>OY740717.1:103759640-104109640 GCA_963513945.1 Hydrotaea diabolus | reverse complement strand
AACGTATGAGATTTTTCAAAATGATTTCTTCAATTTAGTTTATCCACTTTAAGTATCCTTGGGTCAAAAAAATAAGAACTGCGTCAAAAAAAATAAAAAAAAGTCTTACCAAAACTCAGCGCAACGGGCCTGAAGTCAGGACTTGAGTGTTCCGCGATATGACGAAAAGTACGGTTACAAAATTACAAATTATTTGTGAACGTAAGCTTTTTTTAATTAAGTTTAAAAGCAGATATGTTTTGTTTACATTAGAAAATCTATCTGTTAAAAAAAATTTGAAAAAATAAAGACGGATACTTTTTTACAGCATCCGAAACACGGAATTTAAAAATTTTCTTGTAAAGTTCAGTTTTTGTCGCCTCCTATTTTCGAAATATTACTCCATCGGGTGTGTGCAATTTTTTTTATATATTTCTGTGGACTATTGGCTTTAAAAAAAATTAGGGTTGAAAATTTTCTTAAGTAATTACGGTGGCGTAAAAAAAATTTCAAAAAACTTGAAAAAAGTAAAAATGTTTTAATTGATTATTAGTGAAGTAATTTTAAGTTAACCTGGGAAGATTTGATTTTTAGAAATTGAAACAGGAAGTTCATCATCGGCAAGCTCGGTAATTTCTGAAGATTCCGGCAGAAAGGAAAACAAGTGGAAGTGCTATGAAAGAAAATCACAGAAAATGAAAAGTGTGGTATCAACTACAATAGCTTCAGCTTTGGATCGAGCAAATATTTCAGATACTAAAGCTACGCTGATACTGGGATCTATGGCCGTGCAATTGGGATATAATGCAAATGAAGTTGTGCTAAGCCGGTCAACGATTAGGAGGACTAGAATGCGGTGCAGGATGGAGATGGCCGAAAACATAAAATCTACATTTTCTCTAAATTCTCCCGCCATAATTCATTGGGACGGTAAGCTACTACCAAATATTACAGGTCATGAAAGAGTTGATAGGCTACCAGTAATAGTCACAGCGGGAGGTAAATCGCAGCTGCTTGGAGTTCCTTGCATAGACTCGGGAAGTGGGGAAAATCAGGCTTCAGCTATATATAAATTAATTTGCGAATGGAATTTGTCATCTAAAATCGGTGCCATGTGCTTCGACACAACTGCTTCAAACACAGGTGAGAAAAACTAAAACAAATATATGGATCTCATTTTAAAAATATATATTTGTTTTTATTTATAGGTAGATTCAATGGAACATGCGTTCTACTCGAGAGGAAGCTTGCGCAAAATCTGTTGTATTTTCCATGCAGGCATCATATATTTGAGATCATTTTATCGGCTGTATTTGCGCGTTCCGAGGGTTCAACCAGCAGTCCAGATATTCCTGTATTCAAACGATTTCAACGACAATGGAAAACCATCGACACGAACATCTTTGAAGCTGGAATAGCAGATAAGCTTATTTTGAATAAAGTGCAGGAATCGATGCTTGAAACACTTGTCTTCACGAAAAATCAACTTCTTGTAATTTAATTGAAATATTTAATTTTCTATTACTTATGTAGCTAACTAATTCCTATCTTTATTCTATCATTTCAGCAATCACACGCCAGAAAAGACTATAAAGAGTTTCTGGAACTTGTGGTGATCTTCCTTGGTGGTGATGAGGGTTGTAAATTTACTTTTAAATGTCCTGGTGCCATGCATCGAGCCAGATGGATGTCGAAGGCAATTTATAGTTTAAAAATTTTTATGTTCAGGAAGCAGTTTCAGTTAACACCAGAGGAAGAAAAATTAATTCGTGAAATCTGTCTGTTCGTTGTTGTCGTTTATGCAAGGTTCTGGTTTTTAGCGCCTCTGCCATCATCAGCACCAAGAAATGACCTATTATTGCTCAAGGTTCTTGAAAGGTATGTACTTTACTATAAATTAAGAAACAAATTTTAATTCTGTTTTATTATTATTTCAGTTATAAAACAATTGATGCTGACGTTGGAAAAACAGCATTGAAGAAGCTTACCAATCACCTTTGGTACCTTGGAGAGGAGTTGGTGGGGCTATCATTTTATGACAAAAGCTTGAGTGTACAAACTTTAAATAAAATGGTAGCTTCATTCAAAAATAACGCTGGAAAACTCAATTCGAAGAAGAGAGCATCACCATCAATTAACATCACGACAGTAAAACTGGAAGATTTAGTTTCAATGCATACAATAACGTTTTTTGAGAAGCTGCAATTACCAACGTCATTTATGGACGTAGAAGTGGCTGACTGGATGCAAGATGAGGGCTTTTTGCATGGCCTTGCTGTTGTGAAGAACTTGCAAATTGTCAACGACATCGCAGAACGGGGTGTTGCACTGATTTCAGAATTCAACTCATCAACAACGCGCAACGAAGAGCAGAAGCAGTATCTCCTACAAGTGGTAGCCGAACACCGAAAAAATATGCATTTAATTTCTAAAAATCAAATCTTCCCAGGTTAACTTAAAATTACTTCACTAATAATCAATTAAAACATTTTTACTTTTTTCAAGTTTTTTGAAATTTTTTTTACGCCACCGTAATTACTTAAGAAAATTTTCAACCCTAATTTTTTTTAAAGCCAATAGTCCACAGAAATATATAAAAAAAATTGCACACACCCGATGGAGTAATATTTCGAAAATAGGAGGCGACAAAAACTGAACTTTACAAGAAAATTTTTAAATTCCGTGTTTCGGATGCTGTAAAAAAGTATCCGTCTTTATTTTTTCAAATTTTTTTTAACAGATAGATTTTCTAATGTAAACAAAACATATCTGCTTTTAAACTTAATTAAAAAAAGCTTACGTTCACAAATAATTTGTAATTTTGTAACCGTACTTTTCGTCATATCGCGGAACACTCAAGTCCTGACTTCAGGCCCGTTGCGCTGAGTTTTGGTAAGACTTTTTTTTATTTTTTTTGACGCAGTTCTTATTTTTTTGACCCAAGGATATTAAAAGTGGGTAAACTAAGTTGAAAAAATCGTTTTGAAAATTTTGGACAGGTCTAATATATATATATATATATATATATATATATATATATATATATATATATATATATATATATATATATATATATATATATATATATATATATATATATATATATATATATATATATATATATATATATATATATATATATATATATATATATATATATATATATATATATATATATATATATATATATATATATATATATATATATATACGTCTTCTGCCAATCAAGGGAATTATCGTGCTGATGTTAACTTGAGGTTAAAGAAAGTGGAAGAAAACATGATGAACTGTTATGCTGTAGTAAAACAGTTTGAAAGCAGATTAAACACTACTTCACAGGATTTTGAGAGGCAGAATGATGTACTGCGAAGAAGGCTAAACAGGACGGACATTGTAGTAATTGGTCTGCCGAAGGGTGTGCTTGACTTGAGGAAGCCAATAGTGAAATTTGCTTCGTTATGTAGTTTAGAGCTTAATCCGAGCGACATTCAGCATTGTTGCTACATTTCAAACGGAAAATCCGTATTGGTGAAGCCGAACTCGGTGTATGTAAGGGACTGCGTTATGGCATGCTACAACAGGAGTTCATTGAGACTCTGCGATGTTATTGGCGGCGATGTGGAGAGTAGAGTGTACCTGAATGACCACATGCTGCTTCTAAGCTTATGTTTGTCTGTCGAAAGCTGTGGAGGCAAATAAAATCAATTAATTCAAGCTAATTAATGCGGACAGACCTAAGGTGGAAGTTATACTGGCGAATGGTAATCGCAAGGTGCTCGATTTCGCTCAGTGTGCCGAATTATTAGATGCGGATACGTGTGCTAATAATACATTGCCGGCAAGACTTGGCCATTGTTAAGTTTATCAAAATTTGTTATGAGTGTTTAACTGCCGTGCAGTTTTTGTCTTAATTTTTTTTTTTTAATTTTTTGGGAGACAATGAGCACTTGAACTAATTTGTTACTTTGTTATATTTTATAGATTTTTAAGATATGAATAGTGAATTAGGTAATAAAGTACATGATAATCAACTTCTACGTTCCCAGCTTAATAGCTTGCAGTTTAATTTAAATGTTCCGCATTTTAATACGCAAAGCTTCAGTATAAATACCAGATCTTCTAAACTATCAGAAATCAGAAACGTTGTGGAGAATAGTTTTTTAGATATTGTTGATGTTAGTGAAACGAGGCTTAAGCCTTCTATATCATCGACAAGCCTTTGCATTTCGGGGTATAATTGCTGCAGAAGCGATAGGCCTAATCAGGGCGGGGGCGGCGTTTCTTTATTTATTTCAAAGAATATTAATTTTAACGTTGTTTATAGGAGCAATAATTATGGTGTGGTGGAATGCTTGTTTGTGAAGTTGATGACAGCAGGTGATAATATATTAGTTGGTGTAGTATAAGGTTTCAGACTTGTTGGTACGACATTCTAAGACAATTATTATGGGCGATTTTAATAATAACTTATTTGATGCTTCGCGGTCGATGGCCGTCAGGCGCGCTTGCTCTAGGCTGAATGTCTCGATTTACCACAATGCTAAGCCAAATCATTTCGATCAGTATCATCAATCGACATCTCTACTTGATTACTTTTTACTTTCAGTACCTGATAATGTTATTTTTTCAAATCAAGTATTTTGTCCCACTTTCTCTAATCATGCTTTCTTTATATTTCTTTAGATGTAACACTGCAACGTCAAAGCGAGGAATACTATGAGTTCTATGACTATAGTAGTGTTGATAGTGTAGTTTTGTTGGATAAAATCAGTTCGTTTAATTTCTCTAGAATGCTATTTTCTTCAGATGTGGATGAACAGTTGGATATTTTTATGGCCGGGCTGGACCATATTCATTCTGTGTTTCCGTTAAGAAGGAGCAGAGTGCCAGCGGACGGGAATGAGTGGTTCAATTCTCGTCAAATAACGTATCATCTTTCACTGAGAGATCTGGCTTACAAGGCCTATCTTGATGACAGAAGCGATGAGAAATGGAGAGTATTGTAAGAAAGGCTAAGAGGGAAGTTCATGCTATGTTGTTTAGGGATGATCTGAACGAGAAATTTGTTGAGGATCAACTGGAACTCCCCAGTGACATCGATGAAGTATTTCAAAGGTATTCAGGCATGGGAGAGTTTTCGTTTCATGGTGTTTCGCAGGATGATCTATATTAAGCATTTGCAGCTATAACATCAAATGTAGCTGGCAGCGACGGGTATCCATTTTTTGAAGTAGTTTTTCCATATATTGTAGGATATTTTTGCATCTTGTAAACACTATCGTAATGACGTCAGTATTTCCCGTACAATGGAAATGCTCCAAAATAACTCCGATTAGGAAAAAATTAAACTCGGACTCGCTGGAGAACCTAAGGCCAATCTCTCTTTTGCCAATTTTATCCAAATTAATGGCGCACATTTTAAAGCGATAATTTTTAGAGTACATAGAAGAAAATTCTTTGCTTAATGATTGTCAGTGTGGATTTCGCAATAAAAGGAATACATCAACGTTATTAGCCGTTTAACTGATGAATTGAGAAGTAATTTTACTAATCAGCGCCTAAGTGTGCTTTATCCCTTGATTGGCAGAAGACGTATATATATATATATATATATATATATATATATATATATATATATATATATATATATATATATATATATATATATATATATATATATATATATATATATATATATATATATACGTCTTCTGCCAATCAAGGGATAAAGCACACTTAGGCGCTGATTAGTAAAATTACTTCTCAATTCATCAGTTAAACCGGCTAATAACGTTGATGTATTCCTTTTATTGCGAAATCCACACTGACAATCATTAAGCAAAGAATTTTCTTCTATGTACTCTAAAAATTATCGCTTTAAAATGTGCGCCATTAATTTGGATAAAATTGGCAAAAGAGAGATTGGCCTTAGGTTCTCCAGCGAGTCCGAGTTTAATTTTTTCCTAATCGGAGTTATTTTGGAGCATTTCCATTGTACGGGAAATACTGACGTCATTACGATAGTGTTTACAAGATGCAAAAATATCCTACAATATATGGAAAAACTACTTCAAAAAATGGATACCCGTCGCTGCCAGCTACATTTGATGTTATAGCTGCAAATGCTTAATATAGATCATCCTGCGAAACACCATGAAACGAAAACTCTCCCATGCCTGAATACCTTTGAAATACTTCATCGATGTCACTGGGGAGTTCCAGTTGATCCTCAACAAATTTCTCGTTCAGATCATCCCTAAACAACATAGCATGAACTTCCCTCTTAGCCTTTCTTACAATACTCTCCATTTCTCATCGCTTCTGTCATCAAGATAGGCCTTGTAAGCCAGATCTCTCAGTGAAAGATGATACGTTATTTGACGAGAATTGAACCACTCATTCCCGTCCGCTGGCACTCTGCTCCTTCTTAACGGAAACACAGAATGAATATGGTCCAGCCCGGCCATAAAAATATCCAACTGTTCATCCACATCTGAAGAAAATAGCATTCTAGAGAAATTAAACGAACTGATTTTATCCAACAAAACTACACTATCAACACTACTATAGTCATAGAACTCATAGTATTCCTCGCTTTGACGTTGCAGTGTTACATCTAAAGAAATATAAAGAAAGCATGATTAGAGAAAGTGGGACAAAATACTTGATTTGAAAAAATAACATTATCAGGTACTGAAAGTAAAAAGTAATCAAGTAGAGATGTCGATTGATGATACTGATCGAAATGATTTGGCTTAGCATTGTGGTAAATCGAGACATTCAGCCTAGAGCAAGCGCGCCTGACGGCCATCGACCGCGAAGCATCAAATAAGTTATTATTAAAATCGCCCATAATAATTGTCTTAGAATGTCGTACCAACAAGTCTGAAACCTTATACTACACCAACTAATATATTATCACCTGCTGTCATCAACTTCACAAACAAGCATTCCACCACACCATAATTATTGCTCCTATAAACAACGTTAAAATTAATATTCTTTGAAATAAATAAAGAAACGCCGCCCCCGCCCTGATTAGGCCTATCGCTTCTGCAGCAATTATACCCCGAAATGCAAAGGCTTGTCGATGATATAGAAGGCTTAAGCCTCGTTTCACTAACATCAACAATATCTAAAAAACTATTCTCCACAACGTTTCTGATTTCTGATAGTTTAGAAGATCTGGTATTTATACTGAAGCTTTGCGTATTAAAATGCGGAACATTTAAATTAAACTGCAAGCTATTAAGCTGGGAACGTAGAAGTTGATTATCATGTACTTTATTACCTAATTCACTATTCATATCTTAAAAATCTATAAAATATAACAAAGTAACAAATTAGTTCAAGTGCTCATTGTCTCCCAAAAAATTAAAAAAAAAAAAATTAAGACAAAAACTGCACGGCAGTTAAACACTCATAACAAATTTTGATAAACTTAACAATGGCCAAGTCTTGCCGGCAATGTATTATTAGCACACGTATCCGCATCTAATAATTCGGCACACTGAGCGAAATCGAGCACCTTGCGATTACCATTCGCCAGTATAACTTCCACCTTAGGTCTGCCCGCATTAATTAGCTTGAATTAATTGATTTTATTTGCCTCCACAGCTTTCGACAGACAAACATAAGCTTAGAAGCAGCATGTGGTCATTCAGGTACACTCTACTCTCCACATCGCCGCCAATAACATCGCAGAGTCTCAATGAACTCCTGTTGTAGCATGCCATAACGCAGTCCCTTACATACACCGAGTTCGGCTTCACCAATACGGATTTTCCGTTTGAAATGTAGCAACAATGCTGAATGTCGCTCGGATTAAGCTCTAAACCACATAACGAAGCAAATTTCACTATTGGCTTCCTCAAGTCAAGCACACCCTTCGGCAGACCAATTACTACAATGTCCGTCCTGTTTAGCCTTCTTCGCAGTACATCATTCTGCCTCTCAAAATCCTGTGAAGTAGTGTTTAATCTGCTTTCAAACTGTTTTACTACAGCATAACAGTTCATCATGTTTTCTTCCACTTTCTTTAACCTCAAGTTAACATCAGCACGATAATTCTGCATAACTTCGACAATTTTTATATTTAAATCGTGAAGCTGGTTATCCATAGCCAACTGGCTTCTCATTTCAAGGGCAACATCACTGGAACCAACGCCGCTTTGCAAACTACTTCGACAGCTTACGGCATTCTCCTCTGCCGTCGGCATATTGCAATTTTGCTTAATGCACTTGGGACATTTTAAGAAAAACATCTTATTCTTGTACAAAAACGAATGCTGCTGCTTTGTAATTTTTAGGCATGCAATGTGGTAGAACTCATCACAAATACAAAACCCCACGCTGTTCTGATTTGCCTGGCCAGTCAAAGCGCACTTAGGACATTTGTAAATATTAACGTTCGCTACCATTGTAAGCTGCAAGTAAGCCGAGTCAGATCCACACAGTTCTGCTTAACCTTAGCAGACCACAAGAAGAAATCAAAACAAACGATCACAGCTGTACAAAAACGAATGCTGCTGCTTTGTAATTTTTAGGCATGCAATGTGGTAGAACTCATCACAAATACAAAACCCCACGCTGTTCTGATTTGCCTGGCCAGTCAAAGCGCACTTAGGACATTTGTAAATATTAACGTTCGCTACCATTGTAAGCTGCAAGTAAGCCGAGTCAGATCCACACAGTTCTGCTTAACCTTAGCAGACCACAAGAAGAAATCAAAACAAACGATCACAGCTGACTTTACTTAAACAGGTGATCCCAGCTAGCATTTGAACGTTTGTTTCACGATCACGATTGTTTCGCGATCGGATTTCCAATCGTCACCACGATTGTCGGAACAGAATTATATTTTTCTCTGCTTTTGCTTTCTCTGCTTTTCACGATTTGTTTTTGTGTTTACTTTGTGTCACAGTCGTACATGTAGATTTGTTATTGTTGTCTTACTTCTTCCCGCACACACCGCCGATCTCGTGTTTTGCAAAGACAATTTAACTATGTCTCTCTGAAATTCTAACGGGTTTTCCAATATCTCCTCAGCTCAGGATTTTGCTCATCGTCGACGATTGGATTTTGCTCATCGTCGATGATTGGATTTTGCTCATCGTCGACGATTGGATTTTGCTCATCGTCGACGATTGGAAAGTAAGTGTCGCCGTGTTGACACAGTTACTTCAGTTGCTCTGAACGTGCGCGATTGGAATACGACATCGCACACGATTACTTTAATCGTCGGCTCCGATCGTGAAAGAATCGTGCACGATTGAAAATGCTAGCTGGGAGAAGTAAAAAACACAGATGAAGAAAGCAAAACAGCAAGACGTAATCCACAGGCTCAGTAGCAAGAAGACACCAACACGATCACACAATGGCGGAACTCAACTCATACTTCTTTTGTTAAAATCAAAAGAGCAGCACATCACCGCCATACATACATATGTACATATGAATGTATACACGCCTCGAATTTAACATACAGCGGTTATTTCAGCGTAAATTCAACCGCACTTCATTATTTTTATGACCTTTTACATTTTTTTCCTTATCTTGATGTTTTTTCGCTTAGTTGTAAAATGCTGGCAAAAACGTAGTTTGACATAACTCGAGAACGACTAGTTCGATTTTGCTGAAATAAATTGAGAAAAATTAATAATTACATTTTCTTTAATCCATTAATATACTGTTTCTCTACCAAATCAACATTTTTGCAATTAGAAATAAATTTATGAAGAAAATTTTGCCATAACTTTCACGTAAAGTCACGTAACCTATAAACAAAATGCGACATAGATCATAGAAATTGATTAACGCGTTCTGCTTTTATTTACAATTAAGTGAAGTTACTTGGATACCCCGGGAGTAGAGTACATGACCAAAGTGCTCAATCTGTCGCTAGCCACTCACGTAGTTTTCGATTCCTGGAAAATGGGCAGTGTAGTCCCGCTACGGAAGCCAGCAAAGACGCAAGTTAAGGAGATTTCCTTGCTTTCCCGGTAGCAAAGACGCTTGAAACACTGCTCCTCCCCAGTCTGATCGAACACTTTCCTAGTGCTGATCATCAACATGTCACTCAATGTGAAAGTCGATGACGTCAACATCCCGACTACCAACTACCCCAAAATCCTTGGGGTCACATTGGACAGCCTTTTTAGATCCTCTGCACATGCTACAGCTATCTGCGATAAAGTAGGAACAAGGTCCTCAAGTCACTTGCCGGCAGTACTAGGGGAGCCGACAAAGAAACCTTGTTGACCTCTTACAAAGCGATAGGTCGGTCTGTAGCAAACTACGCAGCACCTGTATGGTCGGCGAACGTGAGTACGACGCAGTGGAAGAAAATTCAGACTTGCCAGAATGCCGTCCTCAGAACATCAACAGGGTGTTTTCTTATGTCTTCTGAGGATCATCTACATGAGGAGACGAAGGTCCTTGCCGTGCGCAGACACAATTTCCTGACCAATTTCATCCTAACCACCATATCTTGAACAGGGTGCCTCCGCCCGGGCAGAGTCAAGTACGATCTTCATGATTTAGAGAGAGAGGTCCAGCGGTATAAGAGAGAACCTTTAGATCATCGAAACTATCAGGCAGGTCTGAACAACATTCACGCCGATAATGTGAAGTTACTTAATTGTAAATAAAAGCAGAACGCGTTAATCGATTTCTATGATCTATGTCGCATTTTGTTTATAGGTTATGTGACTTTACGTGAAAGTTATAAGACTCTACACGTTTTTCCGTTTGGGATTTATGTTTTAAAAAAAAAAAAAAAAAATTTTTTGGCAAAATTTTCTTCATAAATTTATTTCTAATTGCAAAAATGTTGATTTGGTAGAGAAACAGTATATTAATGGATTAAAGAAAATGTAATTATTAATTTTTCTCAATTTATTTCAGCAAAATCGAACTAGTCGTTCTCGAGTTATGTCAAACTACGTTTTTGCCAACATTTTACAACCAAGCGAAAAAACATCAAGATAAGGAAAAAATGTAAAAGGTCATAAAAAAAAACTGGCACATACGAACGCAAAACCCTTTGAGGGTTTTAATATACTGACCTAGTACCATCACCCATCTGCCTTGGAATTTCTCACCCCCCAGATTGGCTGTTGTACTGTGTTATTATTAGTCTTTCACTTTTTTTTTTTAATAATTTTCCGGGATCAACGATTTTTTGCTAGCTTTGCATATCAGAGTTGCCAGATTCCACGGGCTGTCACCCCGACACGCAGTTACCTTCACAGCAACTAATATGCTTTAGAAATCTTCACTGGAATATTGTTTATGAACTCCCTTCGTACAATAGCAGGTTGAATCTTTTAAAATATCAAAAAGTTATATTAGCGTAAAAATTAGACCTTGTAGATACTATCAGTTTTTACACTTGGATTTCTCAAGTTACAATAATGCATGTGGTGAGCTATTTTGATATATCATTTAATTGACTTCTCCTTATGTTTCGATGCATTAAAATCTATATGTTTCGAATTTACTTTACTATCGGGTGCTGTTGTTAAGCAATTTATTCCACCTATCAAAGTTTTAGGCCAAAATATAGAGTTTTTGCATAATGAATATAAAGCATGCCGTCTTAAAAAATGTCTATTGGTGTAAAAATCATTTGCGAAGAATTGGCTCTGTACAATGCTGTAATTGCCATTATAAAGAAAAATTAAGTCCAATTTTTTACACACGATAAAAGTGGTGATGACGTAGTCAATGCCGTAACTTTTGGTTTGGACTACAAAACATCAAATGAGGTTAATACCGAATTAAATGCTTGTGATTTAAATTGTTAAAGTTGTAAGCAAAGCCTACGAGGGTTTTAACGAAACACTTTACATAGTATTGTTTGACATTGGTTTAATCAATCTAAACACTCTTAAAAGAGATCATAGTTGCCTCTTCTGTACAAAAATCCGATCAGATCACCGCAAGAAGTCAAAGAACAAATAATTCAATGCAGAAACTGTCAAATGTTCGGACAAAATTTGTTTACTGTGCCGGTAAACACAAAACAATTGACTGCAAAAGACATCAATAGTAAATATTAATCAAGCACCTAGAAGGCACCGTTCTAAAGCCACAACAAACCTAATATTTTATCGTAACAACAGTGCACCACTAAACTACAAAAATTTGCTGTAACAACGGAAACAATAACTTCTCAAAAAGTTTATACTCGAACAATGAATCTTACAGTTCGAAACTCTGTAATAACAACAACTTAGTTACTGAGAGTGAGATATATCAACTCACAATTGCAATGATTTCTCAATTAAGAGAATGCAAATCAAAAGAGCAACAATTTAATGCTCAGTTATTGCGTAGTTAACTATTAAATATTTGTACGCTAATATTTATGTGTAATTGTGAATACTTTAATGTTATGAAAAGCAAGAAGCATTCGTGGAAAAATGTATGAGTTATTTGAAAATTTTACGTGAAATAAGAATAATATTTGTATATTATCCGAGGTATATTATCCGTTGCGGCCGTTCGAATTGTAGAGGTGGAGGTGTTGCACTTATTATTCACATCTCTTTTAACGTTCGACATATTGACAGAGTTGACACCAAACTGATTGCAAATGTTGTTGTAGAATTTTTCGTTAAGACACTGAAATTTTGAACATTGTTTCTGTATTTTTCCCTGGGGTTCCTTCCAATAATTCCGTACGATCCGAGTTTAGAGTGATCTCAGAAAGCTTCTAAACATAGGAGGTGAATTTTTTTATATGCGGTGATTTAAACAGCAATCATAGGAATTGGGGAAAGTACCCAATTCCGCGACTGCCGGTTTTATGTACCGGATTGACCCGAAACTCTTCGGCCAGGGGCAGTCACCTCAACAATATGTTTTTTGTTCGTCCATTTTTTCGTCGTGGGAGCAGCATTTCCCGGAATGCCTGGTCCGAGCCGGGATTGAACAAAACCCCGGACCTTGGATCCGCTCGGTTTGTCAGAACCGTATACACCATCGTGCTTCGTCTGTAAGGTGTAATCGTTGCATGGAGTGGGTGCACTTCAGGAGATGTTCAGGTCTGAACCACATCAGGGAGTAAAGCGAAGCAGACTTTGTTGCCTCTTGCTGTATCAACGAAGTTAGCAGTGGGTCTCTGGATTTGGTGTTATCATCGCCGTCTACATATATACCGTCTATACAGCATCTTACACCACAGATTGCTGTTGCCACTCCTGACAGTGCATCAATTTTGCCGTACTCATTGGGAGGCCTTCAGAGAAGCAACCAACCGCAGCTTTAATAATCTAGCTGTTCCGTCGGATGTTCGTGTAGGCGACAAAAAGTTCCGGCCATCATCCACGAAGCAGCCGCTCGCCATATCCCTGCTGGTCGAATAGCCGAAGTACGACCAAATTCTCCAGCAGAGGCAGCGGGACTCGCAGACGAGCGTGAAGGTCGTCTGCGACCATCGCTCCAACACTACTGACCGTGGAATGAGGGATCACAACTCTGAGATCAGTAGGTTGGTCGACGAATATAAGCGGAACAAAGGGGTAAACCACTTAAAGCAGTGCAACTTAAGTTCCGGAATTGGTAAGTTTTAGACAACGGTCAAATCGCTCTCTAACCCTGTAAGGAAGGATGATCGGACAGCTGTCACGTTCTATGATAGAACAGTGAAAGATCCGAAGCGGTGCGCGTGATATTTTAACCGGCTTTTTATTGAGCACCCAGCATGGAATCTCAATGCTGATGTTAAAGCACTTGGATACCCCGGGAGTAGAGTACATGACCAAAGTGCTCAATCTGTCGCTAGCCACTCACGTAGTTTTCGATTCCTGGAAAATGGGCAGAGTAGTCCCGCTACTGAAGCCAGCAAAGACGCAAGTTAAGGAGATTTCCTTGCTTTCCCGGTAGCAAAGACGCTTGAAACACTGCTCCTCCCCAGCCTGATCGAACACTTTCCTAGTGCTGATCATCAACATGGACTCCGCAAGCAGCACAGCACAACTGCTTTACACGCCATCACCACACGTATAAGTCGCGGCCTTAGCCAGAACAAGCCTGACGACAGGACGGTCCTCGTAACTCTTTACAAAAGCCTTCGACACGGTCAATCATGCAACTCTGTTCGAGGACATTGAAGAAACGTCCCTTCCGCCCAGTTTGAAACGTTGGGTCGTAAACTATATGTGTGGGCGCCAGTCATATGTAGAATTTAGAGACAGAAAGTCGAAGCCCCGTAGAGTTAAACAAGGAGTTCCCCAGGGTGGAGTTATATCGCCGGCTCTGTTTAACCTCTACCTCTCTGAACTTCCTGCACCACCAGACGGCGTTGAAATTGTGTCGTACGCTAACTATTGCACAATTCTGGCGTCAGGACCTAAAGTGGATGACATCTGCGAGAAAATCAACCGTTACCTCACTGACTTAGCACGTTTTTTCACTGCGAGGAATATGAAAATATCCGCCTCCCAATCATCAGCCACACTGCTTACTGCATGGACCGCAGAGGTGCGGTTGTCACTCAATGTGAAAGTCGATGACGTCAACATCCCGACTACCAACTACCCCAAAATCCTTGGGGTCACATTGGACCGCCTTTTTAGATCCTCTGCACATGCTACAGCTATCTGCGATAAAGTAGGAACAAGGTCCTCAAGTCACTTGCCGACAGTACTAGGGGAGCCGACAAAGAAACCTTGTTGACCTCTTACAAAGCGATAGGTCGGTCTGTAGCATACTACGCAGCACCTGTATGGTCGGCGAACGTGAGTACGACGCAGTTGAAGAAAATTCAGACTTGCCAGAATGCCGCCCTCAGAACATCAACAGGGTATCTTCTTATGTCTTCTGAGGACCATCTACATGAGGAGACGAAGGTCCTTACCGTGCGCAGACACAATTTCCTGACCAATTTCATCCTAACCACCATATCTTGTACAGGATGCCTCCGCCCGGGCAGATCAAGTACGATCTTCGGCAGACGCGTGTGGTTATGGCACAGCTGAAATCTGGATGGTGCAGCCGCCTCAATTCTTACTGGGCACGAATTGATGCTAACGTGCCGGACATCTGTCCCGCCTGCCATCAGGGTACACCTCTTCAATTGTCCGGCCAAGCTCACTCAGCTGACCCCCAGGTCTCTGTGGACGCATCCAGTTCAAATGGCGGGTTTCTTCCACCTGGATTTCGAAGCAGATCTCCCTTAGACGAACAAGACTTCAAAATAAATACATTGTTGTTACAACAACAAGAACAAATGGGGGTGAACCACGGCAAGTTCTTGAGGAATTTAATATCGGACTTGACCCTCTTCTTTCCTCTTTCAATTCGCTTTCATATTTTCACTGCTTTGAGATATAAACCATCTACAGACGATTTGGTTTTAACAAATGTCCCGCATTTTGTGGTTATAGATATTGAACTCCGATCATCCGACCTGTTTCCGTTCTGTTATCCATTGATTATCACATTTATCTAGACTTCAGTATTTACCATATAATATTAGCAGGATAATTTGAATATATATATTTCAGATATCAAACGATATTTGACGGTAACCCCTCTGGACCAGGGCAGCATTGTCAGCACTAATGATATTGATGTACGCATACTTAAATTTACTAATTCTATTCTATTGATATGAGCACACACGGAAAGGAGGTGAGAAATACTTTTGTAAAGTTACCATCGTATATTTAAGAGTCTATTAGCAAAAGAAACTGCGACAGAAGTGGAAAAGATACCACAATAGAAGTGAGCAATTAATTTACAAGGAGTATGAGAAACTTGTAACCTATGAAATATATAGTTTCAGAAACAGGGGTTGGAATAGCAGAGTAGGCATATTGGACACCCGCTCTAAACCCATTTGAAATATCTCCAAAGTACTAAGAAAGAAATTGGAGAATATTCCAGCCATTTCTGATGTGAACAGTAGAATCTCCCTTATCGCTTCGAAATCTAGACTTTCTGCTGACCATTTCATTTCCAATCAGCATACTTTTGACAACATTAGATGCTAGAACGTTCGTTTCCGTTACTGTAAATAATTTTGACAACTCAGCTTATGTAATTCCGGATAGAGATATTAATGTGTCTGTAACGGCTGTCAAGGACCTTATTAGGAATACGAAGACAGGAAAATCCTGCGGTTTAAATAATGTGAAGTATGTAGATTTAGGGAATTTGCCGCATGCCGTCATTACGCATCTTGCGTCTGTATTGGGTGTGTGTATGAAAGTTCAATACTTTCCTTCTGCTTGGAAACGAGGCAAAGTAGTGCCGATTCCGAAATCTGGAAACCATCACATCTGGTAAGTAGTTACAGACCTAAAACTCTGCTAAGTAATATGCGTAAAAATTTTGAGGGTATTTAAAGGGGAACTGTGGATTTATGTCGATAAAGCAAAAATAATTCCAAATGAACGATTCGGCTTCACATAGCACAACCCATTTAATTAAGCGAATAACGAATAAGGGGCGAAATGGCAGTAGTTTGAACATTTTCGGATTGGTGGCCGGAGCATAGTAGGGTAATATTGCTAAGTTCTGAACCAGTAGTTCAAAGATAGCCCTACCTATTACCTTTCCAAAATTACCTAAACGAAGCCCAAAGGTCCTACAGTTCCAAAGTTATGACTATTTGACTGAACATTTTTTGGAAGCGAAATAATGGTGGCCGGAGCATAGTAGGGTAATATTGCTAAGTTCTGAACCAGTAGTTCAAAGATAGCCCTACCTATTACCTTTCCAAAATTACCTAAACGAAGCCCAAAGGTCCTACAGTTCCAAAGTTATGACTATTTGACTGAACATTTTTTGGAAGCGAAATAACAGCACACATTTATTTGTTTTTTTAAATTAACACGAATAAAATTTATTGGCTGTTATACACTAATAAATCGGTGGTCTGGGCTACACAAATTACCAATAATGATTTCACATTTGATTTGAATTTTTATATTTTTTTATTCTGAAAAAATACCTCTATATGGATTACCGTATATAATTGCCTTAGTTTTGAAAGGTTTTATCAAAAAAAAATTATATTATTTTCTAGGACATCTAGAAGATCACGGACATCAGAGAATTTGGAGACATCATCTGCAAATAGAAGCAATTTTGCAATTTAATTGCAATGGCCTACGCAATAAAATCAGTAAGGTAATAGAATTTATGAGTCGTAGAAACATTATGGTCGCTGCGATTTAAGAAACAAAGCTGAATGCCACCTGCAGCCTGCACAGTTCTGACGGATACAACGTGCTACGTAAGGATCGCACCAGAAGTGGAGGTGGGGACTTGCTTTCCTGTTACCCCATTCTGTGCAGTACAGACCTATTTCGCCTGAGCTTGACTCAAGAGACCCATACGTGATATGTATGGGGTAGCAGTCAAGTCTGGAACTGCCGAAATAGAGCTGTATACATCCCGCCGGTTGGTAGCTGTGCCCCGCGTTATTTGCCTGACATTGCAATCTGCTACAAGACATGATCCTAGAAGACTTTATTGCTCACCAAGAACTGTGGCATTCCCTCCTAGACAACGACCAGAGAGCAGAGCAAATTAATAGCTCTACATTCTGCACAGTGAATGAGGACGTCCCCACGCGAATTATGGGCGATTGCCAGGCATTACTATGGCATCGCTTGGCCAGATCAACGACGACACCTGTCACCCGTTATCTCACTAGGATCGGACCCCCTTCCCATAATTCTCTCCATAAATAGACCATCCTACTTCATAACCTCTGAATGCCGTACTGATTGGGAGGCCTTCAGAGAAGCAACCAACCGCAGCTTTAATAATCTAGCTATTCCGTCGGATGTTCGTGTAGCCGAGAAAAAGTTCCGGCCATCATCTGGTCGCTGGTCGAATAGCCGAAGTACGACCAAATTCCCCAGCAGAGGCAGCGGGACTCGCAGACGAGCGTGATGGTCGTCTGCGACCATCGCTCCAACACTACTGACCGTGGAATGAGGGATCACAACTCTGAGATCAGTAGGTTGGTCGACGAATATAAGCGGAAAATGGGTAGACCACTTAAAGCAGTGCAACTTAAGTTCCGGAATTGGTAAGTTTTAGACAACGGTCAAATCGCTCTCTAACCCTGTAAGGAAGGATGATCGGACAGCTGTCACGTTCGGTGATAGAATAGAGACAGATCCGAAGCGGTGCGCGTGTTATTTTAACCGGCTTTTTATTGAGCACACAGCACGGAATCTCAATGCTGATGTTAAAGCATTGGATACCCCGGGTGAGTGTCGCTAGCCACTCACGTAGTTTTCGATTCCTGGAAAATGGGCACAGTGGTCCCGCTACTGAAGCCAGCAAAGACGCATGTAAAGGAGATTTCCTTGCTCTTCCCCTTTTTTTTGGAACGTGGCCAACCTAGGAGTGACTTTCACGCAAAAAATCTCTGAAAAATATTTAATAATTTAAAGGAAAAAAACTTTATATTTGCCGATTTTTTGCTAAAAACGTAACATCATCAAGTGACGCACTGTGTTACTCTTTTAAAAAGGAGCATTTTATTGCCGTGGAACAAATATTAACTCATACAAAATTTGAATAATACTAAACTCGAAAAAAAAACATAATCATAATAAAAAGAAACCAAAAGAAAACAAAAACAACCATAAGAACAAAATTAAATAAGAACAAGCACTGTATATTTCCTCTCACAATGTCAACATTACCAGTCTTACCTGCTATCACAATTTCTACAACAATGCCATCATCAGAGAGATTACTGTTGGCGCCAAAACGTTCAAGAGAAAGCTTATGCTACAGTGAAGAGGGATTAGGCAAAACTCCACGTCTCTCTAACTATGACTCTCCCCACCGTATTGTACAACTCATAGATAGGCGGTTCGAAAAACAAACGGAACTAATAAAAGAACTAATTCACCAGAGCGAGTCGCGACTCTTAATCGTTATAGATAAGAGTATGGGTGAATTTAAAAGAGAAGTGGCAAAATTAAACGATCGTGTAACTAACCTAACAGATCGCGTAGAAAATATTGAAACAGTTGCGGACAAAATTAATCTTATGAAAAGTGATATGGACTTAATGAAAAATGAAATTGAAGCAATAAAGTTAAAACAACAAAAACAGGATAACATACAAATTGCCTGTGACCTCCGCATAAACGGAGTGCCATATAAGGATGGAGAGAACTTACTTCAACTCTTTAACAACTTGTGTGATACTCTTAACATTAGAACTCCCACTATAAAATCCACCTACCGCGTAAATAATATAAGAAATAATCAAAACCCACCTGACACTGTAATTATGGTGTACTTGATTTCACCATCGGACAAAAACTTCGTCCTAAAAAATATTTCTATGTTCAGAAAGTCTAACAAGTCAAACCTATTACTGAAAAATATAGGTTTGGACTCTGATCATCCGTTCTACGTTAATGAAAATCTAACATCCTACAATTACAAGATTTTTCTTAACGCACTTAAACTAAGAAAACAAAAACACATTGATACTGTATATACTTTACGTGGCCTTGTCTATGTGAAGCTTACAAGGAATGAACCACCTATTTTGATCGAATGTATCGACCAGCTTACGCAGCTTTTTCGGAATATTCCTGAACATCCTGTATACAACAACACCTTATCCTAAGTCATTATTACAACTTCATCTCTACAATTTATACCTTATATTTATGTACTTCATATATTTAAATCATCATTAATCTTCGTTGTAAAGCTCCAAACTAACGCAAAATCTGAATTCGTCTTGCTTACATTGCTTATCTACATGCTAAACTATAATTAATGGTAACAACTATAGTTCCAGAGACAACTTTAAATGTATGATAAAAGTTTTAACGAACAACAATACAGGATTACGTATAGCTCACTTAAATGCCCAAAGCCTAAACAACAAAATGGATGAATTTCGCTTTACCTTCATTAACTCCAACGTTGATGTTATTTGTGTCTCGGAAACATGGTTTCAACCTGCGATTAATGATAGTATTTACAACATGTTAGGCTACAAAATTTTTTCGTGCTGATAGATATACAAATGGTGGTGGCGTCGCAATGTATGTTAAATCTAGCATTAACTGCTCAACTAAAACTAAATCCACCCAAAACTGTGACTTGGAATATATTTTCATGGAACTTACATCCTTTGGAAACAATAAGTTATTAATTGGCTGTGTCTACAGACCGAACTGCAATACCGAATTTAACTCATTAATTTCCACCATCGAAAGTCTGTCGTTTGACTTTAATGATATCATCATTTCTGGCGACTTTAACAGTAACTTATTGGTAGAAAGCAATTTGAGAAGATTTACGGCTTAATCTAGATGATAAAATGGTTTCTCTCCTGGTCCTGTTAGTTCACAGCAAAGCCTTCGACACTGTGGACCACAACATACTTATCTCCAAACCGAAAAATCTTTTCTTTTTTTCCAACACTGCTTGCAATCTTTTGTCCTCGTACTGATCTTATCGATCACAAACTGTTGTTGGTAATCTACGCTCGAATTACTACGGGAAATACCTCGATCGCGGAGGAAAAATATCAACTCTCCGAAGCGTAAAAAACAAATCAAACATACAGTTTAGGAAATTCTTTGGACTATCCACAATTAATTCAATCTAAATCAAAAACGCAACCATGCCCCAAATACGTTGTAATGAAGAGCCTAATACCAGACAAACCTCTAAAATGTTTTAACATTTTCCTAATATCAAAGGCGATTCAAGGTATATCCAGTGAGCCCACACTGAAAACCATTTTCACCAGGGACGGAAATCTTTTATTCCTAACAAAAAACGAAGCCCAAACAAGCCGCTTTCTCAAAGCTACAAATCTCTCGGGAATTTTCCCAATTGTATGTAACCTTCATCCTTCACTAAACAATGTGTGAACTGCAACCATTCCCATCGTGCAAACAATAAAAATTGTCCTGAGGTACAACAACGTAAAGAGGTTCTTAAATGGAAAGTAAAAAATAAGTGCTCTTTTAAAGAAGCAATAAAAAATGCACCGAAACCCGACACTTTTGATATACCCACTGAATCTCTCGAGTATGCCATGGAAGAAAGAAACAAACGATTAACGACAATTAATAAACAAAACAACAATACACAAACCTCCGTTAACTCAGAACAAACTCATCCAACAGAAGAAAATGATAAACTTAATACAAAAAGTAATAGCAAAAGAAACCCAACTGTAGACACCATGATTACAAACACAAAACAAATTCCAAATATAACAAATCCATCAAAAACCAAAGAAAGAACCGAAAACTCCATAACTAAAGAAACAACACAAACCACACAAAAATCAACAAAATCACCAATCAATAAAGAAGAACTTTTAAGTGAAAATGGGCAGAGTAGTCCCGCTACTGAAGCCAGCAAAGACGCAAGTTAAGGAGATTTCCTTGCTTTCCCGGTAGCAAAGACGCTTGAAACACTGCTCCTCCCCAGCCTGATCGAACACTTTCCTAGTGCTGATCATCAACATGGACTCCGCAAGCAGCACAGCACAACTGCTTTACACGCCATCACCACACGTATAAGTCGCGGCCTTAGCCAGAACAAGCCTGACGACAGGACGGTCCTCGTAACTCTTTACAAAAGCCTTCGACACGGTCAATCATGCCACTCTGTTCGAGGACATTGAAGAAACGTCCCTTCCGCCCAGTTTGAAACGTTGGGTCGTAAACTATATGTGTGGGCGCCAGTCATATGTAGAATTTAGAGACAGAAAGTCGAAGCCCCGTAGAGTTAAACAAGGAGTTCCCCAGGGTGGAGTTATATCGCCGGCTCTGTTTAACCTCTACCTCTCTGAACTTCCTGCACCACCAGACGGCGTTGAAATTGTGTCGTACGCTAACTATTGCACAATTCTGGCGTCAGGACCTAAAGTGGATGACATCTGCGAGAAAATCAACCGTTACCTCACTGACTTAGCACGTTTTTTCACTGCGAGGAATATGAAAATATCCGCCTCCCAATCATCAGCCACACTGCTTACTGCATGGACCGCAGAGGTGCGGTTGTCACTCAATGTGAAAGTCGATGACGTCAACATCCCGACTACCAACTACCCCAAAATTCTTGGGGTCACATTGGACCGCCTTTTTAGATCCTCTGCACATGCTACAGCTATCTGCGATAAAGTAGGAACAAGGTCCTCAAGTCACTTGCCGACAGTACTAGGGGAGCCGACAAAGAAACCTTGTTGACCTCTTACAAAGCGATAGGTCGGTCTGTAGCATACTACGCAGCACCTGTATGGTCGGCGAACGTGAGTACGACGCAGTTGAAGAAAATTCAGACTTGCCAGAATGCCGCCCTCAGAACATCAACAGGGTATCTTCTTATGTCTTCTGAGGACCATCTACATGAGGAGACGAAGGTCCTTACCGTGCGCAGACACAATTTCCTGACCAATTTCATCCTAACCACCATATCTTGTACAGGATGCCTCCGCCCGGGCAGATCAAGTACGATCTTCGGCAGACGCGTGTGGTTATGGCACAGCTGAAATCTGGATGGTGCAGCCGCCTCAATTCTTACTGGGCACGAATTGATGCTAACGTGCCGGACATCTGTCCCGCCTGCCATCAGGGTACACCTCTTCAATTGTCCGGCCAAGCTCACTCAGCTGACCCCCAGGTCTCTGTGGACGCATCCAGTTCAAATGGCGGGTTTCTTCCACCTGGATTTCGAAGCAGATCTCCCTTAGACGAACAAGACTTCAAAATAAATACATTGTTGTTACAACAACAAGAACAAATGGGGGTGAACCACGGCAAGTTCTTGAGGAATTTAATATCGGACTTGACCCTCTTCTTTCCTCTTTCAATTCGCTTTCATATTTTCACTGCTTTGAGATATAAACCATCTACAGACGATTTGGTTTTAACAAATGTCCCGCATTTTGTGGTTATAGATATTGAACTCCGATCATCCGACCTGTTTCCGTTCTGTTATCCATTGATTATCACATTTATCTAGACTTCAGTATTTACCATATAATATTAGCAGGATAATTTGAATATATATATTTCAGATATCAAACGATATTTGACGGTAACCCCTCTGGACCAGGGCAGCATTGTCAGCACTAATGATATTGATGTACGCATACTTAAATTTACTAATTCTATTCTATTGATATGAGCACACACGGAAAGGAGGTGAGAAATACTTTTGTAAAGTTACCATCGTATATTTAAGAGTCTATTAGCAAAAGAAACTGCGACAGAAGTGGAAAAGATACCACAATAGAAGTGAGCAATGAATTTACAAGGAGTATGAGAAACTTGTAACCTATGAAATATATAGTTTCAGAAACAGGGGTTGGAATAGCAGAGTAGGCATATTGGACACCCGCTCTAAACCCATTTGAAATATCTCCAAAGTACTAAGAAAGAAATTGGAGAATATTCCAGCCATTTCTGATGTGAACAGTAGAATCTCCCTTATCGCTTCGAAATCTAGACTTTCTGCTGACCATTTCATTTCCAATCAGCATACTTTTGACAACATTAGATGCTAGAACGTTCGTTTCCGTTACTGTAAATAATTTTGACAACTCAGCTTATGTAATTCCGGATAGAGATATTAATGTGTCTGTAACGGCTGTCAAGGACCTTATTAGGAATACGAAGACAGGAAAATCCTGCGGTTTAAATAATGTGAAGTATGTAGATTTAGGGAATTTGCCGCATGCCGTCATTACGCATCTTGCGTCTGTATTGGGTGTGTGTATGAAAGTTCAATACTTTCCTTCTGCTTGGAAACGAGGCAAAGTAGTGCCGATTCCGAAATCTGGAAACCATCACATCTGGTAAGTAGTTACAGACCTAAAACTCTGCTAAGTAATATGCGTAAAAATTTTGAGGGTATTTAAAGGGGAACTGTGGATTTATGTCGATAAAGCAAAAATAATTCCAAATGAACGATTCGGCTTCACATAGCACAACCCATTTAATTAAGCGAATAACGAATAAGGGGCGAAATGGCAGTAGTTTGAACATTTTCGGATTGGTGGCCGGAGCATAGTAGGGTAATATTGCTAAGTTCTGAACCAGTAGTTCAAAGATAGCCCTACCTATTACCTTTCCAAAATTACCTAAACGAAGCCCAAAGGTCCTACAGTTCCAAAGTTATGACTATTTGACTGAACATTTTTTGGAAGCGAAATAACAGCACACATTTATTTGTTTTTTTAAATTAACACGAATAAAATTTATTGGCTGTTAAATTACTTTATACACTTATAAATCGGTGGTCTGGGCTACACTTTAAAAAAAATCATTTTGCTTAAATCAAACTTTCAAGTCATAAAATGTACTTTCAAATTACCAATAATGATTTCACATTTGATTTGAATTTTTATATTTTTTTATTCTGAAAAAATACCTCTATATGGATTACCCTATATAATTGCCTTAGTTTTGAAAGGTTTTATCAAAAAAAAAATTATATTATTTTCTAGGACATCTAGAAGATCACGGACATCAGAGAATTTGGAGACATCATCTGCAAATAGAAGCAATTTTGCAATTTAATTGCAATGGCCTACGCAATAAAATCAGTAAGGTAATAGAATTTATGAGTCGTAGAAACATTATGGTCGCTGCGATTTAAGAAACAAAGCTGAATGCCACCTGCAGCCTGCACAGTTCTGACGGATACAACGTGCTACGTAAGGATCGCACCAGAAGTGGAGGTGGGGACTTGCTTTCCTGTTACACCATTCTGTGCAGTACAGACCTATTTCGCCTGAGCTTGACTCAAGAGACCCATACGTGATATGTATGGGGTAGCAGTCAAGTCTGGAACTGCCGAAATAGAGCTGTATACATCCCGCCGGTTGGTAGCTGTGCCCCGCGTTATTTGCCTGACATTGGCAATCTGCTACAAGACATGATCCTAGAAGACTTTATTGCTCACCAAGAACTGTGGCATTCCCTCCTAGACAACGACCAGAGAGCAGAGCAAATTAATAGCTCTACATTCTGCACAGTGAATGAGGACGTCCCCACGCGAATTATGGGCGATTGCCAGGCATTACTATGGCATCGCTTGGCCAGATCAACGACGACACCTGTCACCCGTTATCTCACTAGGATCGGACCCCCTTCCCATAATTCTCTCCATAAATAGACCATCCGACTTCATAACCTCTGAATGCCGTACTGATTGGGAGGCCTTCAGAGAAGCAACCAACCGCAGCTTTAATAATCTAGCTATTCCGTCGGATGTTCGTGTAGCCGAGAAAAAGTTCCGGCCATCATCTGGTCGCTGGTCGAATAGCCGAAGTACGACCAAATTCCCCAGCAGAGGCAGCGGGACTCGCAGACGAGCGTGATGGTCGTCTGCGACCATCGCTCCAACACTACTGACCGTGGAATGAGGGATCACAACTCTGAGATCAGTAGGTTGGTCGACGAATATAAGCGGAAAATGGGTAGACCACTTAAAGCAGTGCAACTTAAGTTCCGGAATTGGTAAGTTTTAGACAACGGTCAAATCGCTCTCTAACCCTGTAAGGAAGGATGATCGGACAGCTGTCACGTTCGGTGATAGAATAGAGACAGATCCGAAGCGGTGCGCGTGTTATTTTAACCGGCTTTTTATTGAGCACACAGCACGGAATCTCAATGCTGATGTTAAAGCATTGGATACCCCGGGTGAGTGTCGCTAGCCACTCACGTAGTTTTCGATTCCTGGAAAATGGGCACAGTGGTCCCGCTACTGAAGCCAGCAAAGACGCATGTAAAGGAGATTTCCTTGCTCTTCCCCTTTTTTTTGGAACGTGGCCAACCTAGGAGTGACTTTCACGCAAAAAATCTCTGAAAAATATTTAATAATTTAAAGGAAAAAAACTTTATATTTGCCGATTTTTTGCTAAAAACGAAACATCATCAAGTGACGCACTGTGTTACTCTTTTAAAAAGGAGCATTTTATTGCCGTGGAACAAATATTAACTCATACAAAATTTGAATAATACTAAACTCGAAAAAAACATAATCATAATAAAAAGAAACCAAAAAAAAAACAAAAACAACCATAAGAACAAAATTAAATAAGAACAAGCACTGTATATTTCCTCTCACAATGTCAACATTACCAGTCTTACCTGCTATCACAATTTCTACAACAATGCCATCATCAGAGAGATTACTGTTGGCGCCAAAACGTTCAAGAGAAAGCTTATGCTACAGTGAAGAGGGATTAGGCAAAACTCCACGTCTCTCTAACTATGACTCTCCCCACCGTATTGTACAACTCATAGATAGGCGGTTCGAAAAACAAACGGAACTAATAAAAGAACTAATTCACCAGAGCGAGTCGCGACTCTTAATCGTTATAGATAAGAGTATGGGTGAATTTAAAAGAGAAGTGGCAAAATTAAACGATCGTGTAACTAACCTAACAGATCGCGTAGAAAATATTGAAACAGTTGCGGACAAAATTAATCTTATGAAAAGTGATATGGACTTAATGAAAAATGAAATTGAAGCAATAAAGTTAAAACAACAAAAACAGGATAACATACAAATTGCCTGTGACCTCCGCATAAACGGAGTGCCATATAAGGATGGAGAGAACTTACTTCAACTCTTTAACAACTTGTGTGATACTCTTAACATTAGAACTCCCACTATAAAATCCACCTACCGCGTAAATAATATAAGAAATAATCAAAACCCACCTGACACTGTAATTATGGTGTACTTGATTTCACCATCGGACAAAAACTTCGTCCTAAAAAATATTTCTATGTTCAGAAAGTCTAACAAGTCAAACCTATTACTGAAAAATATAGGTTTGGACTCTGATCATCCGTTCTACGTTAATGAAAATCTAACATCCTACAATTACAAGATTTTTCTTAACGCACTTAAACTAAGAAAACAAAAACACATTGATACTGTATATACTTTACGTGGCCTTGTCTATGTGAAGCTTACAAGGAATGAACCACCTATTTTGATCGAATGTATCGACCAGCTTACGCAGCTTTTTCGGAATATTCCTGAACATCCTGTATACAACAACATCTCATCCTAAGTCATTATTACAACTTCATCTCTACAATTTATACCTTATATTTATGTACTTCATATATTTAAATCATCATTAATCTTCGTTGTAAAGCTCCAAACTAACGCAAAATCTGAATTCGTCTTGCTTACATTGCTTATCTACATGCTAAACTATAATTAATGGTAACAACTATAGTTCCAGAGACAACTTTAAATGTATGATAAAAGTTTTAACGAACAACAATACAGGATTACGTATAGCTCACTTAAATGCCCAAAGCCTAAACAACAAAATGGATGAATTTCGCTTTACCTTCATTAACTCCAACGTTGATGTTATTTGTGTCTCGGAAACATGGTTTCAACCTGCGATTAATGATAGTATTTACAACATGTTAGGCTACAAAATTTTTTCGTGCTGATAGATATACAAATGGTGGTGGCGTCGCAATGTATGTTAAATCTAGCATTAACTGCTCAACTAAAACTAAATCCACCCAAAACTGTGACTTGGAATAATTTTCATGGAACTTACATCCTTTGGAAACAATAAGTTATTAATTGGCTGTGTCTACAGACCGAACTGCAATACCGAATTTAACTCATTAATTTCCACCATCGAAAGTCTGTCGTTTGACTTTAATGATATCATCATTTCTGGCGACTTTAACAGTAACTTATTGGTAGAAAGCAATTTGAGAAGTGCGCTGCAAATTCACGGCTTAATACCAATCAATACCTCTGCTCCGACTCACTTTACCAGATCTTCTTCCACTCTATTGGACGTCTTCTTCGTTAGCGATACGTCAAAAATACTGCTTTCTGATCAGCTATCAGCTACTGGATTTACAAAGCATGATCTAATCTTTCTAAGCTACGATTTTAATCTTACTCCACAAAATGAATCGATAACATATCGTGACTTAAAAAACACTAATTGGATCTTGCTAGCCCAACTAGTTGACGAAATACCATGGAATGCAATATATACACTTGAATCAGCAGACGATCAGCTCAACTTTCTTCTAAATAATATTAGTACAATATATGATAACTGTGTACCTGAAAAAACAAAAGCCATAAGAAACAAACAGCCGCCCTGGTTTAATTTATAAATTAAACGGTTAATTGATAAACGAAATTGTGCTTATAAGCGTTGGAAGCGATTCAAGACACCCGCGCTCCACGATAAGTTCAAAACAGATAGAAGAGCTGTTGTCCAACATACCAACACTGCGAAGTACTCGTACTTTAAACAAAAATTTCGATCCGCTGTTGGCAGCAAATCAAAATGGAAGGAAATTCGAAACATTGGAATTTGCGGAAATCGGTGTGATTCTCTGCATCAATCCAACATCAACGTCAATGAACTTAACGAAAACTTTGTACACGTAAATATAGCTCAACCTACTGATAATATATATGAAAACATAAGCACTGTAGCAATTGAAAATTCCTTTCATTTTCGCTGTGTTGACGATGCTGAAGTCCTTCAGAGCATTATTAGAATAAAATCAAATGCAGTAGGCACGGATGGTCTCAATCCAAAATTTCTAAAAATTATTCTTCCTAAGTTGCTGCCCTACATCACTTTTTTGTTTAATACTGTCCTCACTAAGTCTATTTTCCCTCACGCATGGAAAATGGCTAAAATAATTCCTCTTCCGAAACAAAACAATGAATATCGTACTATTGCGATACTATCTTCGCTTTCCAAGGCCCTGGAACACATCATAACTGAACAAATTAGTACTTTCCTGGATCAACACAAATTACTGTCTGAGAAACAATCTGGTTTCAGGAAGAAAAGAAGCTGCATTACTGCTCTAATCGAAGTAGTTGAAGATTTACGGCTTAATCTAGATGATAAAATGGTTTCTCTCCTGGTCCTGTTAGTTCACAGCAAAGCCTTCGACACTGTGGACCACAACATACTTATCTCCAAACCGAAAAATCTTTTCTTTTTTTCCAACACTGCTTGCAATCTTTTGTCCTCGTACTGATCTTATCGATCACAAACTGTTGTTGGTAATCTACGCTCGAATTACTACGGGAAATACCTCGATCGCGGAGGAAAAAATATCAACTCTCCGAAGCGTAAAAAACAAATCAAACATACAGTTTAGGAAATTCTTTGGACTATCCACAATTAATTCAACCTAAATCAAAAACGCAACCATGCCCCAAATACGTTGTAATGAAGAGCCTAATACCAGACAAACCTCTAAAATGTTTTAACATTTTCCTAATATCAAAGGCGATTCAAGGTATATCCAGTGAGCCCACACTGAAAACCATTTTCACCAGGGACGGAAATCTTTTATTCCTAACAAAAAACGAAGCCCAAACAAGCCGCTTTCTCAAAGCTACAAATCTCTCGGGAATTTTCCCAATTGTATGTAACCTTCATCCTTCACTAAACATAGTGAAGGGCACACAAAGCTGCAATGTGTGAACTGCAACCATTCCCATCGTGCAAACAATAAAAATTGTCCTGAGGTACAACAACGTAAAGAGGTTCTTAAATGGAAAGTAAAAAATAAGTGCTCTTTTAAAGAAGCAATAAAAAATACACCGAAACCCGACACTTTTGATATACCCACTGAATCTCTCGAGTATGCCATGGAAGAAAGAAACAAACGATTAACGACAATTAATAAACAAAACAACAATACACAAACCTCCGTTAACTCAGAACAAACTCATCCAACAGAAGAAAATGATAAACTTAATACAAAAAGTAATAGCAAAAGAAACCCAACTGTAGACACCATGATTACAAACACTAAACAAATTCCAAATATAACAAATCCATCAAAAACCAAAGAAAGAACCGAAAACTCCATAACTAAAGAAACAACACAAACCACACAAAAATCAACAAAATCACCAATCAATAAAGAAGAGCTTTTAAGTGAATTTCACTCAAAAATAGCAAACTTATCAACAACGAAAATTGCACCCAAAAATAAAACAACGCAACATAACTCAAGAGAATCCTCACTAGATAGAAACAAAAACAACAACACTAAAACCCAAAGAAGTAGCCCAGCAAAAATCACAAGGAGAAGATCAGAAATTTATCACGATTTTGAAATGACCGATTAACGCCTTACTTAATAAAACAGACTTATTTAAACCTTACAGCTTTATCCGTATGTCCAATTTCAAGATAATTCAATGGAATATTAAAGGGCTAATAAATAATTACATAGATCTTCAACTTCTGAATTAAGATCAATCTCCTCATTTTATCTCCCTACAAGAAACACATATTCCAAGTCAATCTCATCCGATCGTACCGAGCACGTTTTGTCAACACTCCACTTATAACCCAGCTAATACGATTGCTAAAGGTGGTCTAGCAATATTTATTAAGAACCATATTTCTCACAAGAGAATATACAACTCTTCCAAACTTCTTAACATATTAAATGAGGTTACTTTAGATATAAAGATTACTATAATATCAATCTATATACATCCAAACGAATCATTTTCTGGTAACGATATAGTTGACCTATTTGAAAACGTTGTAACACCTGTGTTTATTGAGGGGGTTTTTGCCTTTTAAGAATAAAGGCAACCTTATATTTTGTATGTTGAAAAATTCACTTTTTATTAAAATATTTAAATGTAGTTGTAGGGTTTTTAGTTCAAATTGTTTGTTGGGTTTTGTACATATGTAGTTATGTGTTATTTCTAATTTTGTGTTTAAAATGTTCGTTTTATGTTTTAGTAATATATGTAAGTAACAATGATTGTCACCGTATATGTATATAGTTTTGTTCACTTTGTTCACTGTATGTATTTTGTTAAATGTTTTATTTTTTACGACGGACACAAGATTTGGTAGGCGAACCGACGGCTTTGACTTTCAAGAAGGAACTTAACCCAAGCTCTTTCGTAGGCGCCATCAAAGCGCCAAACGAAAGAGGGGAAAGTAAACGAAAGTAAGTACAACGAAAGTGTTGTACTTACGGGGGTTCGCACTACCAGGTTGGAGATTAACTCTAACCAAATGAGCTTAACTCTAAACATCCCGGCCCTCCGTGACTCAGTGTAGGGGTCTATTTTGATACTGGGCCGGAAAAGACATATCCCAGCGCTGTCTTCATGCCCTGGACTTGGCCAACATCTGTGGGGACAATGCCATCCCATCGAATTTGGTTGTAGATTTCAGACCCCAGCTCGATCTGAATCGCATTATTGTATCGGGGGTCAACATCTGCAATTGTGTCCCACGGGAAAACGGTTGTTGGGTCCTCGTGAATGGGGTTGTTGTAGGGTTTCCGCGGCAGGTCCTTAGTGACCTCCGCCTGAACGGCGAACGTCTTCTTTTGGCGTCCATGGCGGGACACAAACTTCACTAGCACCGACTGTATCCCATTGAGCGTTGAATGTGACAGCTTCAGATCCCTGACTAGTGATGCGGCAATTCGGGAGCATGTCAGTGAAGGGTTAAGCAAAACCCGTGCCAAATGGAACGATTCGGGATTATCATCTATCAGCCGTACTACCGCTGTCGGCACGAACACTGCTGGGGCCTTGAGCGTGAAGTCTGACATCTTTTTTGCTGGGGTCCGTCGCTGGCTTACTGGTGTGTTGTCAGCTGGGGTCTGTCGGCTTTCTGGCGGCTTGTTAGCTGGGGTCCTATGCTGACTTTCAGGTACTTTAACAACAGAGGGCCGCCGATGAGGAACAGGAGACCGGGCGCGGTCGAGAGGCTCGTCATTTTGTGGTGCGTCGTGCAGAAGGGTATGGTGGTGGCGATGACAATAAAGACACCCACGCTTAGTCTTGCAGTTGGGAGCCAGGTGACTGCGAGCCAAACAATTTCGGCAATAATGGTCTTGTTCCACGATCTCGAAGCGTCGGCGAGGGGTAGCACCACGAAAACGGTCACAATGACGTAGAGCATGGTCCCGCTTGCAAACTGTGCAGGAATCTTGCCACCACTCCGGCCGGCTATCCTGACGTCTGTTGGCTGACATTGCTGTAAGAAGATGAAGATGTAATGATGGATTAGTAGTATTCGATCTGGGTCGGCCTAGTCAGTCCGAAAATATCTTTACTAGTTTGGTGATAGGCCGTGTAATCGAGCCGTTAGGAGTCCGGAGTTCTACGACACGAGTGTTTCTGTCCGGTCCGGGGAATGTTTTAATGACACGACCCATTTTCCAAGAGTTAGGTGAAGTTCTATCTTCTTTGACGACGACAAGATCGTTAACTTGAATGTTTTCGTTCTGATACTTCCACTTGTATCGACGATGGAGTTCAGTGAGGTATTCCTACTTCCATCGTCTACAAAAACTGTGGTATATTATTTTTAGTTTTCTCCACCTATTTGCAAGGGTCAGATTTTCTGTACTACTATCGGGTTCAGCAGGTGATAGCATTGGTGTACCGACAAGGAAATGTCCTGGGGTTAAAGGGTTTAAATCATTGGGATCATCGCTAGCTGGGCTGAGCGGTCTAGAGTTTAAACATGCTTCTATACGAGCCAGGACGGTAGAGAATTCTTCATAAGTAAAGTTCATTTGAGGTATGAACTTTCGAAGATGGGTCTTGAAGGATTTGACACCTGCCTCCCACAGTCCACCCATATGAGGGGCGCCAGGTGGGATGAACTTCCAATCTAAGTTCCGATAAGAGTTATGGTGTATTGCGGCCACCTGTAATTGCCTCATGAAGTTAAGTCTGTCATATTTGATAAGCTCAGCTGCGCCTACAAAATTGGTTCCATTGTCAGAGTAAATTCGTAATGGGCAGCCTCGTCTTCCTATGAAACGAGATAGAGCAGCCAGGAAGGACTGAGTCGACAGATCACTGGTGGCCTCCAGGTGTACTGCTTTTGTGGCAAAGCAGACAAAAATGCAGACATAACCCTTTGTTACTCGACATGCCCTGCCAGTGTAGCTTTTTATACCAAAGGGCCCTGCAAAGTCGACGCCTGTGTTGTTAAAGGGTCTCGATAACATTGTTCGCTCGGGGGGCAGGGCAGACATGATTTGGCTGTGCGTGTGCTGTTTGAACAGGATGCATGTTCGACAGTTGTGGATTACCTTTTTCACTAGAACCTTTAGTCTGAATATCCAAAACTCTGTTCGTAAACGGCGGGTTAGAAGGTGATTTCCTCCATGAACGGTGACCAGATGCGCAAACTCGACCAAAAGTACAGACAGCCTGGAGTCATATGGCAAGAGGATTGGATATCGTTCACTATATGTCAGGGCCATCGATTGAGTGAGACGCCCATTGGACCTAATTATTCCATGGGGGTCTAAAAATGGATTGAGGGTTAGAAGACAGCTCTTAGACGAAATTTTTTAGCTTTTTTCTTTAGACAATTATATTCTTGGGCGAAATAATGTTTTTGGGTGAGAACAATGAGTCTTGTTTTGACAAACTGAATTTCATCAGCAGTCAGAGCTACCGGCACTTCAATTGGTGCCTCTCGATTTCTTCCTCTCTGCCTCCACCACCGGAATACATAGGCTAGAACTCGATAGGCATGGGGTAAAGACGAAAACCTAACTAGGGGGTCTTCAAAGGTTGTGCTCGTGAAAACCTTGATAGGTTTCGACTCTAATGTGGTGTTTTCTGAAATCTCGTAAATTGGCCATCGATTTTGCGGTAGAGTCAACCAGTGGGGCCCATGCCACCACAAATTATGAGATTTGAGCTCATCGGCGGAACAACCTCGGCTAGCAAGATCTGCTGGGTTGCTTTCGGAGTCTACATGGCGCCATTTTTCGTTGCCAACATTTTCCAGAATATCAGATACTCTGTTTCCGACGAATGTATTCCAAGAACAAGGCGGTTTTCTAAGCCAAGCCAAAACGATCGTTGAGTCTGTCCAGTATTGTGTGTTGAAGTTGGATATTTGCAGATTGGGCAACACTGCAACTGCTAACTCAGATAATAGAACAGCTCCACACAATTCTAGTCTTGGCAAGGATAGCTTATTGATTGGGGCGACACGCGTTTTGGCTGCTAATAGAGAAACGTCTACCGTATTATCCGGATGTTCCACACGGATATAGAGCGCGGCAGCGTAAGCACTTTCTGAGGCGTCGCAGAAACCGTGTACTTCTACTTTACTGTAGGGAGTAAAATTTATCCATCTTGGTACAGAAACTGAATCAATTGCGGGACAATTATTGACAAAAGTTTTCCAATTCATAATAGTTATTGGCTTCAGGGTGTCATCCCAGTCAATTTTGTCTAACCAGACCTGCTGCATGACGAGTTTAGCAATGATAATGACAGGTGACAACCAACCGCAGGGGTCGAAAAACTTTGCTATTATGGAAAGAACTTCTTCTTTTTGTGAAGGAAGCTTTTTCTTCGATTGTAGGAGATTTGAAGGTGAATGAGTCCGACGAAATGTTCCACCTGATTTCCAGTGTTTTTGTGGATGAGTCTTCAGATAGATCAAGCCAGTTGACAGGCAAGCGAGCATTTTCTGGTAGATCTTCAATAAGTCGAGAATCATTGGAAGTCCATTTCATTAGTTCAAATCCAGCGGATTCTAAAGCTAAAATGAGTTGTTTTTTGCGAGTTACTGCTTCTTCCATGGTATGAGCACCAGCGAACACATCATCGACGTATAAATTCTGCTGAATAATGTCAGAAGCTAAGGGATATTTGTTTTTAACATCCTCCGCTAGCTGAAGCAGGGTCCGAATGGCCAAGAATGGCGCACAGTTAACTCCGAAGGTGACTGTTAACAGCTCGTAGTCTTCAACTGGATCTTGTAAGGATTTTCTAAACAGAATCCTTTGATACCGGGTCTGAGTTGGATCAACTAGGATCTGGCGGTACATTTTTGTGACGTCCGCGTTAAAAACATATTTGAAAAACCTCCATTTCAAAACTTGTAAGACAAGGTCCTGTTGTAATATGGGCCCTGGATGTAGAATATCGTTAAGACTCTTTTTGTTCGACGAGGGGCTTGACGCATTAAAAACGACTCTAAGTTTTGTCGTGACCCTGTCAGGCTTTATTACTGCATGATGAGGCAGGTAATAATGTGGGGTCTTTTCTATATCCAATGGAGATATTTTCTTCAAATGCCCTAACTCAAGGTATTCCAGTATCACTTTATCATATTGCTCCTTAACTTCCGGAGTTTTAGACAATTTACGTTCCATTCGATGAAACTGAGCCATGGCAATGCTTCTGGAGGATCCTAATTCCTCGCAAAGTTTGAACGGTAGGGTCACAATATACCTTCCAGAATCATTCCGCCGTGTGGTGGCTCCGAAGTTTTCTTCACAGTAGTTGTCCTCTTCTGACCTCAAAATCTTTTTTGGGGTCTCCTCCACCTCCCAAAAACGTGTTAGGACTTTTTCTATTGAGACAGTGTTGCAAAGTGAGATCCTGCTGACATTCGGATGGGCCTGGGATATGGGTCCGCCGACAATCCAACCAAATACCGTATTCTGGGCTAAGAGGGATCCAACTGACTTCATAGGAGCACCTATTTTGTAAATTAGGGGTCCTATGTCTAGACCAATCAGTAGATCTATGGGCCTACTCGCGTAGAATCTTGGATCTGCTAGTTCTAAATCCGCAGCATCTTTCAGCTGACTATTTTCCAATGTCCTTGATGGTAAATTGGATGGTAGGGTTTTTAATACTGGTGCCCACACATCCAATTCAAAGCTAGGGTCCACGCGTGAACATAGGTTGAAGAGACAAGCTTTCGTTGAAGTTTCTGACACGGCTTGGCTTAGGCCAGTGACATGAACTAGATTTCGCTTCGTCGGAAGCTTAAGCCGATTTTTGAGTTTCTCAGATATGAAAGTTGACTGAGAGCCTGGGTCAATAATCGCTCTGGCATCGTATCGCTGTCCGCGTGTCTTGATTTGAACGATAGCCGTAAATAACAAGGTTTCTAGGTTGGCCTTTTCCAAATGAGGCACATTGTTTTGCTGAAGGGTCAAAGTTGTAAAACAAGGGGGTTCTAGACTAGGAGTGGACTGTATACATGTTGTAAGAGCTGTGGCACTGGAAGCAGGTTCTGCGATTTCTCTCGTTAGGTTCGAATTAGTAGAGTGGGTCTGATTGCCCTTATGTAAAGCAGTATGATGCTTTTGGTTACATTCTCTACAGCTAAATCGACTTTTACAGTCTTTGACACCATGATCAGCAGAAAGGCAGTTATAACACAAGTGACTTGATTTCACAAAATGTATTCGATCGTTGACGACTTTTTCTAAAAATTTCTGGCAATTGTTTAAGTAGTGGTTCGCTTGGCAGAGTCGGCAGCTTAGTTGGGGTTTAGAATTGGAAACATGTGAAAATCTTTTATTTGATTTCGATCCCGTGTCCTTGGCAATATTGGTGTGAAAAGATTTCACATGTTTATCCATTCTAGGATTATCAGATTTGTTCTGAGTATTTTTCGCTGATTTGATGTTACCAAACGATTCAAGGGTCTTGAACTTCTGCGTAAGAAAGCGGTCAAATTCAGCCCAGGTTGGAAGTGCGGAACAGTCAGCTAGAGAATTTTCGAATTCCTCCAAAAAATGCCTAGGCAGTTTAGTTGAGCCAATGTATACTAAAATTGGATCCCAACCCTCAGTCTTAATATCTAGAGAATTCAAGGTGTAAATACTGCTATTGATGGTACGTTGAAGCTTCTGAATTGAATGACTTACATCTGCAGAAACCTGGGGGAGGCTGAACAAAATTTTGAACTGTTCATTTACTTGCATCCTTTTGTTTTCGTACCTTTCCACTAAGTTCTTCCATGCGATGTCGAACCCGTCGTGGGTCAGAGGTACGTGCCGAATAATTTCACGCGCTTCACCAGCTGTCTTCTGTGTCAGATGGAATAATTTCTTAACTTTGCTAAGTCTCGAATTCTTTATATAAAGCGCGGAAAAAAGGTCTCGAAATGTTGGCCATTCACTGTAGCTCCCGTGAAATGTGTTGGTATCGCAGGGAGGCAATCTAGATATTGAAGGGCACTCCTCTTCCTCCTTCAATCGTTTGACTGCTTCCAACTGACATTTTTCCTCCTCTGTCCGAGTATTGATCGCCAAAATTTCTCCATTAATTGAGCTGAGACACCGTTTGTAGGCTTCCATCGTTTCTTTGTATCGAACTCTAAGTTTGTTTTCATCCACTGGGGTCTCGCCTGTGCTTGGAGTAGCATCGCGTAGGTCAACATAGGCTCGTTTGACTTGGTCCCACATGGAAGATAGTTCGACCCTCAAAACCTCTAACGAATGAACGTTTTCCTCGCTGCTTTCAGCTGAATAAACGCCTTCAAAGTCAACCAGATCATTTGTGGCGTTAACGAATTTTTTCCTTAGAATCTCCATTGTATTGAAATTTTTCCTGACTATATTTGTGGTTCAGTAGAAAATTTCGTTTAAATAGATTTTTACACAAAATCTCAGAAAATGCTGAAGCAAATTGTAGCAGATTTTATTAACAATGGATTATTTTGGTGACAAAAAAAGAGCGAGGGTCAAATCAGTAGAAAATGTTGAATAATAGCATCCACAATCAAGATCCGGAAAATCCCCAAGTCTAGGGTTTACGAGAAAATCCAAAAATTTTCAAAAATTGGGGTCACAGACGGGAGAGACTTCAATACCAGTCGCTTGTTGGGTATTTCTGACGAATTCCAAGCAGTGTATAGTCAGAAGGGCGTAGTGATTCAGAAAATCCACAAATAGGAAACTTCCCCGAGAAAATTTGTGGAATTTTTTTCTTTTCAGGTGGCAACCCTGCTAATTTTTTGTCCAAAAATATAACGCACGTAATATTTTGAGTCCGTATATAATTCCCTCAGTTTTCCGTTAAAAAATTACCCCGTCTGGTTCTTGATAGAACACCCCTACTTGAGAACTCGTATCGACACCCCTACATTTTATAGTACATAAAACCAAGCAAACAAAGTCACAGGGTCCGACGCAAAAAAATGAGTGAGCAGCACCAACGTTCGCGGCGGTTGTGTTTAACCGTCTCAGCGGCACCCTTTATTTGTTGCTTCGTTTTGTTGTGAATATATATGTATGTGTGTGTACTTACAGCTTGGGTCCGTATGTACTTGCTTGGGTTTGGTGTTGGTGTTTTCTTGCTTTGCAGATGGCCGCTGCTGCTGATGTCGAGTATGCTGTCGATGTCGGCTTCGATTTTTTGTTCCCGTTTACAGCGGGATCTATGTGTTGCACTTTTGTCAAAATTGTCTGTTCTAAGACTTTTTTTGTTGCTTCTTTTTGCACTTAGAATTTTAATTTTGAGGAGAAAAAATTTTTTGTCTTTAAATTTGTTCTTTTTGTTATTTTTTTTTGCAACAAAACTCGACAAATTTTTTTTTTGTTTTTATTAGGGGTGGTTTTTTATGCAATGGTTTTTTTTTGCTTCAATTTAATGACTTTTTTTTCAATTCTTATTAACTTTGAGTTAAGCTCACTTTTTAATAATTTTTTGCCAGCCTTTTTTCCACTTTCACTGCACAAAACTTTCAAAAACTTGTTTTTAAAGATTTAAAAAACACACTATTCGGTTCGAATTGGACCAAATGTTTATTGAGGGGGTTTTTGCCTTTTAAGAATAAAGGCAACCTTATATTTTGTATGTTGAAAAATTCACTTTTTATTAAAATATTTAAATGTAGTTGTAGGGTTTTTAGTTCAAATTGTTTGTTGGGTTTTGTACATATGTAGTTATGTGTTATTTCTAATTTTGTGTTTAAAATGTTCGTTTTATGTTTTAGTAATATATGTAAGTAACAATGATTGTCACCGTATATGTATATAGTTTTGTTCACTGTATGTATTTTGTTAAATGTTTTATTTTTTACTTGGACGGACACAAGATTTGGTAGGCGAACCGACGGCTTTGACTTTCAAGAAGGAACTTAACCCATGCTCTTTCGTAGGCGCCATCAAAGCGCCAAACGAAAGAGGGGAAAGTAAACGAAAGTAAGTACAACGAAAGTGTTGTACTAACGGCCAAGGGGAGGTTCGCACTACCAGGTTGGAGATTAACTCTAACTAGAAACATGCATGAACACACTCTGGTTTACAATACATTCATTTAGTCATTGTACCAGTACCACTGTCCCGAATAGTGTAAACAATGAAATGAAACGAGACGAGATTGCTTGCTCTTCGAATGAATGTTGTATGGTTCTCTGCTCTCTTAACTACTCTATTCGTCTCAATTCTGTTAAGAGAACACAATATTGTTCTCAATAAATATTCGAGACTGTAAAAGGCATTTGAATACATAAGAAGTCTTTGAATGGTATACGGTAAATTATGAATGGTTGTGGGTATCATTAGCTTTCAGTCATTTAAGAAATCAACAAGGGTGAGCAAGGTGTAAACAAAAAAATATATATCTAAATATATTCTTCTTAAATAAGTTTAACTGAGAAAAAAAATGGAAATTGATGAAGTAAATAATTATTAAGAAGAAATAATTAATATTATTATTAATATTTAAAAATATTTTAGCTTTCAAATCCATTTTTTTTTGTAAGTAAATAATAATAAATATAGTCTGAACATTTGTTTTATACTAAATCTGTAACATTTGTTTTATTTGCAATAACTTAAATTTGATGAAACTATTTTTATACGATGATAACTAACTTGCAGTTTAATTTAACTCCAATTCTTCACACGAAGAGCATGAAATTCATTTAATTGTCGCCCTATTCTACATTCCAGAGAAATCAAAGCAAAAACATCATTTGCTACGCTCATCATATGTTACGCTCATGGAAATAGATTTTTTCTCAAATAGTCTTATTAATACATCTCAGTATTCGAGTAGTTGTGGTTGTCTCTAAAGACCTTTTACCCGATCACCTTACAACTCGTTCATACCCGAACTCTGTCGTCTCGGTACCATTCTGTTTCATTCCCGATGCTACTTGCTAAGAGGAATGGTTGTGTGTACGATACTCTTATCGCTAGAATGAGCACACCCAATAAGCACAAAGTCGGACTCGGATCCGATTCGGATCCGATTTAAGTCCGATATGACGGACTCCGCTTTCTCTGTTCCGATTCGGATCCGATTTGAGTCCGAGATGTCGGACTCCGCTTTCTCTGTTCCGATTCGGATCCGATTTGAGTCCGATATGACGGACTCCGCTTTCTCTGTTCCGATTCGGATCCGATTTGAGTCCGAGATGTCGGACTCCGCTTTCTCTGTTCCGATTCGGATCCGATTTGAGTCCGATATGACGGACTCCGCTTTCTCTGTTCCGATTCGGATCCGATTTGAGTCCGAGATGTCGGACTCCGCTTTCTCTGTTCCGATTCGGATGCGATTTGAGTCCGAGATGTCGGACTCGGCTTTCGATTCAGGTTTGCAGTAAAAATTTGGAGTTTTATTTTTATATTTATTAATGAGTTTATTTATTATTTTGAATTTATTACTAAAGGCCCATTTAGTCTCGAAGGTTGACGGTAGATTCTGCAACCTGCAGAAGTCTACCGTCGTCAACCGTCAAACTGTAGTTATCTCCCTCTAACACATGCAAAATGCAACCCTCAACTGAAATAGCTGATTGCCTACCGTCAACCATCCACCGTCAACCGTCAAGACTAAATGGACCTTTAGTATATATGTGGTGAAATAAGCAACAATTAGATGAAAAGTAATTTGACATTAAAATTTAATATATTAATAAGTATATGACTCATATGTAACAGACATCATATTAGTGTATAAGTGGTACAAAATACAATTCGTTTGTCAATTTAATTTTGAAAACCTTTTTTATATGTAATATGTTGTGCTCATTGGGCAAATCTTCAAACTCAATAAAATCCTCACGAGCCCTTGGAAGTAATGGACCAGCGGAGCAAAAAATACTTCCAATATGCAATGGACAGATTTACGAAAAAAAACAAAATATAACAATGAAAAAATATTATCGTAAAGTAATATTATCGTAAAGTAATCGTTTATACTTACCTATGCTATAAATAAATGCGTAAAAATTGAATTTGTTTCGCCTTATTATTTTATGCTAAATTATGCAGGATTAAAAATCGTTTCGGCAACGGATCAGAATTCATTTCGTTTTCGGATCCGACATTGGTTTGAGTTCGGGTCCGAACTCATATCTAAATCGGACCCGAACTCACTTCGATGTTGGATCCGACATCGTTTTGAGTTCGGGTCCGGTATCATTTCGAAATCGGACTCAATTCTCGGTCCGATATCGAAGAGGGAATTGCTCCCGTTCTCGTGTCCGACCTCGGACCCGTTCTCGAAACCAAATCAGAGAAGTCGGATCCGATTCGGATCAGATTCGGATCCGATGTGCTTATTGGGCATTTACGCTTTTGTAAACAAAAGAATGTGTTCGGGTGTGTAAAAACGATGTTCATGCAGGGTTTTAACTCTAACCAAATGAGCTTAACTCTAAACAACCTGTATTCCACATAGGAGACGTTAACAGTTGGAACATTTTATGGGGCTCAAGCAAGAACAACCAGCGTGGAACAATACTAGAAAACGCACTAAATTTAAAAAACCTGTGCATTATAAATGACGGCAAACCTACACATTTATCTACTTTTAACACTCTCACTAATATTGACATCACATGCTGCGCACCGTCATTACTACCTATTACTCTCAGTCACACCCTCAATGATCTCTACAGCAGCGACCACTTTCCCATTATCACCGATATTAACACAGGTACCATGGGATCGGCTGCGAAATCAATACGCAGATATAATTTCCAAAAAGCTATTTGGCCAAAGTTCCAAAACTACGTTGATGATGATCTAAATAACAAATGTTTTGAGGGAAACACTAATAGAATAAATGCCACAATCACCAAAGCAATTAGAAAAGCTTGTAACTTCAGCATACCGCTAACACATCCTAACATCAGGCACTCGGTCGCATGGTGGAGCCGAAATCTAGCATTATTACGAAAACATAAAATCATTTGTTATCGCAATTTTACTAAAAAACCCAGCCAGGAAAATCTAATCCTCTACAAAAAGGCTAATGCTAAATTCCGATATGAATCAAAGAAGGCAAAATTAGAGAGTTTTACAAATTACACCAAAACCATCACAAAAGACTCGCCTCTGTCCCTTATCTGGGGTAAAATCAACAGGCTATCGAACAAAAATTCTACGCATACCTTCAACGTAATCCAAACCAACAACGGAATACTGAGCAACCCACTCAACATAGCCAACTACTTCGCTAAGCAATGGGCAGATGACTCGTCAGACAAAAACTTCCCATCTGAATTTTATATAGCCAAAACCCTTATCCCTACTAAATTCTATAATACAGCCAACAACAAGCAAGCCAAGACGATTGAGTCTAAGATATTAATGCCTGAACTCTTGCTGGCCTTAAACAAGGTTAGGGGCAACACTCCAGGTCATGACCGTATATCATATATTATGATTAAAAAAGTATCTCCTGAAAGCTCGGAAAAACTGCTCAATTTATAAAATCTAGTCTTTGACACCGGAATCATACCTCATTCATGGAAATCTGCAATAGTCGTTGCAATACCAAAGCCTAACAAAGACAAAACTGAGTTCTCTGGATACAGGCCAATTTCCTTGTTACCATGCCTTTCCAAATTACTACAACGCATAATTTCTAACCGTTTATCCTGGGTTTTCAACGCTCGCAAACTTATCAAGTAGCATTTAAATCCTCTCGAGGATGCACAGATGTTCTGCTTCACATTGATTACTACGTTACCAAAGCACTTTCATCCAAAAACCATGCATCCATTCTAGCAATCGACTTTGAAAAGGCTTTTGATCGAATCGGCATGCATGTCATTCTTAACACATTAAAATTGTGGGGTGTCGGTCCCAAAATTCTAAATTACATTAAATCTTTTTTGTCAGGACGGACATTTAGAGTAAAGATAAACAACTATTTTTCTAATACCTCATCCTTGGCCAACGGTATTCCACAAGGTTCACCATTGTCGGTAATTCTCTTTCAAATCGCTTTCAATGAAATTAGTGCAATACTCAATAAGCATAAAAAATATACCACTGTCTCTATGCTGATGATTTATACATATTGAGCATTGATAAAGAGACCAGTAAAACCAACAACCTTTTTATAAATGTTTTAAAAGATATAATCAAATGGGGAAAAACATCAGGAGCCAAAATTTCGTTAAACAAGTCATCAGTGCTTCACACTTGCAGGAAACACAATTGCAAACCTAACTAATTGACTGTAAATGATATTGTACTTCCACAGGTAACAAAACTAAAGATCCTGGGAATAATTTTTGAAAATAAATATCGCTGGAAGGAACACATTTTAAAGTTAAAAAAGATCTCATAACCAGAGTAAACTTAATAAAATATCTATCTGGCAGAAGCTTTATTCACATCAACACTTTAATATACCTGGTCAAGACGCTAGTACTCAGCAAAATAGACTACGGCTTATTTTTATATGGAAACAGTCCTAAATCAACTCTAAAATACATCAAATCCGTTTACCATGACAGCATCAGACCTAGCATCTATGCCTACCGCACAACACCAACTACAATTTTATATATTGAATCTGGACTTCCGTCTTTAGAAGATAGGTTTACTGCCGTAAAAAATAGATTATTACCTAAAGTTTTATCCTTCAACTCGTCCATCACAGATGACGACGTGTCAAAGGTAATCTCAGCTAAAAGAATACCAAAAATACCTTCAATTATTTATGAATGCGTGCACAATAATATAATAAACTTCAGAGGAAAACTTACAAAATATAATGCTACCTGGCCGCACTGGATGTATGCAGATCATTGCTGTAATATTTCACTCTCTGCATTTGTAAAGGAAGAGACCCCGAACGAACTATATAAACAATATTTCCACAACCTGGTGTCTATATTCGGATTGGCAAATTCTGTATACAGACATATCAAAGACTCGCGATAACGTAGGATATGCTGTTGTTGATGACACTGGCAAAGCAATTCAAATAAAAATGTTAGGCGATTTGTCATCGATTTTCACTGCCGAAGCTGCTGGCATTTTACAAGCCATGGATTCCGCCATACAGTCAAAACAAAAAACAATCATTTTCTCTGACAGCTTATCAGTTATAAAAGCTGTCACAAATATATCCAATATAACCTGGTCATCAATCAACAAAATAAGGGATTTACTTACTGCCCATATAAACTGAAACTTTTTTGGATACCCGGACATGTCGGAATAGTAGGGAACGTTAATGCTGATTCAGCTGCCAAATATGCCTGCTCAGCTCCTGTAATTACAGACTCCATAATTGAAAAAGAGAATATAAAAATAAAATTAATAGCAGAACTACAAAAACAATCTCTTATCAATCGTAAACATTTTCAACACAATCACTATTCCCATATAAACCGCAACAATTCAGAACCCCATTACCCCACAAACATAGATAAAAAGAAAATCCGAGTTTTCTCTCGTCTTCGTATGGGTCACACAATCGCCACCCATCAGCACTTTTTAAACAAAAAACTCGACAACAAATGTCCGCAATGCGGTAGTTTAATCTCGGTTAAACATATTCTTGATTCCTGCAGCTCTCTATCACACCAGCATAAGATGATACTAAATAATAAAGGAATGGATATTCTTAAAACTCCTAGTACAGAAAACATTAACAGAATTTTCAAATTCATCTCCGTTACAAAAACAATTATATAAATAAGAAATAACTTCAAAAGTTTAAAATCTTAACAGTATTAGCTGATGGCCTTTGTAGCCCAAGCTTTTCTAGCCTTAAATATTAGCCTTATATTTACTATAAGATTAATAAAATGTAAATAAATAAATAATTTAACATATGTTTTGAGAATTTACTCAAAGTCAAATGTCTTTTACTACTCCATAAAATCATTAATAACAAAGAGCCTGAGTATCTTTTTAACCGCTTAAAATTCGCTCGATCCAATCGGGGAATGAAACTTTTATATCCGAGAATTAAGAGTCTAACATCTGAACGACAATTCTTTGTGTATAGTACACGTCTCTGGAACAATCTCCCGTCAAGCCTTCAAGTCATAAGCAATGTAACAACTTTTAAAAAGGAGCTACTTAATTTCTATAAATAGTAAATTTGTATATTATTAGTTTTAGTACAACCTAATTTAAACTATGTAATTGTAATTTGATTGTAATATTGTTAAAATTTCCCAAAATGTTAATCTTACAATCCACTAAGCCCGCACTGGAATATATAGGATGTTACATCCTGTAGTGCGTGGTTAATAAAAAATAAATAAAAGACGCTCCTCCCCAGCCTGATCGAACACTTTCCTAGTGCTGATCATCAACATGGATTCCGCAAGCAGCACAGCACAACAACTGCTTTACACGCCATCACCACACGTATAAGTCGCGGCCCTAGCCAGAACAAGCCTAACGACAGGTCGGTCCTCGTGGCTCTTTCCAAAAGCCTTCGACACGGTCAATCATGCCACTCTGTTCGAGGACATTGAAGAAACGTCCCTTCCGCCCAGTTTGAAACGTTGGGTCGTAAACTATATGTGTGGGCGCCAGTCATATGTAGAATTTAGAGACAAAAAGTCGAATAGAATTTAGAGACAAAACCTCTACCTCTCTGAACTTCCTGCACCACCAGACGGCGTTGAAATTGTGTCGTACGCTAACTATTGCACAATTCTGGCGTCAGGACCTAAAGTGGATGACATCTGCGAGAAAATCAACCGTTACCTCACTGACTTAGCACGTTTTTTCACTGAGAGGAATATGAAAATATCCGCCTCCCAATCATCAGCCACACTGCTTACTGCATGGACCGCAGAGGTGCGGTTGTCACTCAATGTGAAAGTCGATGACGTCAACATCCCGACTACCAACTACCCCAAAATTCTTGGGGTCACATTGGACAGCCTTTTTAGATCCTCTGCACATGCTACAGCTATCTGCGATAAACTCAAAAGTAGGAACAAGGTCCTCAAGTCACTTGCCGGCAGTACTAGGGGAGCCGACAAAGAAACCTTGTTGACCTCTTACAAAGCGATAGGTCGGTCTGTAGCATACTACGCAGCACCTGTATGGTCGGCGAACGTGAGTACGACGCAGTGGAAGAAAATTCAGACTTGCCAGAATGCCGCCCTTAGAACATCAACAGTGTCTTCTTATGTCTTCTGAGGACCATCTACATGAGGAGACGAAGGTCCTTACCGTGCGCAGACACAATTTCCTGACCAATTTCATCCTAACCACCATCTCTTGAACAGGATGCCTCCGCCCGGGCAGATCAAGTACGATCCTCATGATTTAGAGAGAGAGGTCCAGCGGTATAAGAGAGAACTTTTAGATCATCGAAACTATCAGGCAGGTCTGAACAACATTCACGCCGATGATGTCGCCGCAGCAGTATTCAGCTACCATGTGAATGTAGTGCTAGAGGAACAACCCCGGAGATTTCACCTGAGGAGAAGGCACTACCTCGGCAGACGCGCGTGGTTCTGGCGCAGCTGAGATCTGGATGGTGCAGCCGCCTCAATTCTTACTGGGCACGAATTGATGCTAACGTTCCGGACTCCAGTCCCGCCTGCCAACAGGGTCCACGTGATGTGCTACACCTTTTCAATTGTCCGGCCAAGCTCACTCAGCTGACCCCCAGGTCTCTGTGGACGCATCCAGTTCAAATGGCGCGTTTCTTCCACCTGGATTTCGAAGCAGATCCCCCTTAGACGAACAAGACTTCAAAATAAATACATTGTTGTTACAACAACAAGAACATTGGGGATATACCACGGCAAGTTCTTGAGGAATTTAATATCGGACTTGACTCTCTTTTTTCCTCTTTCAATTCGCTTTCAAATTTTCACTGCTTTGAGATATAAACCATCTACAATCGATTTGATTTTAACAAACGTCCCGCATTTTATGGATAATCCTATGGTTATAGATATTGTACTCCGATCATCCGACCTGTTTCCGTTCTGTTATCCATTGATTATCACATTTATCTAGACATCAGTATTTACCATATAATTTTAGCAGGATAATTGGAAAATATATATTTCAGATATCAAACGATATTTGACGGAAACCCCTTTGGACCAGGGCAGCATTGTCAGCACTAATGATATTGATGTACGCATACTTAAATATACTAATTCTATTCTATTGATATGAGCACACACGGAAAGGAGGTAAGAAATACGTTTGTAAAGTTACCATCGGATATTTAAGAGTCTATTAGCAAAAGAAACTGCGACAGACGTGGAAAAGATACCACGATAGAAGTGAGCAATTCATTTGCAAGGATATGAGAAACTTGTAACCTATCAAATATATAGTTTCAGAAACAGGGGTTGGAATAGCAGAGTAGGCATATTGGACACCCGTTCTAAACCCGTTTGAAATATCTCCAAAGTACTAAGAAAGAAATTGGAGAATATTCCAGCCATTTCTGATGTGAACAGTAGAATCTCCGTTCCGTTATCGCTTCGAAATCTACACGAATAAAATTTATTGGCTGTTAAATTACTTTATACACTAATAAATCGGTGGTCTGGGCTACACTTTAAAAAAATCATTTTGCTTAAATCAAACTTTCAAGTCATAAAATGTACTTTCAAATTACCAATAAAGATTTCACATTTGATTTGAATTTTTATATTTTTTTTGTTCTGAAAAAATACCTCTATATGGATTACCCTATATAATTGCTTAGTCTTGAAAGGTTTTATCAAAAAAAATTATATTATTTTCTTGGACATCTAGAAGATCACGGAAGATCATCAGAGAATTTGCAGACATCATCTGCAAATAGAAGCAAACTACAAATGTCATCACATAGATACTCAGATAGCTCATTTACATATAAAATAAAAAGAAGAGGTCCTAACACTGAACCCTGGGGTATACTAAATGTCAGAGAAAGAAGATGGAAACCTTCCCATTTATATCAACAAACTGATTTGTATCAGATACATATGACATTATAAGCTTACAAGCTTACCTAGAAAATTTAAATTCATCTCTCAGCTTTCTAATTAAAATTTTTATACAAATAGAATTAAATGCTTTAGACAAATCCAACGAAACTAGGACACTTGATTTATTATGATTCATGTCATTCCTCACTGTATCTGTTAGACATAATAGCAGTGATGTAGCACTACGACCTTCTCGGAATGGAAACTGATTCTTACAAATTTTTGACCTACAATACATACAAATTTGAAGGAAGAATTGAAATAGGCCTTAAGTCATCAGGTGAATTAACAACTTTAGTATTAGGTATGGGCGCAACCCGAGCAGTTTTCCAAGCTGTAGGAAAAACAGAGGATCTTAACATAATTAAATTAAATGCAGAACTAATTCTGAAATGTAAGGGAATATTTATTTCAAAAATTCAATATATATACCGTCAACACCGACTGACTTAGATTTCATCATCAAATTTAGTAGACCCTAAAGAAGGTCTAATACTACTGCAATTTAGATGAGCTACATTAAGCGTATCTCACCATGTTCGCAAAACAGAATTTAAGTAAACATTATGACTAACAATCGGTCCAATATAAAAATCAAAAGACATCAAAGTTCAAAAATGAAATTATCGTGCTGAAACAAAAATTAAATAATAGTGATACAACACAGCTGATCAAAGCAGCAAAGATGAGATTAATGTTACTATCAAATTTATATAAAATAAAAAATGAGATGGAACAATTAGTAAAAAGAATGATAATGGGAAAAAAATTAAAAAAAAAATTAATAAACTAAGTTTCTAACTAGACACTCCGTTACCAGTATTTAGAAGCTAGACACATCCATTAAGATCTTGGACAACCTCATTTCCATTAAGAAGAATAAGCAATGCTCAAAGATTGACTCCTTTTAAAATAAAGCTAGTGACAATATTCCTTTGACATAGTTTCTTGCAAGTTGCATTGATGTAGCTAGCAGCAGGAGACTAGTGATCGTTAAAATAAACTCGATTAACTATGTCCCAGGTAGTGACATAGTTAATCGAGTTCCAGTATGTCACAAACTCTGAGTGTGCATGTTTTACAGTACTTTGCCATAACGCTGTTACGTGCACACGTATTATTGAGCTTAACTAGGATTTGTTTTCTCCTCTTAATGCAGCATACTTGGGTAATATCCTGTCTTGTCAGAGCAATGTTGTAAAAAGCACCTAGAGCAACAAAAGTAGCAACAAGATCTTGTATTTCTTCGAACGATTAAGTCTTCGATGAAGGACGTTAATCTCAGCTTTCAAAGCAGAGATATCTCTGATGAAATAAATGATTGAGCATCAGTTTACGGTTATTACATCTGATTTCTGACTTCTGATTGATTTCATGCCATCTATAGCTGATTTAATATAACAGAGCTCATTCTGATTTTTTAATATAAAATCATAAGATTTTTGTTAAGCTTGCCAACAACATTAAAAGCACCCTCATTATCAGGTTCTTTTTGAGGTAAGATTCACATTAAGCACAGAACCATGCAGCCAGTGGCAACAAATGTAACACATGATACATCATTGATACTTAGTAATGGATTCATTGCAAGTCCCACCCAGCAGTAGCAGCAAACCCAAAAGAAATCCGGGATAACTGTATCAAAATCATAAAATGAACAGTAACACCAGCAACAACAACCACAAATTGTGTTCAATCCCACGACAGCCGGTTCTATGGACCGGATTGACCCGAAGCAGCAAATCTTCGACCAAGGGCTGTCACCCCGGCACACAGTTGCCGCTACAACAACAACAACAAATTGTTCAATCCCGCGACTGCCGGTTCTATGTACCGGATTGACCCGAAACTCTTCGGCCAGGGGCAGTCACCTCAACAATATATGTTTTTTGTTCGTCCATTTTTTCGTCGTGGGAGCAGCACTTCCCGGAATGCCTGCTCCGAATACTACTGGTCCGAGCCGGGATCGAACAAAACCCCGGACCTTGGATCTGCTCGGTTTGTCAGAACCGAATACACCATCGTACTACGTCTGTAAGGTGTAATCGTTGCATGGAGTGGGTGCACTTCAGGAGCTGTTCAGGTCTGAACCACATCAGGGAGAATAGCGAAGCAGACTTTGTTGCCTCATGCTGTATCAACGAAGTTAGCAGTGGGTCTCTGGATTTGGTGTTATCATCGTCGTCTGCATTTTCGTCGTCGTCATCATCATCTAACTACAAGACTCCCCCGCAGTCGCCCTCGCAACAGCATCAACACATACAGCATCTTACACCACAGATTGCTGTTGCCACTCCTGACAGTGCATCAATCTTGCAATTTAATTGTAATGGCCTACGCAACAAAATCAGTGAGGTCATAGAATTTATGAATCGGAGAAACATCATGGTCGCCGAGATCCAAGAAACTAATCTGAATGCCACCTGCAGCCTGCACAGTTGTGACGGATACATTCCTGTTACACCATTCTGTGCAGTACAGGCCTATTTCGCCTGAGCTTGACTCTAGAGACCCATACATGGAATGTATGGGGGTAGCAGTCAAGTCTGGAACTGCCGAAATAGAGCTGTACAACGTATACATCCCGCCGGTTGGTAGCTGTGCCCCGCGTTATCTGCCAGACATTAGCAATTTGCTACAAGGCAATAACCGCTTGGTCCTAGGAGACTTTAATGCTCACCACGAACTGTGGCATTCTCTCCTAGACAACGACCAGAGGGGCATAGCTTTGGCAGAGCAAATTGATAGCTCTACGTTCTGCACAGTGAATGAGGACGCCCCCACGCGGATTATGGGCGATTGCCATAGCTCGCCAGACATCAATTTGGCATCGCCTGGCCTGATCAACGACGTCACCTGGCAACCCGTCATCTCACTAGGATCGGACCACCTTCCCATAATTCTCTCCATAAATAGACCACCCGATTTCATAACCTCTGAACGTCGTACGTTTCTCAATCAAAAAAAGGCTGATTGGGAGGCCTTCAGAGAAGCCACCAACCGCAGCTTTAATATTCTAGCTATTCCGTCGGACGTTCGGGTAGCCGAGAAAAAGTTCCGGGCCATCATTAACGCAGCTGCCGCTCGCCATATCCCTGCTGGTCGAATACCCGAAGTACGACCAAACTTCCCAGCATAGGCAGCGGGACTCGCAGACGAGCGTGATGACATTCGTCGCTCCAACCCTACTGACCCTAGAATTAGGGATCTCAACTCCGAGATCAGTAGGTTGGTCAACTAATATAAGCGGAACAAATGGCTAGACCACTTAAAGCAGTGCAACTTGAGTTCCGGAATTGGTAAGTTGTGGACAACGGTCAAATCACTCTCTAACCCTGTAAGGAAGGATGATCGGACAGCTGTCACGTTCGGTGATAGAACAGTGACAGATCCGAAGCGGTGCGCGTGTTATTTTAACCGGCTTTTTATTGAGCACCCAGAGAGTGATAAGGCGAAAAGGAGAGTATTGCGTCGTATCCGCGCTCTCCGAGTCGAAGAGGCACCACCACAATTTACCGTTGGCGAAGTTGTCCATGTCATCCGCAGCGCAAAGTCATCAAAGGCGCTGGGTCCGGACGGAATCTCAATGCTGATGTTAAAGCATTTGGATACTCCGGGAGTAGAGTACATGACCAAAGTGCTCAATCTGTCGCTAGCCACTCACGAAGTTCCCGATGCCTGGAAAATGGGCAGAGTGGTCCCGCTACTGAAGCCAGGCAAAGACGCATTAAAGGAGATTCGTACAGGCCGATCTCCTTGCTTTCTCCAGTAGCAAAGACGCTTGAAGCACTGCTCCTCCCCAGCCTGATCGAACACTTTCCTAGTGCTGATCATCAGCATGGATTCCGCAAGCAGCACAGCACAACAACTGCTTTACACGCCATCACCACACGTATAAGTCGCGGCCTTAACCAGAACAAGCCTAACGACAGGACGGTCCTCGTGGCTCTTGACCTTACAAAAGCCTTCGACACGGTCAATCATGCCACTCTGTTCAAGGACATTGAAGAAACGTCCCTTCCGCCCAGTTTGAAACGTTGGGTCGTAAACTATATGTGTGGGCGCCAGTCATATGTAGAATTTAGAGACAGAAAGTCGAAGCCCCGTAGAGTTAAACAAGGAGTTCCCCAGGGTGGAGTTTTATCCCCGGCTCTGTTTAACCTCTACCTCTCTAAAATTCCTGCACCACCAGACGGCGTTGAAATTGTGTCGTACGCTGACGATTGCACAATTCTGGCGTCAGGACCTAAAGTGGATGACATTTGCGAGAAAATCAAGTATTACCTCACTGACTTAGCACGTTTCTTCACTGCGAGGAATATGAAAATATCCGCCTCCAAATCATCAGCCACACTGTATACTGCTTGGACCGCAGAGGTGCGGTTGTCACTCAATGTGAAAGTCGCTGACGTCAACATCCCGACCACCAACTACCCCAAAATCCTTGGGGTCACATTGGACAGCCTTTTTAGATCCTCTGCACATGCTACAGCTATCTGCGATAAACTCAAAAGTAGGAACAAGGTCCTCAAGTCACTTGCCGGCAGTACTTGGGGAGCCGACAAAGAAACATTGTTGACCTCTTACAAAGCGATAGGTCGGTCTGTAGCAAACTACGCAGCACCTGTATGATCGGCGAACGTGAGTACGACGCAGTGGAAGAAAATTCAGACATGCCAGAATGCCGCCCTTAGAACATCAACAGGGTGTCTTCTTATGTCCTCTGAGGACCATCTACATGAGGAGACGAAGGTCCTTACCGTGCGCAGACACAATTTCCTGTTGTCTAAGCAATACCTGCTAGGGTGTTTTCGCAGCAGTCATCCTAAACACCATCTCTTGAACAGGATGCCTCCACCCAGGCAGATCAGGTACGATCCTCATGATCTAGAGAGAGAGGTCCAGCGGTATAAGAGAGAACCATTAGATCATCGAAACTATCAGGCAGGTTTGAACAACATTCACGCCGATGATGTCGCAGCAGCAGTATCCAGCTACCGTGTGAATGCAGTGCTAGGGGAACATCCCCCGGAGATTTCACCTGAGGAGAAGGTACTACCTGGTTCTGGCGCAGCTGAGATCCGGATGGTGCAGCCGCCTCAATTCTTACTGGGCACGAATTGATGCTAACGTTCCGGACATCTGTCCCGCCTGCCATCAGGGACCACATGATGTACTGCACCTCTTCAATTGTCCGGCCAAGCCCACTAAGCTGACCCCCAGGTCTCTGTGGGCGCATCCAGTTCAAATGGCGCGTTTCCTTCACCTGGATATCGAAGCAGATCCCCCATAGACGAACAAGACTTCAAAATAAATATATTGTTGTTACAACAACAACAACAAATTGTGTTATCAGGCTTCACTTTCAAGATAATAAGTTTTTCCGCTTTTTACAAAAGAAATTTTATTTGCTTTTAACGTTTTTCGAGTGTTCAAACGCAAAACAAAAAAATAAAAGATGATCAGCTGCGGTATTACACACACATATATTCAGACAACGGGTTGCCAAAAATTTCGAATATGTGCCAAAACTCATACTAAAAAATTCAAACTTGTCAAAATTAGATATTCAAAATTATACTGCATCTATCTTGGCACTTCAGCACAAAAAGATAACATGAGTAAATCAACACTGATTTAATTTTTGAAAGAAGTAATACCATAACGCAAAAATGTGTTACTTCATGTTCAACTACCGAAAGTCATTACATTAAATGATTATATACTAATCCCTATATTTAGATATTCAGTTGCGTTTATTTTCGGATATCGTTCTTTTCATACTTTAATGAATGTTATTGTCATCTTTTTCTTCTCCATGTGAAGTTAAAAATGTAAATATCTTTGAAATTAGCAATTAATATAATAGATTTTATTTAACCACCTCGTTCAAATGCAAAATTAAATATAAATGTGTAACTTTTTTTGTTTTCATAAATAACACTGTGGAACATTTTTGGGGTTATTGTCTGGGGGGTGAGAAATTCCAAGTCAGGGTGATGGTACTAGGTCAGTATATTAAAACCCTCAAAGGGTTTTGCGTTCGTATGTGCCTATAAACAAAATGCGACATAGATCATAGAAATCGATTAACGCGTTCTGCTTTTATTCAAAATTTCATACCTTCACTTAATTGTAAATAAAAGCAGAACGCGTTAATCGATTTCTATGATCTATGTCGCATTTTGTTTATAGGTTATGTGACTTTACGTGAAAGTTATAAGACTCTACACGTTTTTCCGTTTGGGATTTATATGTTTAAAAAAAAATTTGGCAAAATTTTCTTCATAAATTTATTTCTAATTGCAAAAATGTTGATTTGGTAGAGAAACAGTATATTAATGGATTAAAGAAAATGTAATTATTAATTTTTCTCAATTTATTTCAGCAAAATCGAACTAGTCGTTCTCGAGTTATGTCAAACTACGTTTTTGCCAACATTTTACAACTAAGCGAAAAAACATCAAGATAAGGAAAAAATGTAAAAGGTCATAAAAAATACTGGCACATACGAACGCAAAACCCTTTGAGGGTTTTAATATACTGACCTAGTACCATCACCCTGACTTGGAATTTCTCACCCCCCAGATTGGCTGTTGTACTGTGTAATTAATAATAAAAATAAAATCTATAATTATTTTTTGTTTAAATTCATTGTCATCATAACAATTCAAAATACTTATAGTTTTTCCTATATATGTGACAGCGCATAGAGAAAGGGAACTAAGGGTAAAAAAAATTTCAATTTTTTTCATTTTTTTCTTTTTTGATGTGGACAACATCTGAGCATCGAATGAGACCCATCCCATGCCTCAAAATTGTTCCCTCCCAGAGATATGCGCGTTTTATGAAAGTGAAGTCGACGATTCTAAGCGCAAATAGAAAGGGACCTAATCTTTAAAATGGCTCTTCTGAACAAAACTTTTCATCAACTTTTCACTTTTTTTTTTGATGTGGACAACATCTGAGCACCGAATGAGACCGATCCCATGCCCCAAAAGTGTTCCATCCCAGAGATATGCGCGTTTTATGAAAGTGAAGTCGACGATTCTAAGCTCAAATAGAAAGGGACCTAATCTTTAAAATGGCTCTCCTGAACAAAACTGGTTTTTAACCTTAGGTCCCTTTCTATTTTGCGCGTCACATATAATTTTTTTTATAATTGGTGTTGGTTTCTTGTATTGCAATAAGTAAGAAGGCGGAGGTTATACCTTTATTTATGTTTGTATTAAATACTTATAGTTTATCTTATTGTTTGATAGGTTTTAGTTTCTAATATTTTATATATTTACGTGTGTACAATTTCTAATGACTATTTTCAGCTGTCGAACGAAAGTTTGTGTGAACAAACTTTTGCTTCAAATTGGTACTCACTATCGTCCTACTTGTCGTTCGCATGACCTTACGTGTTGTAAACCAAACCATTTATCTATTGAAAGATCGAAATTGACAAGCAAACAAACATAAAAATTACAAACAAATATTTGTTTTGTTAAAAATGAATTTCTCAATAGCCGTGCTTTTGTGGTAGAAACTGAAGAGCACGACGAAATTTCTCGGAGAATTTTACGTGACAGAAGGTAATGTTCTGGAAATGCCCACATCCCAGTAAGTATAAGTATACAACATTAAACAGATTTGTTCGCAATTTTCGCGTGTTGAAGGATATCTTCGTTGCAATATTGGGAATATTGAAGAACAAATAAGCTACATCATTTCGAAGCACGGTAATACGGCCGGATGTTAGGTTTGCAACTTTCTTGAGCTTCCAGCAAACCGTGGGGAATAAATGCATGCATATCCTCTACAGCACAGGTATCGGTTGGAAGGGTTACAACGAATGCAGCTTTTTAAGGCATTGGTTTGCCCCAATTCCCGGGAGTAATGGGATGTGTCAATCGAACCCACATCCGCATCGTCGCCAGGAGACCACCTGAAGCGACTATATTACTTATATAATAAAAAGGCATATTATTATATGAGAATAGGGTATATTAACGCTAGGATCCCGGCTCAAACCATGACGCTTTTGTATGGAAACAAAGTGCTCTGAACAACATGTGTATTCAGTATATATGTTCCGATTAACCACTTGGTACATCAGAAGTTTCAGAGGATAGCCTCTTGAACGATGATGTAAGTATAAGAGGATGTAATTGAGCCTTAAGCGGCGGCAGTACAGCGGGGTATTGTAATCAATTTATAATTAAAACAAAGTAATTGACTTTTTTTTATTTTTTCTAATAAGCTCATTTATTAATGACGCCAGGTTGTTATCAATTTTAGTCTGTGCTACAGCAGCATCTGTACTTATTTTGGCAGCTTCTGTTTAATAACTTTTGCAATGCAAGCTGCTTACTTACTTACCCTTTTTTGGCGACGAATAAGAGACAGTTGTTCGTGTGCTCTTTTTTGCTGAGGAATCGTCAGTTATAACGTGTTGACGTTTTTGTTTATGTATGCTGCGCTGCTGTTGTTTTTCAGTGGTGTGTGCCTGTTGTGTAAATTCTGGCATTCGGCTGCTGTTAAGTTGTGTGTAGCTTTTGTCCGTGTTGTTGTTCTGGTCTAGTGGATTTGGCTGCTGAGATAAGAGTGGCTGTGGTCCGTGTTGTTGGTGAGGCCGGCTGCCCACTTCTTCCGCTGCGTGGGGATGCTCCACATGCCTGGTGGGTGTTATCACCGATACAGCCTTTTCACCTCTGGGCGGCTTGTTATTAAGGCTCAGGAAGCAGGAGTCAATTAACTGTGTTGTTTTTGTAGTGGATTTCGGCATACAAATCAGGGCTGTTATTTTTTGTACCGATTGGCTGTGGCTAATTTACATATATGGCTCAATCTGTCACGATGTGCGGTCGATAGTATCTTATACGTTATGGATAGGATATATAGGATATTCCGTTATGGCTATGCCAGTATACGAGTCTTTCGTCCGGTGTTTGACTCGTTGATAAAAATTTCCAAGGGTTGTTTTTGTTGCCGTACAAGTCGATACTCACTCAGTGAAGTGTTATTTGATTTTTCCTTCCATACACAATTTTCTTTCCTTCGCAAGTAGCGATATCGATGAAACATTGCTTGCTTCGCCATTGACGCCGGTGTTGTCTTGTAAGCTACGCTCATCGTACCATTGTTCTTTTTTTGCTGTTTTCGGTTACCAATTTTTTCTTTGGTGGCTTTTGCTATAGAGTCTAGTATATGCGGCCACTAAGTGCTAATTTCATCGGAAACAGGGATAACTGCGAAACGCAGCTGGGACAGCTTTTGGAAGTAGGCTTTTGTTTTCTACTGTGAATGCCTTCGTTATTTAGATTTCCCCTGTTGTTTGTAACAACGACATTTTATCTAGTTGTTGTTGTGGTAGCGGCAATTAGGGTGGGATTCATGGTCCGCAGGAGGCATATTGGTATTAAACTGCAGAGGCTCGGAAAAGGCTGTCCAATGTGACCACAAGGATTTTGGGGTTTTGGTGGTCGGCATGTTGACGCCATAGACTATCAAACCCCGCTCTGGGGAACACCCTGTTTTACTCTAAGGGACTTTCATTCGCTGGCGCCCACACATGTAGTTTACGTCCCAACATTTCAAAATAGCTGAAGGGGCATATCTGCCCACACATGCAGTTTACGACCCAACATTTCAAAATAGCTGAAGGGGCATATCTAAGAAGTTCTCAAATAGAGTGGCATGATTCATAGTGTTGAAGGTCTTTATGAGGTCAAAAGCCACGAGGACCGTCCTGCCGTTTACACCCGCCCTGCCGACAGAGGGGGCCACGTCCCGATGACGTAAGGACAACGTACACATTATGGACCGATCCATAATGGAGAGATGACAAGAAACGTCATATATAAGTATGCATTACAAACTTAAACTTAAACACCACCTTTGCTTTTTACAAAAAAAAACGATAAAAATTATAAGAAACTCTAAAAGTGAACAATTAGGAAATTTGTTCTTTGCAAGTAGTTTAACTTGTTATGAAGACAATGAGTTTAAATATAAAACTGTCTAAATAACACCAGCACTTCTAGTTCGCTTTGAAAATGTATTAATAAAAAATTTAGCAATTTGCTAATAATCGAGTGTAATAAACCAAAATAATGTCTGATAAACGGAATAAATTTTGTTACTTTTGTGGCCTATTTACGGATATCCGTCATAGGCGTGTTTAAAAAAAATATTGCTGTGGTGGAAGTATACAACAAAGTCTTCAATCGTTCTTACAAATTCAGTCGCTGGTATGCGCCAGAATTTGTTTGTGAAAATTGCTGTGCAACATTAAAAAAATACAAAGTTCAACCTTCAATTTCTTTGCCTTTTGTACGCATATGACTTGGCGTCATCAGCTCTGGCATAAACCAGATGATTGCTACTTTTGTGAAACAAATTTTTCAGGGCACACTTTTAAAACCCTCAAATATGTAAAGTACGCAAGTGTTGTAAGTGTTACAAAACCGATGTCTGGTTTCGACAACGAGCATATGTATATGTTTTGAAGCTGAAAAATATTTGGTAGAAGAAGAGTACCTTCCATCCAAATCTACAACGGAGCGACAGTTTTTTTCAAATGCAGATTTCTGCGATCTCGTTCGCGATTTATAAGTTTGTCAAAACAGCAGGCTGAAATACTTGGGTCGCGATTAAGGCAGAAGAATTTGGTGGAAGAAGATTTTCGTGTAACTTTCCGTAGAAGAAGTGACCGGACATTGTTATTTGAAGAAAGTTGTAAGACTGGTGAAAATGACAGTAATCTCATATATTGCGCTGATGTACCCAAACTTTTTTCGGCATTAAGTCACAATTATAAGACAGAAGTATGGCGACTTTTCATTGACGGTTCACGTAAAAGTACGTATTGAACAAACATATTGATTTTTAATAGACTTTAATTTTTTTATTTAAAATTTGTAAATCTATTTCTAGGCATGAAAGCTGTTTTACTAAATAACAAAAATCTGTTATCATCTGTTCCAATCGCATATGCGACTAGTACAAAAGAAACGTATGAAGTTATGAACCAAACACTGTCAATATAATACTGTCGTCAACTATGACTTGCATAAAAGGAAAGTCGTCGCTGATTTTAAGATTTTGACAATTTTATTTGCTATGCAAGGTGGTTACACAAAATATCCATGTTATATTTGTGAATGGGATAGTCGTACACCAAAACGCTGCGATCGCAAGTTACAGCTGTGGTGGTTCTGCCACCACTGCATCTAAAGTAAAGATACATGAAACAATTTGCAAAAAAAAAACTTGATGTAAACGGTGAAGCTCTTTGCTATCTTAGAGCGGTGTTCCTAAAATTAAGCCAAGCCAAAATTAACGAAGGTATTAATTTCTTCACAGATCTAATATTTGTTATCGCATTTATCAGTTCTGATAAATTTCAGGTATATTTATTGAACCTCAAATTCGAAAAGTTTTGAGAGATGAGAATTTTATCAACAAGCTTAGTTCCGTTGAAAAGCGCTCATGCAAGAGTTTTGTTGCACTATGTGATAACTTTCTTGGCAATCACAGAAGCGACAACTATGTCGCGATTGTTGATGCATTTTTGAGTGCGTATGGTGAAATGGGCTACAATATGTCAATTAAAATTCATTTTCTCAATTCACATCTAGACTTCTTCCCAGAAAACCTGGGCCAGTTCAGTGATGAACAAGGCGAACATTTTCATCAAGAAATAATTACAATGGAAAAACGTTTTGAACGAAAAGATAATATAAAAATGATTTCCGAATATTGCTGGTCACTAAAACGGGATACTGATGATGTTCAATTTAAAAGAAAATGGTCAAACAAACATTTCTTAGTAGTATTGCCAATAATTGTATTATTTCAAAAAATGTTGTTTTAATAAAAGTTGAATAACTCAATCAGTTTCTAACGGATTTTTAAAAATGACACCGAATTGTATTCGCAAGAACACTCTTTAATATTCAAAAATTGTTCGCTTCCTTTTAAAAAATTCTGTGTAAAAACGCATATAAAGTTAAAAAATTACAAAAAATTAAAAAAAAAGAGTTTACAGGAAAAATGCACAGATTTTTTCAGTGTGATTTTAAAAGTGTATATACCATTCGAAAGGCAGCAGTTTCTTCTTTCCAAATTAGCCGAAAAACTTGATATTCAGCCAAGTTACTGACATATAAGTGCGTAAGATCCGAAAACCCGGTTTTTTACCCGTAATTCAAGATTTTGGAGGTGTTTGGGAAATTCTGCAAGATCTACAAAAAAAAAAATAATGTCACTTCCCAGGTATTTTGACTTAATTCTTTTTTGTTACACTGTTTAATTATCGTATTGGGGATCCCAAACCACTGATCCATATTCTAATGTTGGTCTGGATATAAAGCTTGAATATAAAGCTGTTTCGTAGTATATGGATCAGTAAACTCTTTTGCCCAGCGTTTCATAAAATAAAAGACACCATACGCTTTATTTACCATAGTAATGATATGGTTATTAAAATTTAACTTTCTGTCCATCATAAAACCAAGATCAATAAATGAATCAACCGATGTAAATTCAGAGCCAGATAATTTAAATTTAGTAGCCAACAATCTACTTCTAGAGAAGCACATATGCTTGCATTTTTTATGTTCAATTCCATAAAATTAAATTTACACCAGGAACTAAATCTGTCCAGATCATCCTGCAGTATGTCCGCAAGGCTAGCATAAAAAGAAAATAGTTTCACGTCGTCTGCAAACATAAGTAAATTAGAGTTGATAATAGAATGGGGAAAATCGTTAATAAATAGTAAAAATAGAATGGGTCCAAGGTGGCTACCCTGTGGGAAACCGGAGGATACACGAATTGATCTGGAGAGACTTTTCTCAAAAAAATTAACCAATTATATATAAGTGAAAAATCTAAAGTAGGAGGAACTATCTGATTTACTGAAGAAATTCTGTAAGGGTACGGATTTGCTGGGTTAAATGAACGTAATGAATATGTATTTTCGAAAAAGTCAGCAAAACAATTTGCAATTGACTGGTCGCTTGAGAACTCAACACCATTAAATCGTATTATCTAAGGCTTCGAAGATGTTCGACGTTTTAAATTAACAAAACTATAAAATGATTTAGGGTCCTTTTTAAAATTGTTCCTAACTTTTGGCAAGTTCGGCCTATAGCATCGAAGATACTCGATATTGTACCGTTGTCTCGCCAAGAAATACCTACCATAATCAGGAGTTAGACCTGTTCTTTTGAATTTTTTAAATGATTTACTCTTTGTTTTTTAATCTACATAACTCCATAGATGTCCAAGACATGGTTATTTCTACAACGATGCGTTTCATAGGCACTGTTTTAGATACAAATTCATTTAATATGTTATAAAATTTCTTAAATTCGGCAATAGTACTACAACTGCAGATAGCCTTCCAATCGACAAAAAAATAAAAGAGAATCTAGTCTACGAAAGTCACAACGTTTGAAGCAAAATCTAAAAGAATCACTAGAAGGACGTGGAGATGAAGATTGGTGAACCAATGTTACTGAAAATGAAATACATATAGTAGGATGGTGGTTATCCTCCGGAGTAGAAATAGGATGCATTCTCATAACTTGAAATGAACGGGTTTTATTGGTCAAAATCAAACCTAGAATTCTCCCATTTAGGTTGAGAATATTATTAATCTGAGACAAATTCATTTTTGCCAATAGTCTAGCAACATCAATGGACCAATCGCTGTTAGTTGAGGAGTAAGTGCTTCAGAATCCGGCAACATGTGCCATAATACAGAAGATAAGTTAAAGTCACCCTATGGTAAAAAAATATCAGATCATTCATGCTTAGAATTATCTTTTTAATGACAGTCAAATGTTCATTATAAACATTAAAATCGGCCGAAGGAGGAATATGAGATCGGGCAATAAAAAGTTTTTTAGTTCCCAATACAACACAAACTGCGATAAATTCCAAATTATTAAATTCATTAGCAAAAATATGCTTAGAAGGTGGACAACAGGAATCCGAAATTAAGACACCACCACCGATTCTCTCAATTCTATCCTTCCTATAAATCACATAATTATTACACAGAACCTCAGAGATCAAAATATTACTTTAGCCAAGCCTCAGAAAAAACAACAATATTAACATCAAAGTCATAGCTATCAACAAACAAGCGGCTTAATTTAGGCTTGTTATTGTTGTAGCCGCGAATACTATGTGTGGTAATGCCGTGTAACGCAGTTGTGCTGATAATCAGCAAATGGAAGGTGTTCGTTCCGCCTGGCGAAAGCAAGGAGATCGGCCTGGACGATTTCCTTGCTTAAGTACTCTTCTCCTGGGGTATCCAAGTACTTTAACATCAGCATGATGAATCCGTCTGTGGGTGGCATTGGCAACTTCACCAACGGTAAATTGTGGTGGTGCCCCATCGACTTGGAGAACGCGGATACGACGCAATACTCTCCCCGTGTCTAATGAAAAGCTATTTAAAATAACTCACGCATCCCTTCGGTTCTGTCACCAAATGTGACGAATGTCCGATGATCTTTCCTCCCAGCGTTTGGGAGCGATTTGACCGTTGTCCACAATTTATCAATTCCGGATCTGAATGTCTGAAGAACATACAACATGAAAGTAACGATAGAACGGCGACACACAACCCACATCCCGACGATGCCTCAGGGAGACAATAGAATTGGATGCCCTACTGTCACCTATTAACGCCATCGCTCTCCTTTGAACACGATCAAGTAGCTCTAAGGATGAATTTGGAGCATCTGCCCAAATATGGGAAATGTATTCCATCTTTGACCGCATGTAGGTTGTATAGATATCGAAGAGATCAAAAGAGGTTAAAATATTTCTTGCACCGGTCGAACGAATGATAGAGGTTGCTGTCATCCGCGAAAGAGTAGATTGGATTCACGGTCTAACTCAAAAGATCGTCAATAAAAATAAGAAATAAAGAGGCAGAAAGGACAGAGCCCTCTTTTGCGAAATACGAAAAAGATGCTGAAACAATACAGTGATTGGAATTGCCAAGAGGTGCAAGGACATTAACATCATACTTTTCAGGGTGTGAAGTTAAGAAAAGGTCAATAATATTGTGTTGATGCCCTTCGACACAAGGAATATGTGTCGGTTCATTTACTAATTGCGTATAGTCGTTTTTCGCGGCGAAGAGCTCGTCGTATTTGCCCACCGCAGTTGTATGGCTCGAATGCGAAAGCCAGGCGGAATAGTGGACATCACGCTCGTCTGCGAGTCGCGCTGCCTCTGCTGGGGAATTTGTTCGTACTTCGGCTATTCGACCAGCAGGGATATGGCGAGCGGCTGCTGCGTGGATGATGGCCGGAACTTTTTCTCGGCTACACGAACATCCGACGGAATAGCTAGATTATTAAAGCTGCGGTTGGTTGCTTCTCTGAAGGCCTCCCAATCAGCCTTTTTCGGATAGAGATACGTACGGCATTCAGAGGTATGAAGTCGGATGGTCTATTTCTGGAGAGAATTATGGGAAGGGGGTCCGATCCTAGCGAGATAACGGGTTGCCAGGTGTCGTCGTTGATCTGGCCAAGCGATGCCATAGTAATGCCTGGCAATCGCCCATAATTCGCGTGGGGACGTCCTCATTCACTGTGCAGAACGTAGAGCTATTAATTTGCTCTGCTCTCTGGACGTTGTCTAGGAGGGAATGCCACAGTTCGTGGAGAGCAATAAAGTCTCCTAGGATCAAGCGGTTGTTGCCTTGTAGCAGATTGCTAATGTCAGGCAAATAACGCGGGGCACAGCTACCAACCGTCGGGATGTACTTTATACGTTGTACAGCTCTATCTCGCCAGTTCCAGACTTGACTGCTACCCCATAAATTCCATGTATGGGTCCCTAGAGTCAAGCTCAGGCGAAATAGGTCTGTACTACACAGAATGGTGTAACAGGAAAGCAAGTCTCCCACCTCCACTTCTGGCGCGATCCTTACTTAGCACGTTGTATCCGTCACAACTGTGCAAGCTGCAGGTGGCATTCAGCTTTGTTTCTTGGATAGCAGGAACCACCATACATAATACAATGCACACGGATTTTACACGATCCTTTTCCCAGGATGCACACAGGCAACGTGGGATCCATACGCGCACACCGATAGCGTGGCACAACCGAGTACGGCCATAAATTATCCTGATACTAATGATCGAAGAGAAAAAATATAATACTAATACAGAACTGTACAATAATGTTTCTCCGACTCATAAATTCTATTACCTTACTGATTTTGTTGGGTAGGCCATTGAAATTAAATTGCAAAATTGATGCACTGTCAGGAGTGGCAACAGCAATCTGTGGTGTACGATGCTGTATTTGTTGATGCTGTTGCGAGGGCGACTGCGGGGGAGTCTCGTAGTTGGATGATGATGACGACAACGAATATGTAGACGGCGATTATGACACCAAATCCAGAGACCCACTGCTAACTTCGTTGATACAGCACGAGGCAACAAAGTCCGCTTCGCTATACTCCCTGATGTAGTTCAGACCTGAACAGTTACAGAAGAGCCCCACTCCATGCAACGATTACACCTTACAGACGTAGCACGATGGTGTATATGATTCTGACAAACCGAACAAATCCAAGGTCCGGGATTTTGTTCGATCCCGGTTCAGACTAGAAGTATTCGGAGCAGGCAGGAAGTGCTGCTCCAAAGACAAAAAAGGGACGAATAAAAAACACATATTGAAGTGACTGCCTTTGGCCGAAGAGTGTTTGTGTCGGGTCAATCCGGTACCATAGAACCGGTAGTCGGATTGTATAATTTGTGACTTGTAGAGCTGCAGGACCTTAAATCGTGAGGTACCTTTGTGTGGAGGCTATTCGAAAACATGGACCTATATGGTCCAATGTTACAGGATATGGGCCAATGTTACAGGAGTTAGATAAGCTCCTTGCGAAATTTGGTAGAAATCCGATGAAAAATGTGGATACTATGGCTTTAAATTCTTAAATCGGTGATGATGTGATGTGATCCGGTTCACCACAGGTAATTAATGGTCGCTTATAGCGTACCGTGCAAAATAATTGGGTGGAATTTGTGGTTTCTAGAGCTTCAGGGCCCGAAGTGAAACTTTTTGTGGGAGCTATTCAAAAATATGGTCTAATTTCAAAAAAGATATGTGATGGTCATTGAAAACGGTTTTTGGACGGAATCATAACGTACCATCACATTTCGGACGTGATCGGCATTAATTCTATGACCACAGAAGTGTTGGTGTTGCGGCTGATTACCGATGCCCCTTGGTATATGAGGAACAAAAACACCCACCGAGACTTCAAAATCTCGTTAAAGATGAAATTCAGAACATCAATATAAAGAACAAAGCTAGAACGTCATGATAACATACTAGCTAGACAATAATTGTGCAGTCCAAGCTCTTTAAGACTTCGGAGAAACGTACGCCGTGTTTTCTATACTACACTTGTGCTTCAGCCGTAACAGTAATCGCGAACACACGCGCCCAAAAGACTGTGTAGAATTCTTTTTCTATGTCACGTGGCTTAAATGTTCTTATACGTGGTCCTAAAAACAGTCAACACGAAAAACCTACAAAACCTAAATTACGTAGTTCACTCTGCTATTCTAGAGTTATCCGTTATACATACATAACTAGAGCTTTTCACTCTACATAATATCGCGAACACTCTGTAAATGACTGTAAGGGTTCTCTGGCCCTTTATCAAGAGGTTTAAGCCAAACCAGCTTTAAAATTCTCAGACATGTGATCCATACTACCTATATACTACTATATTGACGAAATTAATGCAAACTCCTGCCTATAAGCAGAGATCCACATAACAAAAAATCCAGAAGAAGATTCAATATTGAAATATACTTAAGAACTGTAGGTTCTGAAATCGGGAAGCACATTTGCATAGGGGCTATACGAAAATATGAATCTATGTAAACCATTTTCATCACAATTAATTAATGTTCGGTTAAAACGTAAAATACAAATTTGGCGTGATCGGGTGTAATTTGTGGCCTCTATAGCTGCAGAACCTCAAATAGGGAGGGTTCTTTGTGTGGGAGATATTCGAAACCGGGAGATATTCGAACCGCCAAAACTTATTTAACCATAATTTTGCACATGGTCATCCAGCACCTAATGGTTAGCCGAATGAAATGTTCAAACAACGCCTAGCTGTCATGTCAGATAATCCATCGCATATATCTAAGCAACACCACTTTAAAATCGAAAGTAGCAACCGGAACTGTACCTAGGAGAACAGATACGAATTCAGCTTTCAATACACTGCAGAAAAAAATATATTGAAATAAATATTCTGCAGAAAAAAGTGTATGTCAGATAGCTAAGTGCAGGAGAGCGGTTGGAACTATTAATTATCACCGAAACCCAGCTGGCAAACAACGGAGACCGCCGCCTCATTATTGTAATATCGATTTAAGTTATAATTTAACTTATAGGTTTATTTTTAGGTTAGTGAGAATTGTTATTAGAATTGTTAGAACATAAGTTCAACGTATTTAATGGTCAGCGACTTAATATTTTACTTATCATTTTAGGCAAAATTAATTAATGTGTACGTTTAAGCTGTAATTCCACTATATAAATAGGGAAGAAAAAATAAATAAAAGCCAACAGAGAAATCATCTTGTTGTACTGAACTTCATTACACGGTGCCAAGTACCCAGTAATATGTTGTTGTGGTTGTAACTACAATAAATTTTATTTTGAAGTCCTGTTCATCTATAGGGGACCTGGTTCGATATCCAGGTGGAGGAAACGCGCCATTTGAACTGGATGTGTCCACAGAGACCTGTGGGTCAGCTGAGTGGGCCGGACAATTGAAGAGGAGCAGCACTTCATGTGGTCCCTGATGCCAGGCATGACCGATTACCGGAACGTTAGCATCGATTCGTGCCCCATAAGAATTAAGGCGGCTGCACCATCAAGATCTCAGCTGAGCCAGAACCACGCGAGTTACGACTATTTCCAATAAAAAAAGGAATCAAGCCTAAGTTTTAATAAATTGTGTTTTTTATTCTTGTTTCGCAAATCAAATTCTCAAGAGTTTAATATAAACCTATTAGTAGTTTTCGGTAGGAAAAATACAAAATTATTGCTGCGATTCCTGCGGGACCCTTCAGTGATAAGAAAAAACACAAACTCCATAGGAAAAAAAATAATTTAACAAAAAAAATGAATTGAAACAAAAAACTACAAAAATTAAAATAATTAAAACACTCAAAACAGAAATAAACAATCTGAAAAAATACCGAAAGACACCGACAAGACAAGTGAAAAATATAATCCATACTTTGGTCTAGAAACATTACAAAACATGCAACCGATCAGTCTTATGCTGTCATCGATCGCGAACAGAAGTTATATTCTATTTGCTTTTCTGCCTATGCCGTTTTCAACTTACATTACAAACATTACAGTACACACACGTTTCAAGTATTTATAACTAATAAAAAACAACACCTAAAACAGTTGTAAGAAAACAACACAGTGAAATGTAAATGAACGCTCTACAAAGAAAAAACATGTTGGGCAGAGGTCCGAAAGAAAAGTACAAAGCAACCCAAAACCGGGATAAAATATTACAAATAACTGATTTTGATGACACTTTCTGTGAAGAAGAATCAAAGAAATATAATGTTATAACTCCTCCAATTGTCGTGGATGTTGCACATAGTTTTCAAGCTGTGTACAAACATATTGGAATAGAGTACCAATTTAAAAAGGATTTCAGTGGGAACTAAAATTATATCGACTTTTTTAACGCTTTTTGAAATTGCTAAAAAAAAAAACTTTTCGAATCTGGCTATAAGTTTTACACATATGAGAGCATATAAGTATAATCACAATATCATAACGGCCACAGACAAACTGATAACTATTAATAAACATTTCAATACAAGTATTGCCTTATTAAAAAAAATCTGTATAGAAAACCGTCAAAGAATTCAAGCCTCGGTTAACAATATACATAAATCATATGACAGAGTATTTGATTAACAACGGATCCAGAGTAACACTATGACATTAAGATTTACAGCCTAGTATTCCGTTAAACTATTTTCGTTTAGTGGTACTCAGCTGAAACAAAAAGGTGGCGGAATTTGCATCTGTTACAGGGATGATTAAAGAGAACTGTAGACTTTTTTCACCATCTGCAAACGAAAATTAATGTTCTATTAATTGTTTGGTCAAGAAATCGTTGACATTTGCAAAAAAAAATAAGAAATGTACTTAAAGTGAAATCTATTTTGCGGGTATTTAAATAAATATTTTTGATATCATTTATTTGAAAATGAACAATTTGAAATGAAACAACTGTTTATAGATAAATGCAAAACTCCTAAGGGAAAATTTCGGTTTAGGTGAATACTAATCTTAAGAAGACGAAAAAAAAACTATTTTAAAAAAAGAACGAATTCAGGTTAACATCGTAATGTTGACAACGACAATGTCAGCATAATCATTCAAAAATATTTAAAACAGCATGTTTCATCAACAAGTTCGATGAACGACAAATGTACCGTAGGAGTCTAGGTCGGTTCCTTTGCTTTTGTCGATTTACCAAAACCATTATTTTAAGACATGTATGTATAAAAAACAGACAACTAAAATTAAAAATCAGTCGTAAGATTCACTCCAAATAAACAAGATAACTTTACATAAAGTATTCCGTTAAACTATTTTCGTTTAGTGGTACTCAGCTGAAACAAAAAGGTGGCGGAATTTGCATCTGTTACAGGGATGATTAAAGAGAACTGTAGACTTTTTTCACCATCTGCAAACGAAAATTAATGTTCTATTAATTGTTTGGTCAAGAAATCGTTGACATTTGCAAAAAAAAAATAAGAAATGTACTTAAAGTGAAATCTATTTTGCGGGTATTTAAATAAATATTTTTGATATCATTTATTTGAAAATGAACAATTTGAAATGAAACAACTGTTTATAGATAAATGCAAAACTCCTAAGGGAAAATTTCGGTTTAGGTGAATACTAATCTTAAGAAGACGAAAAAAAAACTATTTTAAAAAAAGAACGAATTCAGGTTAACATCGTAATGTTGACAACGACAATGTCAGCATAATCATTCAAAAATATTTAAAACAGCATGTTTCATCAACAAGTTCGATGAACGACAAATGTACCGTAGGAGTCTAGGTCGGTTCCTTTGCTTTTGTCGATTTACCAAAACCATTATTTTAAGACATGTATGTATAAAAAACAGACAACTAAAATTAAAAATCAGTCGTAAGATTCACTCCAAATAAACAAGATAACTTTACATAAAGCATATACCGAATATTAATCATTTCTCCAAAACCAAAGCTGTTTTAGAAAATAAAATAACTTATCTCGCGTGGTTCTGACTCAGCTAAGATATGTATGGTGCAGACGCTTAAATTCGTATTTGGCGCAAATTGATGGCATCGTTCCATACGTTTGCCCAACCTGTCATTAGGGACAACATGACGTGATGCACCTTTTCAGTTGTCCAGCAGAGAACATTTAGCTGAACCGCAATCTGTCCAAATGGCGAGTTTCCTTCACCCGGATATGAAAACAGATCCCCTATAGACAAACAGGAATTACAAAACACAATATATTGCTACAACATCGAGTGTTCACCCATGCTGTACCGCACACATGAACAACATGAATAGACTACCATCAATCGATGCTCGTATTTACACACGCTTTAAGTCGCACTGGTCAATCATCAATAGCTCCACGAACCTCGTCCATTGGAAAATTGACCACAGCTCGAACCAAAGCAGTCTTAAGAGATCCAATGTTGGGGTATCTTTTGTGACAAACCTTGTCCTCTAAAACCGTCCACAATTTGTAATCCAATGGGTTCAAATCTGGACTGCCTAAGGGCCATTCTTCAGAGGAAATGAACGCTGGCAAATTGTTTCGAAGCCAGGCCTGGGACGTTTTAGCCTTATGGGCCGGCGCAGAATCCTGCTAGAAAGTCCATGACCGGTTTTGGAATCAGGTAATTTTTAAGAGGTTTCACAACAGCTCCCAAAACGGTTTCTTGGTAAACTTTGGCCGATGTTTTGACTACTTGTTCGCTGAAATGTAGGTCAGTGACCCCATCGTAAGAGACACCCCACCAAACCATGACTGAAGTTGGGTGATGACCCTTTTCCGCCCTTGGAATCAGTTCAGATGCTTCCTTAGATGACCGCACATACACTCTATCATTTTGCTTGTTAAATTTTTCCTGAATGGTAAAAATTTTTTCATCGGTGAACAAAATTTTTCTGTGCAAGTTATCAGCGTGCTTCACCAAAAGACGTTTGCATTTTTAATCCTATATTTTATTAAAGCTGCAGTCAATAAATGTCCGGTACGTCGTTTGAAAGCACCAACGGCCTGACCGGTAGCGGTCTTTTACATCTCCAGTCTCCTCAAACAGTTTTATGCATCGGTAGACGAACATGCGATACGGTTCTCATTATCTGACCACTCCATGATGAGAGTTGAAACAATTTTAAAATCCCGTTACAGACTAACGCTATTAAGGTTAGCTTTCAAAACCCATATGACATTACCAGGGTAGGTTCAGTTCTACTATTGAAATGGGTGTGTTCAATGTTGTAATAGTATTTATGTCCCTACTAAGTATCTTCCATTATTTCGTCGAAAAGGCGAAAACGGGTTCCATCAGCAATAGCTGCATGGCAGTTCAACAATTCATACATTAATCAAGGAAAAAAGGAGTTAATACCTTTGAAAACATATTTCACTCGGCTTATTACAGCAGCATTTCTTTGCTTTCACAGCCGAGACTTGTGATACTTCCAGCAGTCTTTAGTGCCAAAATGCACAGTAGTGCCAAAATGAACAGTTGTTTACTCGGACTGCCACTCGGTAATCAAAGCAATTTGTAATTCTTTTTTAAATAAATAAGTATTAGAAGCGGTAACGTTTGTAACGAGAACAGAACTTGGATTCACTGGATCCCCCATCATGCTGACAAATCGGGCAACGATTGAGCTGATAAAGCAGCTAATTAGAATGCGCTCAACTAATCACCTGCGCAGCTCTAGGAAAAATAGGCGTCAAAAGCTTCGTACATCACAACATCAAAGATAAATTCATGAACCTTACAGTTAACCTCCATTACAGCAATCTAAATTTTTCTACAATTACATAGTCATACCCCTACAGCGCCGATAAAGCTAAAAACACATTATTCCATGAAAACGGTAAGTGATCCGGACCTTTAATATGACCCAAGTGTGAAAGCAGACATACGCTGAAACAAAATACTAAAGACTCATTCCTGCGACTGTCGGTTCTATGTTCGGATTCAACCAAAACAAACACTCTTCGGCCAGGGGCAGTCACCTCAACAATATGAGTTTTTTGTTCGTCAATTTTTTCGTCGTGGGAGCAGCACTTCCCGGAATGCCTGCTCCGAATACTACTAGTCCAAGACGGGATTGAACAAAACCCCGGACCTTGGATCAGGTCGGTTTGTCAGAACCGTATACACCATCGTGTTACGTCTGTAAGGTGTAATCGTTGCATCGAGTGGGTGCACTTCAGGAGCTTTTCAGATCTGAACCAGATCAGGATGTATAGCGAAGCGGATTTTGTCGCCTGCTGTATCAACGAAGTTAGCAGTGGGTCTCTGGATTTGGTGTCATCATCGCCGTCTACATTTTCGTCGTCGTCCTCACCAACATCCTCCAACTACAAACTCCCCCGCAGTCGCCCTCGCAACAGCATCATTATATACAGCATCTTACACCAGATTGCTGATGCCACTCCTAACAGTTCATCAATTTTGCAATTTAATTGCAATGGCCTACGCAACAAAATCAGTGAGGTAATAGAATTGATGAGTCGGAGAAACATCATGGTAGCTGCGATCCAAGAAACAAAGCCGAATGCCACCTGCAGCTTGTACAGTTGTGACGGATACAACGTGCTACGTAAGGATCGCACCTGTTACACTATTCTGTGCAGTACTCACCTATTTCGCCTGAGCTTGACTCTAGTGACCCATACATGTAATGTATGGGGGTAGCCGTCAAGTCTGGAACTGCCGAGATAGAGTTGTACAACGTATACATCCCGCCGGTTGGTAGCTGTGCCCCGCGTTATTTGCCTGGCATTAGCAATCAGCTACCACAAGGCAATCAGCCACAAGGCAATAACCGATTGGTCCTAGGAGACTTTAATGCTCGTAGTGAGAACTGTGGCATTCTATCCTAGACAACTACCAGATGTTCATGGCTTTGGCAGAGCAAATTGATAGCTCTACGTTCTGCACAGTGAATAAGAACGTCCCAAACGTCTAATGGGCGATTGCCATAGCTCGTCAGACATTACTATAGCTTCGCCTGGCCTGATCAACGACTTCACCTGGCAACCCGTCATCTCACTAGGATCGGACCACCTTCCAATAATTCTCTCCATAAATAGGCCATCCGACTTCATAACCTCTGAACGCCGTAAGTATCTCAATCAAAAGAAGGCTGATTGGGAGGCCTTCAGAGAAGCCACAAACCGCAGCTTTAATAATCTAGCTTTTCCGTCGGATGTTCGGGTAGCCGAGAAAAAATTCCGGGATACCATCAACGCAGCTGCCGCTCGCCATATCCCTGCTGGTCGAATACCCAAAGTACGATCAAATTTCTCAGCAGAGGCAGCGGGACTAGCAGACGAGCGTGATGACATTCGTCGCTCCAAACCTACTGACCCTAGAATTAAGGATCTCAACCCTGAGATCAGTAGGTTGGTCAACGAAAATAAGCGGAACAAATGGCTAGACCACTTGAAGCAGTGCAACTAATGTTCCGGAATTGGTAAGTTGTGGACAACGGTGAAATCTCTGGAAGGAAGGATGATCGGACAGCCGTCACGTTCGGTGATAGAACAGTGACAGATCCGAAGCCTTTTATTTGAGCACCCATAGAGTGATAAGGCGAAAAGGAGAGTATTGCGTCGTATCCGCGCTCTCCGAGTCGAAGAGACACCACCACAATTTACCGTTGGGAAAGTTGCCCATGTCATCCGCAGCGCAAAGTCATCAAAGGCGCTGGGTCCGGACGGAATCTCAATACTGATGTTAAAGCACTTGGATACCCCGGCAGTAGAGTACATGACCAAAGTGCTCAATCTGTCGCTAGCCACTCACGTAGTTTCCGATTCCTGGAAAATGGGCAGAGTGGTCCCGCTAATGAAGCCAACAAAGACGCAATTAAAGGATATTTCATTGCTTTCCCTAGTAGCAAAGACGCTTGAAACACTGCTCCTCCCCAGCCTGATCGAACACTTTCCTAGTGTTGATCATCAACATGGATTCCGCAAGCAGCACAGCACACCACACGTATAAGTCGCGGCCTTAGCCAGAACAAGCCTAACGACAGGACGGTCCTCGTGGCTCTTTACAAAAGCCTTTGACACGGTCAATCATGCCACTCTGTTCGAGGACATTGAAGAATCGTCCCTTCCGCCAAGTTTGAAACGTTGGGTCGTAAACTATATGTGTGGGCGCCAGTCATATGTAGAATTTAGAGACAGAAAGTCGAAGCCCCGTAGAGTTAAACAAGGAGTTTGCCAGGGTGTACAATTCTGGCGTCAGGACCTAATGTGGATGACATCTGCGAGAAAATCAACCGTTACCTCACTGACTTAGCACTTTTTTTCACTGCGAGGAATAAGAAAATATCCGCCTCCCAATCATCAGCCACACTGCATACTGCATGGACCGCAGAGGTGCGGTTGTCACTCAATGTGAAAGTCGATGACGTCAACATCCCGACTACCAACTACCCCAAAATCCCTGGGGTCACATTGGACAGCTTTTTTAGATCCTCTGCACATGCTACAGCTTTCTGCGATTAACTCAAAAGTTGGAACAAGGTCCTCAAGTCACTTGCCGGCAGTACTAGGGGAGCCGACAAAGAAACCTTGTTGACCTCTTACAAAGCTATAGGTCGGTATGTAGCAAACTACGCAGCACCTGTATGGTCGGCGAACGGAGACGAAGGTCCTTACCGTACGCAGACACAATTTCCTGTTGTCTAAGCAATACCTGCAAGGGTGTTTTCGCAGCAGTCATCCTAACCACCATCTCTTGGACAGGATGCCTCCGCCCAAGCAGATCAGGAACGATCTGCATGATCTAGAGAGAGAGGTGTAGCGGTATAAGAGATAACCTTTAGATCACCCAAACTATCAGGCAGGTCTAAACAACATTTACGCCGATGAAGTTGCAGCAGCAGTATCCAGCTACCGTGTGAATGTAGTGCTAGGGGAGCATCCCCCTGAGATTTCACCTGAGAAGGTAATACCTCGGCAGACGCGCGTTTCTGGCGCACATGAGATCTGGATGGTGCGCCAGATTCTGGTCGCTTCAATTCTTACTGGGCATGAATTGATGCTACCGTTCCGGACATTTGCCCAGCCTGCCATCAGTGACCACACGACGTGCAGCACGTCTTCAATTGTCCGGCCAAGCCCACTCAGCTGACCCCCAGGTCTATGTGGATGCATCTAGTTCAAATGGCGCGTTTCCTCCACCTGGATAAGCAGATCCCTCATAAACGATCGACTTCAAAATAAATATATTGTTGTTACAACAACACCAACAACTACTAACGACTTGGAATCAAATCTACTTACAGCATACTATCTGATAAGAATACAAATTACATCACAAAAACTTAAAGCATAGAATCGCAGCCCTTGTATGTATACACACTTAGGTGCCGATAGCCTTAGGCGCTAGTACTCTTTATACACAGTTCAATCTTGGAATTACTTTCAGATTAAAAACGATTATACATTTAAGTTTATTCCATAGGAAAATTATTACGTAATAGCGACGACGTCAAATTAAGATTCCAAGTGTGGCAGAGATAAACGGACCCATCTGAATTGTGTCGATTACTTTATGTGAAAAATGAAGTTCTTTTATTTCTAAACATAATATAAAAAAGTAAGCTAGTGATAAAAGTTGTTCTTATGGTTGTGTTTTTATCAGATATGGCTCCTAACACGTCTTTAAAAACAATCGAAATGTGGTTAATGCTAAAGGACAATTTAATTTAAAATAGTGGACTTACCATTGGAATGTGTGACCTGACTGCCTCCGGACAACGTACGATAAATGCTTCACATGCCTGCAAACAAAACTCTCGCAATTCATCGTCGTCCTGCTGACTGTATTGCTCAAGAAGTATCATGGCGCGGTCAATGTGACAACAAAAACGATAACCGGTCTGTCGACTAAAGATATACAAAGCTGTATCAATCAAGTTGAAAATTGTTAACATATATATTAATTCTAACCAAATAGAAGCCAAGCACTGTATGTATGTTCTGACTTTTCCTTGATTCTGTGATTCCTCCAAACCATCTAGTAAGTGGTCAATAACTCCATTGTATGCATTGGTGTTTGATAATGTTAAAAGATGTGAAAGAGCTACAATGGTGCGCTTACGAACAGCCTGTCGCGGTGACGATAATTGGGGAACAAGCGCCTTTAGTATAGTGTTATGGAATGGAACTAACAGTTCTCCAAAACGTGATAGCAAATCCGAAAGAATATCAAGAGATTCCAATTTGACTGAAACATCTTCTTTTTCAATGGCATTGCTTAGTTTTCCAGTAATACGCTGACACACATTGGGCGCAAGTGAGTTTGATGTCTGTGGTAATTCCGATATTACAGTTTTTAGACCAATACTGGATATATCGCGTAGTTGTTCAGTGTTAGATATCATATTGGCACACAAAGAATCAACTATAGTTTCAACTTGGTTCTCTTTTACTTTATTAACCAATGGACCAAGGCATTTTACTGCCAGATTCTGAACTTCACCATTTTTATCCTCCAGTAATTTAAGTACCATTCTCACCACTTTCTTTTCGGATTCATCGTCTAATTTGATGCTATCCTTTTGCAGCTCAGTCATTAAGTCATTCGTCGCCATAAACCGAAAATCTTTATCGTTTGATGTCATCTAGGAAATATATAGAAATACATGAACTCTAATGAATATATGTATGTATGAATGTTTTTCCAAGACATTGTATTACATATAAATATATAAAAATATTTTATACAACAAAAAAGAAACCTATTTATGCCGACATGCCTTTTCCAACAAGTTTGCTATTTGATATTGATGTGAACCCATGGCTGAAGATTTTTATATAATCCTTCAATATGAAATTCTAGTAGAATTAACTCCAAAAGTTAAAGTTTCTATCCGAATAATATATTTATAAACAATACTACTGCGGAACGCCAAATTCAACCGAAATATCCGGCGTGCGATAATTTCCAATCAGGAACTTAGACACAAACAGAGAAATATGCCGATACAATATACTCGCATAAGATGTTAAACACAATCTAAGCCGCTAGCGACAACGGCTTTTCGTCAGAATATGAAAAAGAAGAGTTCAGAAACAACGCTGACGCTACGATTGTCGAAAAAACTATAAAAAATATAAGTGCTCGTGCCAAAATTTTATTTTAATTTATTTTATTGGAATTAAATTGCCAATAATATTGAAAATAACATCAATCGAATGAAAAGTGTTCTGTGGTTTTACCGTGCTAATAGTGTTGTCAAAGTTTGTTTGATATATTATTACTGTGTAGAATTATTTATCGTTGATTTGTAATTGTGGTATTACAACAACAAAAGAGTGACTTTGTAACATTTCTTGTTGTGCTTTTTGTACATTTTCTTTTATACCATTCTTTGGTGTTTAGCGTTGCCATTGTGTTTCTTTTTTTCCCCCGTGAAAATACTAATTGTATAATCCTAGAAATTTATTGTATATTTTTCTTGAGGGATTTGCATAAAATTATAGAAATTTTTGTTTAATTAAATTTATTTGATTTAAAATTAATTAAAATTAATGCAGTGTCTGATAATTGGATGCACCACTGCGTCAACTGAGAGGTTGATTGGATGTTGGGTATGTGGTAAGTTTGCACATCCCAAATGTGCCAATGTTTCTGCGAGAGCTGCTGATGCCTTGGGTCAAAACAATGGCATCAGATGGTGCTGCCCGCGGTGTAGAAGAATTGATGTCCAATTTTACAAATTCTTCAAGGATTCACTAGCGGAAGTTTCCAAAATGGGAAAAGAATTGATGGATATCCAAGAAAAATTTTCTAAATTCTCGGATATCTTCAACTCGTATCCTGAATTGGACAAATATATACCTCCTAATACGACACCGACGCCAAAGCGTAGGAAGTCGAATAAAAAAAATCCCCGAAAACACTGGAAATAAGGTCAGATATAGGTAATGATAATACATTACCTGTGACACCCGCTTTTGCGGTCGACCAGGGAAATGTTGTACCGTCCATTATCGGCCAGGCTTCCAGAGGTTTATTTGGTTTAGACGGAACTGTTGATGCACCAAATCCTGCAAACGTTGTGGGACCCGGCGTGGAAAATTCCGAAGAACAACCGACGGCAATTTCAACGTTGAACGTCAATCTTGAAAAACGTGCTGCTGTTAATACAGCCAACGTTAGCCAGGTGTTTATAGACGTTGAGATGAGAGAAGGACCGATTATTCAAACGGTTGATGTGGCCTCTTCATCTGCTTCTAGTTCTTCTAGACCTAGGGAATTAACAGTCATTCCCGCTAGAAGAACTATTTTTATTTCTCGTTTTGCCCCAGATACGACGACTGAGGACATTGAGTTGTATATTAAGTCAAAACTAGTTGGTAATCACAACTTAAATATATTCAAATTTAAGTCGTCATCATCTAGTTACCTATCGTCATTTAGGATTAAAGTATCTGATGATATTTATCAGAGGATTGTTGATCCAAATTTTTGGCCCGACAGGGCGCTAATTAAAGAATTTGTTCAAAGAACAAATAGAAGGCGAAGACCGAATTTGGCTAAACTGCCACATCAGTCACAGCCAGCATCAAAAAACTAATTGACATTTGTACTATAGCTTACCAAAGAGGCTTGAATACAAAATTAAGCCGATTGTTTGTGGATAGCTATGACTTTGAGTTCGATATCATTGTTTTCACAGAGACATGGCTGAAAAGTGATATTTTGAGCTCAGAGGTAATGTGTAGTAGTTATTTGATTTATAGAAATGATAGAATAGGGGGTGGAGTTTTAATAGCAGTTTCCTCTTCTTTATCTTCCGAACGTATTCTTACTGATGAATTCAGTGGTATTGAATTTATTGCAGTTTGCGTTAATCTTGGAACAGTAAAACTTTTCATTACTTGTTCATGTTTTAAATATGGGCAAATCCGATTTAATTTTAATTTTAGGTGATTTTAATTTATCTTCTGTCTCGTGGCATATGTTACCTGACTCAGATGCACTAACTCCCCTCACTAGCAGTGATTGGACAGCTGATGTTGCTAGGTTGTTTGCAGAAATGAACCTGTTTCAGATTAATAATACGCTAAACTTAAACGGTAAGATTCTAGACCTGATTTTAACCAATGATTCACATTCATTTCAATCATCTAGAATTAACCCTATTTCTACTCCGGAGGATACTCACCATCCTACTTTATGTGTTTCTTTTTCAACTCCTATGCCTCTCAAAACTTTACCATTCACTTCCAGAGATTCTTTTAGATTTTGTTTCAAACGCTGTGATTTTGAATGTCTCAATGCACTATTGTCAGCTGTAGACTGGAATGGAATTTGCAGATGTGATAGTATTGAGGAATTCAGTCATGCCTTGATAATTTTTTATGATATTTTACAGGGATTTGTATCTAGAACGGTGCCTAAGGTACCCGTTACTATTACTAAAATTATTCCTTGGTCTTCTAAGGAATTATGCAGATTAAAAAATATGAAAACTAAGCTCTTTAAAAAATTTAAGCGTACGGGGTTAAATACTGACTATGGCAAATATTCTGTGGCTAGACATTAATATAATATTGAGTCTCGCCGGTGCTATCGGTCCTACTTGTTGAAGGTTAGGGATAATTTTAAAACTGACCCTAAATCGTTTTACAACTTCGTTAATTTGAAACGTCGAACATCATCTAAGCCAACTAGGATTAGATGTAACGATGTTGAATTCTCTGATGATCAGTCTATTGCAAATTGCTTTGCTGATTTCTTTGAATCTGTTTATTCTTCGCGTTCGTTTGACGCTGACATTTCTTACCCATATACTATTTCTGCAGTTAATCAGGTTGTTCCTCCTATTTTAGATAACTCGCTGATTCATTTAAATATGCAACGTATAAAACCCACTTGTACTTCAGGCCCAGATGGGATACCGAATTTGTTGTTGAAAGGCTGCGCAGAATCTCTTGCTTTGCCGTTGACCTTATTATTTAATTCATCATTGAGACTAGGGCACTTCCCAGATATATGGAAAAAAAGTATTTGACACCACTCCATAAGTCAGGAAGTCTGTTAAATGTTTCGAACTATAGAGGCATTGCTAAATTGAGTGCAATTCCTAAACTTTTTGAGAAAATTGTTACCAATTTCATTGTACATGGCGTGACCCCTATTTTACATCCATGTCAACATGGATTTGAACAGTTTTCATCTGAAGTTATAAATGGGTTTGTTTCTCGTAAACAAACTGACATTATCTACACTAATTTTAGTAAGGCATTTGATAAAGTAAATCATAGGCTCTTACTTTACAAGTTAAATAGAATTGGATTCAATTATAATTTTTTAAATTGGCTTTCTTCCTATCTAGTTGGTAGGGAGCAAGTGGTATCATTTGAAAATTGTATTTTTAGAACAATTCATATTTCCTCTGGTGTCCCACAAGGTAGCCACCTTGGTCCGGTACTATTTTTATTATTCATAAATGACTTACCGGAATCTATTACCAAATCCAGCATTCTTATGTTTGCTGATGATGTAAAAATCTATTCATCTTATTCAAAAAATGCTGACTCTACCAAATTGCAAGATGACTTGGACAGATTCAGTAGATGGTGTGATATGAATTGCATGGAACTCAACTTAAAGAAATGCAAACACATGGGTTTCTTCAGATCTAAAATGTTGCCCTCAAAATATAACTTATGTGGCATTGAATTGGCATCTGTCGATTCATTTATTGATCTTGGTTTTATGATGGACAGAAAGTTAAATTTCAATAATCATATTATTACAATGGTAAATAAAGCATATGGCGTTCTTTTCTTTATGAAACGTTGGGCAAAAGAGTTTACTGACCCGTATACTACGAAACAGCTGTTTACCTCATTTGTGAGACCAATTTTGGAATACGGCTCGGTGGTATGGGATCCCCAATATGATTTTTACGTAAACAAAATTGAATCTGTGCAAAAGCAATTTCTACTTTTCTGCTTAAGGAATCTTAACTGGTCTTCTGGTTATGAACTACCATCCTATACCAGTAGGTTAAATCTCATTAAATTGCCCACATTAAAGAGTAGGCGAACAATGATGAATACTATGATGATATATAAAATTATTCGGGGGGCTGTTCCGTCGGACTTTTTAATATCAAGAATTTATATTAATGTCCCGTTAAGACCTTCGAGACACTATCAGTTTTTACACTTGGATTTTCAACGATACAATTACGCATGTGGTGATCCAATTCGTAGAATGTGTGCCGACTTCAATTCCTTATTTCAACTAATAGATTTTTCCTTAAGCTTCGATGCATTGAAATCTATTATTATTTTTCATTTAAACTCACATTCTGTATAATATTATTAGTAGATACTAGATTCTAGCTTTAAGTATTAATTCTTATTGTTTCTTGGTGTTGGGTATTATTATTGATATTTAAAGATTATGGTGGTGGGTACATTATGCCTATTTAAATTCTCTATATTAGTTTAGATTTATTTATGTGGTATTTTACCGGTTGGCTGTTGACTTGTGTCTGTAGCTAATCTTACGAATGATGTTATTTGTTGCCATCTCTCCGTTATGGATCGGTTCATAATGTGTACGATGTCCCTACGTCATGGGGATGTGGCCCCCTCGGTCGGCAGGGGCGGGTATGAGTGGCGGCGATGGGAACGATCGATAAAAAAAAAATGCTTTGCCGCTGTCACTTTTTTTGTGAAAATATTGTAGTACATTAATGATTATTTTCACAATTTATAATTGATTTGCCAGGTACTTAAGTGCGGATTGAACTTTTTTTTGTATAATATTATTTAGCTTATATGCTATTAAATGTACAATTATTTAACATTTTTAACAATGAATTTTTAGAAGTTTTGTTTGACATATGTAACAATATTGCGTTTTAAAACAAACAAGTTATTTTCACCTTTCAGGCCATGTGGCATTTCATTAAATAATTTAAGAACTTTATAAAATAAGACATTCTGACTAAAGTTAGTTGACCTAAAAGTTAATCTGAAATCATTAATGTTTCGCAAATTATATGGTTGTACGTCGGATATGTTAACCAAATATTTTCGCATATAATGTGGAAACAATCCATTTCTAATCTTAAAAATAAATAACAAAGTGTTCATGACCAGGTGTTGATTTATAGAGAGCCACTGTAATTTGCTTAACATCTTGCTAATATGCGTAAGTCGATGGTAGCGAAGTATACACCGCATTCCTTTATTTTGCAGTTTTTGAAGTCTTGCTTTCATTTCGTTGGTCCCCAGAAACAATAACGTTGAACAGTATATATGTTTATAGCAGTAATTGTAGATATTTTGTAACGAATTCTTCTTAAAAACGCGATTTTTTTCGATATTTTTCTGCAAACGTAATTGAAATGCGAGTCATTTAAGATATTTGTCTATAACTATTCCCAGGTATTTTATTTCTTAGACTTCTTCAATTTGTTCGCCCTTAATACAAATACGTTGAGTAACATTTCCGTTAAGCACCATAGCTTTTGTTTGAGTTGATTTTAAGTTAATTCATTTAAAGTATTTTTCAATATTTATCATTTCTACGTTTAAATTTTGAATACATTCATCAGTGTTTTGGCCACTTATATATACAAGGGCGTCATCGGCAAACATGCACACTTTTGACTTATTTAAAACTTTTTCAAAATAATTAATGTATGTTAAAAATAGCAAAGTTCCCAGCACTGCACCTTGTGGAACTCCTACATTAAATTGTATTGGCATTGTTGTATAGTTTCCGCACTTTGTTTTTGCATTCTGTTACTTAAGTAACTCTGGAACCACATTAGCTCTATTCCCCTCATATTGTCTAGCTTTTGTACCGATATATCCCTGTTAATAGTTTCACAAGATTTAAAAGTGATTCACAACTATGATTTTTCCTAAATCCAGATTGTGTTTCGTTTAAGAAATTGTTGTCTTCAAAAAATTTATTTAACTGGTTTTGCACGATCTTTTCCATTATTATACTTATTGTCGATAACATATTAACAGGTCTTATTTCGTTTGGATTTCTTGTATTTTTCATCTTCGATATTGTAACAACGCATGATTCTTTTAAACAATCTGCTATAACTCTTTGAATCTTTGGTCCAACTATATCAAAGATATCCAACAACATTTTCATATTTATTTGATTTTGATCTTTTATATTGTTCATAGTTTTCATAATTTGCTTTATCTCTGATATAGACAGCACTTCAAATTTAAATAAGGATTGCGGATTTACATCAGTTATATTTTCATATTGTACAAATGGTATGTTGTCAGCATTTCCGTTACGCTTTCTACAAAAAATTTATTGAGCTTTTCAGCTATTTCCTTCTCTCTTAATATAATTTTATCGTTTATTACCGTTTCCCGAATCCGCGTGGTATCGTTTTTTTAGCACTGGTTCTTTTATTCTTCTCCACATGTCTTTTTGTGTTGTGCACTCATTTACTTTACTGTTAACATAATTTACCCTCGCTCTCTCCAATTCGGATCTATACGTATTTCTAAATAATCGGTAATTTTTTCAATGATACTCATTACACAGTGGAATATTTTTGGGGTTAATATCTGGGGGGTGAGAAATTCCAAGTCAGGGTGATGGTACTAGGTCAGTATATTAAAACTGACCTACTGACCAGTATATTAGAACTGACCAAAAAGGGTTTTGCGTTCGTATGTGCCAGTTTTTTTTATGACCTTTTACATTTTTTCCTTATCTTGATGTTTTTTCGCTTAGTTGTAAAATGTTGGCAAAAACGTAGTTTGACATAACTCGAGAACGACTAGTTCGATTTTGCTGAAATAAATTGAGAAAAATTAATAATTACATTTTCTTTAATCCATTAATATACTGTTTCTCTACCAAATCAACATTTTTGCAATTAGAAATAAATTTATGAAGAAAATTTTGCCAAAAAATTTTTTTTTTTTTTTAAAACATATAAATCCCAAATGGAAAAACGTGTAGAGTCTTATAACTTTCACGAAAGTCACATAACCTATAAACAAAATGCGACATAGATCATAGAAATCGATTAACGCGTTCTGCTTTTATTTACAATTAAGTGAAGGTATCCCATTTTGACAAGAATATTGATATATGTTTTTATTCAAAAAAGTGTCATTTATCGCCTTTTTTATAAATTTTCCCTTTGAGGGTTTTAATATACTGACCTAGTACCATCACCCTGACTTGGAATTTCTCATTGGCTGTTGTACTGTGTTATCAAACATAATCGCTAAGCTATACAGATTTATCTTCTTTTTCTTCATTTCTTTAAAGTTCTGTTAAACCATTGGTTTGAATTATTACTAGCAGTGATTTCTCTTCGCGATATCAAGGGGGATATTGCATTATGTATTCCTTCCACTAGAATTTTAGCCAAATCATCAACCGAAGCATTTGAATAAACTTTATCTATGTCACTATTTAGCAGATTTATCCGAGATTGTGTATTGCTGAAACGTAATGTGATTATGCACTTAGTTTTTGAATCTATTATATCCTCTTTTAATGGTATTTTTATTTCTAATGACTCGTGATCACTTGTTTTCATCTCGATGTTAGTTTTAGCTATTAGAGTATCAATGTTAGTTACGGCGTAATCAATTAATGTTGATGTAGTGTCCGTTATCCTTGTTGGATCCGTTATCACTTGCCGTAGATAATTATCATTTATAATATTCTCCAACTTCTTTTTCTGAATATTATCATCAAACCAATTTATGTTAAAGTCACCAATTATTAAGCGATTTTTATTCTCAGAAAATCTTTCCATTTCTTCTTCAAAAAATATTATGAATTTTTCTTCTGGTGAAATTTGTCTATTCGGTGATCTGTACACTCCCACTAAAGAATGTTTTTCTGTCTTATAGCAGATTTCAATTTGCAGCCACCATATTTTCTTGTCTATTGCAATGCACTCTATTATTTTAATACTCCATTTAATATTTACGTAGAACTGTAATTTGCTTAACATCTTGCTAATATGCGTAAGTCGATGGTAGCGAAGTATACACCGCATTCCTTTATTTTGCAGTTTTTGAAGTCTTGCTTTCATTTCGTTGGTCCCCAGAAACAATAACGTTGAACAGTATTCAAAGTGTGGTTTTATTGTAGTATTATATATGTTTATAGCAGTAATTGTAGATATTTTGTAACGAATTCTTCTTAAAAACGCGATTTTTTTCGATATTTTTCTGCAAACGTAATTGAAATGCGAGTCATTTAAGATATTTGTCTATAACTATTCCCAGGTATTTTATTTCTTAGACTTCTTCAATTTGTTCGCCCTTAATACAAATACGTTGAGTAACATTTCCGTTAAGCACCATAGCTTTTGTTTGAGTTGATTTTAAGTTAATTCATTTAAAGTATTTTTCAATATTTATCATTTCTACGTTTAAATTTTGAATACATTCATCAGTGTTTTGGCCACTTATATATACAAGGGCGTCATCGGCAAACATGCACACTTTTGACTTATTTAAAACTTTTTCAAAATAATTAATGTATGTTAAAAATAGCAAAGTTCCCAGCACTGCACCTTGTGGAACTCCTACATTAAATTGTATTGGCATTGTTGTATAGTTTCCGCACTTTGTTTTTGCATTCTGTTACTTAAGTAACTCTGGAACCACATTAGCTCTATTCCCCTCATATTTTCTAGCTTTTGTACCGATATATCCCTGTTAATAGTTTCACAAGATTTAAAAGTGATTCACAACTATGATTTTTCCTAAATCCAGATTGTGTTTCGTTTAAGAAATTGTTGTCTTCAAAAAATTTTTTTAACTGGTTTTGCACGATCTTTTCCATTATTATACTTATTGTCGATAACATATTAACAGGTCTTATTTCGTTTGGATTTCTTGTATTTTTCATCTTCGATATTGTAACAACGCATGATTCTTTTAAACAATCTGCTATAACTCTTTGAATCTTTGGTCCAACTATATCAAAGATATCCAACAACATTTTCATATTTATTTGATTTTGATCTTTTATATTGTTCATAGTTTTCATAATTTGCTTTATCTCTGATATAGACAGCACTTCAAATTTAAATAAGGATTGCGGATTTACATCAGTTATATTTTCATATTGTACAAATGGTATGTTGTCAGCATTTCCGTTACGCTTTCTACAAAAAATTTATTGAGCTTTTCAGCTATTTCCTTCTCTCTTAATATAATTTTATCGTTTATTACCGTTTCCCGAATCCGCGTGGTATCGTTTTTTTAGCACTGGTTCTTTTATTCTTCTCCACATGTCTTTTTGTGTTGTGCACTCATTTACTTTACTGTTAACATAATTTACCCTCGCTCTCTCCAATTCGGATCTATACGTATTTCTAAATAATCGGTAATTTTTTCAATGATACTCATTACACAGTGGAATATTTTTGGGGTTAATATCTGGGGGGTGAGAAATTCCAAGTCAGGGTGATGGTACTAGGTCAGTATATTAAAACTGACCTACTGACCAGTATATTAGAACTGACCAAAAAGGGTTTTGCGTTCGTATGTGCCAGTTTTTTTTATGACCTTTTACATTTTTTCCTTATCTTGATGTTTTTTCGCTTAGTTGTAAAATGTTGGCAAAAACGTAGTTTGACATAACTCGAGAACGACTAGTTCGATTTTGCTGAAATAAATTGAGAAAAATTAATAATTACATTTTCTTTAATCCATTAATATACTGTTTCTCTACCAAATCAACATTTTTGCAATTAGAAATAAATTTATGAAGAAAATTTTGCCAAAAATTTTTTTTTTTTTTTTAAAACATATAAATCCCAAATGGAAAAACGTGTAGAGTCTTATAACTTTCACGAAAGTCACATAACCTATAAACAAAATGCGACATAGATCATAGAAATCGATTAACGCGTTCTGCTTTTATTTACAATTAAGTGAAGGTATCCCATTTTGACAAGAATATTGATATATGTTTTTATTCAAAAAAGTGTCATTTATCGCCTTTTTTATAAATTTTCCTTTTGAGGGTTTTAATATACTGACCTAGTACCATCACCCTGACTTGGAATTTCTCATTGGCTGTTGTACTGTGTTATCAAACATAATCGCTAAGCTATACAGATTTATCTTCTTTTTCTTCATTTCTTTAAAGTTCTGTTAAACCATTGGTTTGAATTATTACTAGCAGTGATTTCTCTTCGCGATATCAAGGGGGATATTGCATTATGTATTCCTTCCACTAGAATTTTAGCCAAATCATCAACCGAAGCATTTGAATAAACTTTATCTATGTCACTATTTAGCAGATTTATCCGAGATTGTGTATTGCTGAAACGTAATGTGATTATGCACTTAGTTTTTGAATCTATTATATCCTCTTTTAATGGTATTTTTATTTCTAATGACTCGTGATCACTTGTTTTCATCTCGATGTTAGTTTTAGCTATTAGAGTATCAATGTTAGTTACGGCGTAATCAATTAATGTTGATGTAGTGTCCGTTATCCTTGTTGGATCCGTTATCACTTGCCGTAGATAATTATCATTTATAATATTCTCCAACTTCTTTTTCTGAATATTATCATCAAACCAATTTATGTTAAAATCACCAATTATTAAGCGATTTTTATTCTCAGAAAATCTTTCCATTTCTTCTTCAAAAAATATTATGAATTTTTCTTCTGGTGAAATTTGTCTATTCGGTGATCTGTACACTCCCACTAAAGAATGTTTTTCTGTCTTATAGCAGATTTCAATTTGCAGCCACCATATTTTCTTGTCTATTGCAATGCACTCTATTATTTTAATACTCCATTTAATATTTACGTAGAAACATACACCTCCAGTGTGTCGGGATTCACTATCACATCGAATGGTATTATAGTTTTCTAATGAAATTTCATTATCATCAACATCTGCGGTTAAATGCGTTTCCGTTAAACATATAAAGTCAAAATTCTCTCCCATACATAAAACTTCTAGCTCTTTAAAATTTGTACATAAACCACCGACATTTTCAGTTTCGAGTTTGTTTCTCCTTTGTAAAACTCTACATTCACTGCTTCTACAATCATGATTTATATCAAAATCCGATAATTTAAGTCTTTTTCGCAGTTTATGCACTTAATTAATCACTACATTTTGCGCAAATTTGTTCTTTATCTTTGCAATGGGGAGAAGTATGATTAAATCCCCAACATTTAAAACATCTCAGTACACTACAGCTTTCATAGACAGGACATTTGTCCCACTCAATATTAATTTTCTTTTTATTCATAATTTGATTATATCCTTCACTATCAGTTTCAACAATAGCGTTGTAGGGTTCTTGTAGGATTTAAAAATTTTAACACACTCCAAATCGATTCAATATCATTTTGCTTCCTAATCGATTGTTCTATTGTCTCTTTATTTAGCTCTTCATTCATTCCTACAATCAATATTTTGGGATTTCTCATCCTTGAAGCTTGCACTTCGTATTCATTGCCCATCTATTCTTTAATTGTATTTTTCAGCACATTGCGATCACTTTCACACTCACATCTAATGGCTACAACTCCATCGTTTCTCTTTGTTATACCCTTTCCTAGCATATTAAGAGTCGAAGGTTTGATCTTCTCTTTCACTTCTTTCTCCGTCATTTTACTATTCTGTTTGTTTTTTGGCCTAAGAATAACTGGCACACAATTAGATGACTTTAGTTTGCTTGCATATGTGTCGGCTCTTGCACTTATTTCTTTTATTTTTATCTCGTTCACGATTTCGGTTTTTGCTTCTTCTACTCGTTGCTCCATCAATTTGTTTGATGTTTAATGTTGTTTGTTTTATTTATTTCTTTCGACATTTTTGTTTCATTTTCCTTTACAAGGTTAAAAAGGCTTTTGTAATTTTCATTTGTTGATTTGATGAAACTAATAAATCCATCGCATATATATTTAATGTTCTGGTATTTAAAAATTGCATCGCACTCGTACTTCGAGAGGCCAGTGCACTTCATATGAAAATATTTCTAACAAAAACCGCCACAACGTACTTCCATAACCCGACAAGTATTTTTGCATTATTAGCAACTTAAATCCATGATTCTTTTGGAATCTTATGGTTTGTGAAAAATATTGAAAAAAAGGTTTTTTAGAATATTTTTCCAATTTTTTTGATTGTTCTATGTAAAAAGAATTCAATTTATAAAGAGCGTTTTAAAAACACGTCCGTCCACTTTGACAGTTTGAACTATTTTAGAAAAAGTTAGAATTGGGAAAAATATTCTGGTATGGTAAAACCGATTTTGTCTCTTTGCTATGAGAGTCATATCCAAACTTTGACACAAAGCTTGTTTTTATTATTGTTTAGCAGTGGGTAAAATTTAGCTTGTTCGAAATCAGCAACATATAATTGTGCAACACAATGCTGACTGGCCCTATTAAATACTTATAGATGAGATATTTTTCTGATTATAAAATGCTATGTTGTAGTAAGAATAAGCCGCTTTTCTGATCAGTTTTGATATCAGTCGTATTTTCGAGTCTTCTCCGAGTCAGTAGTATTCGCAATAATGTTTCAGTCAATGCTTCGACCATCTACGAGTATTTTTTAAGTCATGTTTCATTCATAACACAGTACAACAGCCAATCTGGGGGGAGAGAAATTCCAAGTCAGGGTGATGGTACTAGGTTAGTATATTAAAACCCTCAAAGGGTTTTGCGTACGCAAAAGAGCACTTTTCGGAGCTACATATATTTTGGTTTGTAGTCCTGTTTGTCTATAGGGGGATTTGCTTCGATATCCAGGTGGAGGAAACGCGCCATTTGAACTGGATGCGTCCACAAATACCTTGGCCGGGCAATTGAAGAGGTGCAGCACGTAATGTGGTCCGTGATGGCAGGCAGGATAAACGTCCGGAACGTTAGCATCAATTCGTGCCCAATAAGAATTGAGGCCGCTGCACCATCTAGATCTTAGCTAAGCCAGAACCACGCGTGTCTGCCGAGGAAGCACATTCTCCTCGGGTCAAATCTCCGGGGATATAGCACTACCTCCACACTGTAGCTGATGAGCTTTTTTCGAACATCCGACGAAATGGGTGATTTCAGAAGGCTTCCCAATCAGCCTTTTTTTGATTGAGATACATACGGCGATCTGAAGTTGTATAGTCGGATAGTCTGTTTATGTAGAGAATTATGGGAAGGTGGTCCGATCCTAGTGAGAGGGCGGGTTGCCAGGTGAAGTCGTTGGTCAGGCCAGGCGATGCTTAGTTGTGTCTGGCAACACCCCATAATCCGTGTGGGGCGTCCTCATTCATTGTGCAGAACGCTATTTATTTTCTCTGACAAAGCTATGCCCTTCTGTTCGTTGTCTAGTTCGAGGTGAGCATTAAAGCTATCGTCAGTTGCGGGATTCGATAAGTCTTGGTCCTGCGCTGTTTTTGCTCACCTGTTAAAAATTTGACTTACGAAAAAAGACGCATACATATCGGCAAACGAGGTATCTAAGATTGTTTTAAGTCGTTGCAAGTACTCTTAGTCGGATAACAATGAAATTTGTGTAAGAATTAGTGAAACCAATAACGAAATAAAACGCTTGAGCTAAAGTAACATGGAAACTTTATAAATGCAAACGTAAGCAATAGAATAAGTCACAAAGACAAAAAACTCTCACCCGGCAGTGCTAACAACAACATCAATAACAAAGAATGTGTAAACACAGCGAACATATAAAACACACAGGAAAACAACGAACTTACGCAAGACAAACAAGAAAAGGCGGTTCAGACTGGCATGGATAGTTACATTAAAATTAAAATCCAGTACCCGCGGAAGGCTACACAGACAAAAATGCTGCAATTCCGCGAATAATGAAGAACCACGAAATTCTGCTACAAGTCAGAAAACAGTTTGAGTGCCATACTGCATGGCTTTGAATGCAAAAAAAATTGCATTTTGTCGTCAATTCAGTTCAACATCGGGTACAAACTTATACATTCCCCAACCAATGCAACGGCTTTTCCAATAGGGACATAACAATTTCGTATCTTAATGTCAATTCAGCCGCAAAATTTTATTGATCTTTCAGTGTTAGTCGAAGTCGACATTTCCATCATGGTAATGGTCACTTACGAGCAACATTTGGAAAGCATTAAAAATTACTAACGAAATTCTGAGTCTGTGGTAACAACTTTAAGAGCGCTTACTCTAATTTAAGTAATAAACGCCCCCGACAGACTGTGCTTGCTACAGTCGATTACATTTCATCCAAATTTTCACTTTTAGATGTTCCGGCGTCAAGGAGACGAAAATATCGTACCCGTAAGTGTATCAGTTCAAAATGAGCCAAATCAGTCGGTTCCATAGCGTTTGCAGGATTTTGGCATCTCTTAAACCACACTGTGGCGAATTTTGCGAAAAGATCTTGGCCTTGATAGTTATGAGATAAACTGCCTCAAGAACTAAAGCCACTTGCTTATTTAAAACGCTGACACTTCTCCTATTGGGCTCTATCAAAGTTTCACGAAAATGCAGAATTTCACCGAAAAATCATCTTCAGAGATGAAACTCATTTCCGGCTGAGTGCCTATGTCAATCACATGTGCTTCAAAAGAGACAATTGCATCCGCAGAAAAATTACTGTTCAAGTGATAGACAAAATCAAACCAAAAAACATTTGGTGATCCCTACAAAATCACTAGTTGAATTCGAGTTTTCCCCCACATGTGGAAATACTTAAGTAGAAATAAACACGCAACCAAATGGCTCCATTGACATTCAATCACGCTAATCCTTCAAATGGACGAAACTTCATATCCTCAACTTAAAACAGAGCATCAGTGTAAACATCAATCATCGAATACATTTGGTAATATGGGACACGGTTCGAGAATGGACCCATTGGCCCAATGCCAACGTCAAACAGGAGACACCATAGAGTTAATTATCATGAATTTTAAAAAGGATTCCGGCTCCAGAAAAACTGTTGACTACTATAAATAACGCATTTAAAGTGACTTAGTCTGAATTCGAGACAACCGACAACAAAATACGTTATCTTGTAGCGCCGGCATTAGACCACGAATAGTTCACTAGCAACTATTACGACAAAATATTGGCAGTCATAAAGAAATATACTCGAGTCATCGATGATGCAAGCGTCTACTGATGCGCAACGAGCACCAGGATGTGGAAACCAACGGTTAAAAAAAGGACAGTATCCAACAGTCGACACTAGCTTCCGGTGCAGCGTCAAATAAGAAGACAAAATGTTATGAGAGTCTCTAGTGCGAGTACTGGCAACGGATCCGACAGCACTAAACTTGAAACTAAATAAAAAATTGTGGGAACAAATCTTACAACTACATTTCTTTATATGGGAAAACAGCTGCGATCCACAGCAAGAAATATACGACATGGACTCATATACCTCTCTAGAGAGAATGGTCGTAAAAAATTTCAAAACTACGACACCGCCTGCAGCAGGGCAAGAGTCAGTATTTGATTGAGCGGCATTAACCAACCAAGGAGATACCTCATGAGCACTATGCAAAAAAGGCGCGCACAAACTATTCCAGTGCCAGAGGTTTCTAAAAATTACATCAAATAATTGCCTTTATTTCACCAAAAGCAACGATTATGTGTAAACTGCTTCTCCATGAAGTCCAAAAAAAACCACAACATACCGTTGCATTTGGAACAAAAGTAAGGTTCTGCAAGCAAACGGATACTTGTACAACTTCATCAGCTGTAACAAACAAATCTCCAAGGAAGCAACCTCCTCAACCACAGCCATCACAATTCATCAGCGCGACCCGAGCTGCACCAGAATTAAACCACCTTGACAATTCAGTTGCTTGTTTTTGAACAAATAAAATTATCCAAGCAACTTCCAACTATGAAGAACTCGGTTTTTGGATAGGTCATCGCGGGAAAATTCGAAAGGAACACCGCAAAAATTTGACATGTGGAATCTGCACCACAGATAAAACACTTGATGCCTCCATCGCTCGACTCTAAGAATTGGATGAAATAAAAACAACAAGCAAACTACTACCAAGAGAGGAAAAACAGTATTAAGATCAATTTGCGCAAAAATGTCAGGGACCACCACGATTCATTCATAGTACGAATACCCTTTCATCAAAATCCTGACGCTCTAGGCGACTCACATGGAATTTTAATAAATCGATTACTAAGTTAAAAACTCAGTACGTCAGGTTCGTGGAGGAATATGACGCACTGGGACACATGACGAGAATACCAACAGAAGCTATCTAATCACCAAACATTCATACCATACCATTGTGTACAACGGTGGGAAAAATCTAACACAAAGCTCAAGTTGTATTTGATGCATCGGCTAGAACCTCGTCTGAACAATCACTGATTGACCAACTGTACAACTGTACAAAGTTATTTAATCTCTATATTGTTGAGGTTTAGGTTGCCAAGATATGTATTTACCACTGACGTGGGGGAAATGTACAGACAGGTTTTAATCTCTCCTGATGATGATAGAAAAGATGACATAATTACGTACGTTAGAAAAGCCAGCCAATAGTTAGCAACAAGGTGTGTGCAACAAATAGCCTAGGAAAACTCTGTTCGCTACCCGCTCGCCTCGCCATTTCTCCAAGAAAAAGTTTACGTCGATGATGGCCTGGGTGGAGCCGATAGTTTAGTAACGGCAATTATCGTGAATCCCAACTACATAGGTAGCAGAAGTTAATGAGCAATCATAAAAATCAAATAACTTTTTGTTTATTACTTATTTTTTGTACTTCTGAGAATCATAAAAAATCATCAACGTTTTTCCAAAAAATTTTGTGCATATCTTCAGCAAATTTTTGAAATTCATACCTTCACTTAAACGTGCATAACATCGAAACGCGTAAATTGATTTTCATGACCTATGTCTCATTTTGTTCATAGGTTATGTGACTTTACGTGAAAGTAATAGGACGTGGCACTTTTTACGGCTTTGTATTTTTATGAACTAAAAAAAATTTAATTTTTTAGGCAAAAAATATTCTTTTTTTTATACATATATTTAGAACTGCGAAACTGTTGTTTCAGCTTATTCGGACTAGTAGTTCTCGAGTTATGACAAACAAAAGAGCCTAAAACGTGACAAATTCCCCTATACGATACCTACTAACTTCACATTAATTATTAAATTATTATTTGATGTACCTTGACCAAACAAATGATGCAGAAAGAAGTTCTTCTTTTTGGGGCTACTTTCACAAACAATTATCAGAATTGAGTCCCGAATCAATCACCTGAAAAATGTTGTACTGTGTGATTAATGCTGTGACTTCTCTGAAGGCATTCCAATCAGTTTTTTGATTGAGATAATTACGGCTTTCAGAGGTTTTAAAATCGGATGGTCTGTTTAAGGAGAGAATTATGGGAAGGTGGTCCGGTCCTAGTGAGAGGACGGTTGCCAGATAAAGTCGTTGGTCAGGCCAGGAGATTCTTAGTTATGACTGACAAGCTATGGCAATCGCCCCTAATCCGCGTGGGGCGTCCTCATTCATTGTGCAGAACGCTATTTATATTCTCTGACAAAGCTATGCCTTTCTGGTCGTTGTCTAGTTTGTGGTGAGCATTAAAGCTACCGGCAGTCACAGGATTCGACTAGTGATGGTCCTGCGCTGTCTTCACTCACCTGTCCAAAATCTGACGTACAAAAAAAGACGCTTACATATCGGCAAACGAGGTATATAAGATTGTTTGAAGTCGTTGTAAGTACTTGTAAGGAATTCAAACAATGAAATGCAGAGAATGAAAATGAAATTTGTGTAAGAAATCAGTGAAACAAATTACAAAATAAAAAGCTTGATGAGTTGTCGTCTCCCTCAAGAGCTAAAGTAACGTGGAAACCTAATAAATGCAGAAGTAATAGAATAATTCACAAAGACAAAAAACTCTCTCACCCGGCAGTTCTAACAACAACATCAATATCAATGAATTTGTTAACACAGCGAACATAGAATACACACAGGAAAAAAAATAACTTACGCAAGACAAACAGTAAAGGCGGTTCAGACTGGCATGGATCGTTACATTAAAATTTAAATCCAGTACCCGCGGAAGGCTACACAGACAAAAATGCTGCAATTCCGCGAATAGTGAAGAACCACGAAAGTCTGCTATAAGTCAGAAAACAGTTTGAGTGACATACCGCATTCCTTTGAATGCAATCACAAAAATTCAGTTAAATATCGGGTACAAACTTATACATTACCAAACCAATGTAAAGGGTTTTCCAATAGGAACAATTTCATATATTTATGTCAAGGCACCCGCAAAATGTTATTAATCTTTCAGTATCAAAACGTTAGTCGAAGTCAACGTGTGGAAAGCATTCAAAATTACTACCGAAATTCTGAGTCTGTGGTCACAACTTAAAGAACGCTTACTTCAATTTAAGTAATAATCGCCCCCTGACAGACTATGCTTGCTACAGTGGATACATTTGGATCCAAATGTTCACTTTTAGATGTTCCGGCGTCAAGGAGACGAAAATATCGCACCCGTAAGTGTATCAGTTCAAAATGAGCCAAATCGGTTGATTCCACGGCGTTTGCAGGATTTTGGCATCTCTTAAACCACACTGTGGCGTATTGTGCGAAAAGATTTTGGCCTTGATATTTATGAGATAATCTGCCTCAAGAACTAAAGCCACTTGCTTATTTAAAACGCTGACACTTCTCCGATTGGGCTCTAGCAGAATTTCATCGAAAAATCATCTTCAGAGATGAAACTCATTTCTGGCTGAGTGCATATGTAATAAACAAAATATGCGTTATTGGACAGCAAAAAACTCACATGTGCTTAAAAAAAATTGCATCCGCAAAAAAATTACTGTTCAAGTGATAGACAAAATCAAACCAAAAAAACATTTGGTGATCCCTACAAAATCACTTGTTGAATTCGAGTTTTCCCCCACCAGTGGAAATACTTAAGTGGAAATTCAATCACGCTAATCCTTCAAAAGGACGAAACTTTAAATCCTCAACTTAAAACAGAGCATCAGTGCAAACATTAATCACCCAATACATTTGGTAATATGGGACACGGTAAAACCACTTGCTTATTTAAAACGCTGACACTTCTCCGATTGGGCTCTAGCAAAGTTTCACGAAAATGCAGAATTTCATCGAAAAATCATCTTCAGAGATGAAACTCATTTCTGGCTGAGTGCATATGTAAATAAACAAAATATGCATTATTGGACAGCAACAAACTCACATGTGCTTCAAAAGACACAATTGCATCCGCAGAAAAATTACTGTTCAAGTGATAGACAAAATCAAACCAAAAAAACATTTGGTGATCCCTATAAAATCACTAGTTGAATTCGAGTTTCCCCCACCAGTGGAAATAAACAGGAACCCAAATGGATCCATTCACATTCCATCACGCTAATCCTTCAAAGGACGAAACTTCAAATCCTCATTTTAAAACAGAGCGTCAGTGCAAACATTAATCACCCAATACATTTGGTAATATGGGACACGGTTCGAGAATGGACGCAATGACAACGTCAAACATGAGACACCATAGAGTTAATCATCAGGAATTTTAAAAAGTATTCCGGCTCCAGAAAAACTGTTGACTACTATAAAGAACGCATTTAAAGTGACTTAGTCAGAATTCGAGACAACCGACAACAAAATACGTTGTCTTGTAGTACCGGCATTAGACCACGAATAGTTCACTAGCAACTATTACGACAAAATATTGGCAGTTATAAAGAAATATACTCGAGTCATCGATGATGCAAGCGTCTACTGATGCGCCACGAGCACCAAGTCAACATCAGGATGTGCAAACCAACGGTACACAAAAGGACAGTGTGGAGACAGTATCCAACAGTCGACACTAGCTTCCGGTGCAACGTCAACAAAGAAGACAAAATGTTATGAGAGTCTATAGTGCGAGTACTGGCAACGGATCCGACGGCATTAAACTTGAAACTGAAGAACAAATTGTGGGAACAAATATAGGAACTACATTTCTTTATATGGGAAAATAGCTGCGATCCACAGCAAGAAATATACGACATGGACTCATATACCTCTCTAGAGAGAATGGTCGTAACACGTAAAACTACGACACCGCCTGCAGCAGGGCGAAAGTCAGTATTTGAGCAAACCAATGTTTTGCCACTGCCTCAAATGACCAGCATTTTTTGATCTTTTCTTACAATTGCTGAACAACCAGCTAATTCCCACGGTACAAAAATGTGGGACCTAAAGGCCAATATCAGAGGTTATTGCAAGATCGGTACAGTAACAAAAAACTGGAGCTGGTTGCATCGCTCGTCTAGCAATTGATTGATCAATAACCAACTAGATCATCAGCTATGTCTATTAAAGAGCTACATGATGTCACGCAAAGGTACTTACATGCGCTCAATAATGTATGAATCGAAACGTCCTCCTGGGGTCTAATACTACTTCATCTACTTCTCAAGAAACTAGATCGAGGTATTCGTGAACAATATAAAAGATAAATTGCCATTCCAAAAGAATTAGATCAATTTCTAGATTAGACTCAATTTCAATCAATGGTGGCAAGCAAACTACTACCAAGAGAGGAAAAACAGTATTAAGATCAATTTGCGCAAAAATGTCAGGGACCACCACGATTCATTCATAGTACGAATACCCTTTCATCAAAATCCTGACGCTCTAGGCGACTCACATGGAATTTTAATAAATCGATTACTAAGTTAAAAACTCAGTACGTCAGGTTCGTGGAGGAATATGACGCACTGGGACACATGACGAGAATACCAACAGAAGCTATCTAATCACCAAACATTCATACCATACCATTGTGTACAACGGTGGGAAAAATCTAACACAAAGCTCAAGTTGTATTTGATGCATCGGCTAGAACCTCGTCTGAACAATCACTGATTGACCAACTGTACAACTGTACAAAGTTATTTAATCTCTATATTGTTGAGGTTTAGGTTGCCAAGATATGTATTTACCACTGACGTGGGGGAAATGTACAGACAGGTTTTAATCTCTCCTGATGATGATAGAAAAGATGACATAATTACGTACGTTAGAAAAGCCAGCCAATAGTTAGCAACAAGGTGTGTGCAACAAATAGCCTAGGAAAACTCTGTTCGCTACCCGCTCGCCTCGCCATTTCTCCAAGAAAAAGTTTACGTCGATGATGGCCTGGGTGGAGCCGATAGTTTAGTAACGGCAATTATCGTGAATCCCAACTACAAAGGTAGCAGAAGTTAATGAGCAATCATAAAAATCAAATAACTTTTTGTTTATTACTTATTTTTTGTACTTCTGAGAATCATAAAAAATCATCAACGTTTTTCCAAAGAATTTTGTGCATATCTTCAGCAAATTTTTGAAATTCATACCTTCACTTAAATGTGCATAACATCGAAACGCGTAAATTGATTTTCATGACCTATGTCTCATTTTGTTCATAGGTTATGTGACTTTACGTGAAAGTAATAGGACGTGGCGCTTTTTACGGCTTTGTATTTTTATGAACTAAAAAAAATTTAATTTTTTAGGCAAAAAATATTCTTTTTTTTATACATATATTTAGAACTGCGAAACTGTTGTTTCAGCTTATTCGGACTAGTAGTTCTCGAGTTATGACAAACAAAAGAGCCTAAAACGTGACAAATTCCCCTATACGATACCTACTAACTTCACATTAATTATTAAATTATTATTTGATGTACCTTGACCAAACAAATGATGCAGAAAGAAGTTCTTCTTTTTGGGGCTACTTTCACAAACAATTATCAGAATTGAGTCCCGAATCAATCACCTGAAAAATGTTGTACTGTGTGATTAATGCTGTGACTTCTCTGAAGGCATTCCAATCAGTTTTTTGATTGAGATAATTACGGCTTTCAGAGGTTTTAAAATCGGATGGTCTGTTTAAGGAGAGAATTATGGGAAGGTGGTCCGGTCCTAGTGAGAGGACGGTTGCCAGATAAAGTCGTTGGTCAGGCCAGGAGATTCTTAGTTATGACTGACAAGCTATGGCAATCGCCCCTAATCCGCGTGGGGCGTCCTCATTCATTGTGCAGAACGCTATTTATATTCTCTGACAAAGCTATGCCTTTCTGGTCGTTGTCTAGTTTGTGGTGAGCATTAAAGCTACCGGCAGTCACAGGATTCGACTAGTGATGGTCCTGCGCTGTCTTCACTCACCTGTCCAAAATCTGACGTACAAAAAAAGACGCTTACATATCGGCAAACGAGGTATATAAGATTGTTTGAAGTCGTTGTAAGTACTTGTAAGGAATTCAAACAATGAAATGCAGAGAATGAAAATGAAATTTGTGTAAGAAATCAGTGAAACAAATTACAAAATAAAAAGCTTGATGAGTTGTCGTCTCCCTCAAGAGCTAAAGTAACGTGGAAACCTAATAAATGCAGAAGTAATAGAATAATTCACAAAGACAAAAAACTCTCTCACCCGGCAGTTCTAACAACAACATCAATATCAATGAATTTGTTAACACAGCGAACATAGAATACACACAGGAAAAAAAATAACTTACGCAAGACAAACAGTAAAGGCGGTTCAGACTGGCATGGATCGTTACATTAAAATTTAAATCCAGTACCCGCGGAAGGCTACACAGACAAAAATGCTTCATTTCCGCGAATAGTGAAGAACCACGAAAGTCTGATACAAGTCAGAAAACAGTTTGAGTGACATACCGCATTCCTTTGAATGCTATCACAAAAATTCAGTTAAATATCGGGTTCAAACTTATACATTACCAAACCAATGTAAAGGGTTTTCCAATAGGAACAATTTCATATATTTATGTCAAGGCACCCGCAAAATGTTATTAATCTTTCAGTATCAAAACGTTAGTCGAAGTCAACGTGTGGAAAGCATTCAAAATTACTACCGAAATTCTGAGTCTGTGGTCACAACTTAAAGAACGCTTACTTCAATTTAAGTAATAATCGCCCCCTGACAGACTATGCTTGCTACAGTGGATACATTTGGATCCAAATGTTCACTTTTAGATGTTCCGGCGTCAAGGAGACGAAAATATCGCACCCGTAAGTGTATCAGTTCAAAATGAGCCAAATCAATGAGCCAATTGGCATCTCTTAAACCACACTGTGGCGTATTGTGCGAAAAGATTTTGGCCTTGATATTTATGAGATAATCTGCCTCAAGAACTAAAGCCACTTGCTTATTTAAAACGCTGACACTTCTCCGATTGGGCTCTAGCAGAATTTCATCGAAAAATCATTTCAGAGATGAAACTCATTTCTGGCTGAGTGCATATGTAATAAACAAAATATGCGTTATTGGACAGCAAAAAACTCACATGTGCTTAAAAAAAATTGCATCCGCAAAAAAATTACTGTTCAAGTGATAGACAAAATCAAACCAAAAAAACATTTGGTGATCCCTACAAAATCACTTGTTGAATTCGAGTTTTCCCCCACCAGTGGAAATACTTAAGTGGAAATTCAATCACGCTAATCCTTCAAAAGGACGAAACTTTAAATCCTCAACTTAAAACAGAGCATCAGTGCAAACATTAATCACCCAATACATTTGGTAATATGGGACACGGTAAAACCACTTGCTTATTTAAAACGCTGACACTTCTCCGATTGGGCTCTAGCAAAGTTTCACGAAAATGCAGAATTTCATCGAAAAATCATCTTCAGAGATGAAACTCATTTCTGGCTGAGTGCATATGTAAATAAACAAAATATGCATTATTGGACAGCAACAAACTCACATGTGCTTCAAAAGACACAATTGCATCCGCAGAAAAATTACTGTTCAAGTGATAGACAAAATCAAACCAAAAAAACATTTGGTGATCCCTATAAAATCACTAGTTGAATTCGAGTTTCCCCCACCAGTGGAAATAAACAGGAACCCAAATGGATCCATTCACATTCCATCACGCTAATCCTTCAAAGGACGAAACTTCAAATCCTCATTTTAAAACAGAGCGTCAGTGCAAACATTAATCACCCAATACATTTGGTAATATGGGACACGGTTCGAGAATGGACGCAATGACAACGTCAAACATGAGACACCATAGAGTTAATCATCAGGAATTTTAAAAAGTATTCCGGCTCCAGAAAAACTGTTGACTACTATAAAGAACGCATTTAAAGTGACTTAGTCAGAATTCGAGACAACCGACAACAAAATACGTTGTCTTGTAGTACCGGCATTAGACCACGAATAGTTCACTAGCAACTATTACGACAAAATATTGGCAGTTATAAAGAAATATACTCGAGTCATCGATGATGCAAGCGTCTACTGATGCGCCACGAGCACCAAGTCAACATCAGGATGTGCAAACCAACGGTACACAAAAGGACAGTGTGGAGACAGTATCCAACAGTCGACACTAGCTTCCGGTGCAACGTCAACAAAGAAGACAAAATGTTATGAGAGTCTATAGTGCGAGTACTGGCAACGGATCCGACGGCATTAAACTTGAAACTGAAGAACAAATTGTGGGAACAAATATAGGAACTACATTTCTTTATATGGGAAAATAGCTGCGATCCACAGCAAGAAATATACGACATGGACTCATATACCTCTCTAGAGAGAATGGTCGTAACACGTAAAACTACGACACCGCCTGCAGCAGGGCGAAAGTCAGTATTTGAGCAAACCAATGTTTTGCCACTGCCTCAAATGACCAGCATTTTTTGATCTTTTCTTACAATTGCTGAACAACCAGCTAATTCCCACGGTACAAAAATGTGGGACCTAAAGGCCAATATCAGAGGTTATTGCAAGATCGGTACAGTAACAAAAAACTGGAGCTGGTTGCATCGCTCGTCTAGCAATTGATTGATCAATAACCAACTAGATCATCAGCTATGTCTATTAAAGAGCTACATGATGTCACGCAAAGGTACTTACATGCGCTCAATAATGTATGAATCGAAACGTCCTCCTGGGGTCTAATACTACTTCATCTACTTCTCAAGAAACTAGATCGAGGTATTCGTGAACAATATAAAAGATAAATTGCCATTCCAAAAGAATTAGATCAATTTCTAGATTAGACTCAATTTCAATCAATGGTGGCAAGCAAACTACTACCAAGAGAGGAAAAACAGTATTAAGATCAATTTGCGCAAAAATGTCAGGGACCACCACGATTCATTCATAGTACGAATACCCTTTCATCAAAATCCTGACGCTCTAGGCGACTCACATGGAATTTTAATAAATCGATTACTAAGTTAAAAACTCAGTACGTCAGGTTCGTGGAGGAATATGACGCACTGGGACACATGACGAGAATACCAACAGAAGCTATCTAATCACCAAACATTCATACCATACCATTGTGTACAACGGTGGGAAAAATCTAACACAAAGCTCAAGTTGTATTTGATGCATCGGCTAGAACCTCGTCTGAACAATCACTGATTGACCAACTGTACAACTGTACAAAGTTATTTAATCTCTATATTGTTGAGGTTTAGGTTGCCAAGATATGTATTTACCACTGACGTGGGGGAAATGTACAGACAGGTTTTAATCTCTCCTGATGATGATAGAAAAGATGACATAATTACGTACGTTAGAAAAGCCAGCCAATAGTTAGCAACAAGGTGTGTGCAACAAATAGCCTAGGAAAACTCTGTTCGCTACCCGCTCGCCTCGCCATTTCTCCAAGAAAAAGTTTACGTCGATGATGGCCTGGGTGGAGCCGATAGTTTAGTAACGGCAATTATCGTGAATCCCAACTACAAAGGTAGCAGAAGTTAATGAGCAATCATAAAAATCAAATAACTTTTTGTTTATTACTTATTTTTTGTACTTCTGAGAATCATAAAAAATCATCAACGTTTTTCCAAAGAATTTTGTGCATATCTTCAGCAAATTTTTGAAATTCATACCTTCACTTAAATGTGCATAACATCGAAACGCGTAAATTGATTTTCATGACCTATGTCTCATTTTGTTCATAGGTTATGTGACTTTACGTGAAAGTAATAGGACGTGGCACTATTTACGGCTTTGTATTTTTATGAACTAAAAAAAATTTAATTTTTTAGGCAAAAAATATTCTTTTTTTTATACATATATTTAGAACTGCGAAACTGTTGTTTCAGCTTATTCGGACTAGTAGTTCTCGAGTTATGACAAACAAAAGAGCCTAAAACGTGACAAATTCCCCTATACGATACCTACTAACTTCACATTAATTATTAAATTATTATTTGATGTACCTTGACCAAACAAATGATGCAGAAAGAAGTTCTTCTTTTTGGGGCTACTTTCACAAACAATTATCAGAATTGAGTCCCGAATCAATCACCTGAAAAATGTTGTACTGTGTGATTAATGCTGTGACTTCTCTGAAGGCATTCCAATCAGTTTTTTGATTGAGATAATTACGGCTTTCAGAGGTTTTAAAATCGGATGGTCTGTTTAAGGAGAGAATTATGGGAAGGTGGTCCGGTCCTAGTGAGAGGACGGTTGCCAGATAAAGTCGTTGGTCAGGCCAGGAGATTCTTAGTTATGACTGACAAGCTATGGCAATCGCCCCTAATCCGCGTGGGGCGTCCTCATTCATTGTGCAGAACGCTATTTATATTCTCTGACAAAGCTATGCCTTTCTGGTCGTTGTCTAGTTTGTGGTGAGCATTAAAGCTACCGGCAGTCACAGGATTCGACTAGTGATGGTCCTGCGCTGTCTTCACTCACCTGTCCAAAATCTGACGTACAAAAAAAGACGCTTACATATCGGCAAACGAGGTATATAAGATTGTTTGAAGTCGTTGTAAGTACTTGTAAGGAATTCAAACAATGAAATGCAGAGAATGAAAATGAAATTTGTGTAAGAAATCAGTGAAACAAATTACAAAATAAAAAGCTTGATGAGTTGTCGTCTCCCTCAAGAGCTAAAGTAACGTGGAAACCTAATAAATGCAGAAGTAATAGAATAATTCACAAAGACAAAAAACTCTCTCACCCGGCAGTTCTAACAACAACATCAATATCAATGAATTTGTTAACACAGCGAACATAGAATACACACAGGAAAAAAAATAACTTACGCAAGACAAACAGTAAAGGCGGTTCAGACTGGCATGGATCGTTACATTAAAATTTAAATCCAGTACCCGCGGAAGGCTACACAGACAAAAATGCTGCAATTCCGCGAATAGTGAAGAACCACGAAAGTCTGCTATAAGTCAGAAAACAGTTTGAGTGACATACCGCATTCCTTTGAATGCAATCACAAAAATTCAGTTAAATATCGGGTACAAACTTATACATTACCAAACCAATGTAAAGGGTTTTCCAATAGGAACAATTTCATATATTTATGTCAAGGCACCCGCAAAATGTTATTAATCTTTCAGTATCAAAACGTTAGTCGAAGTCAACGTGTGGAAAGCATTCAAAATTACTACCGAAATTCTGAGTCTGTGGTCACAACTTAAAGAACGCTTACTTCAATTTAAGTAATAATCGCCCCCTGACAGACTATGCTTGCTACAGTGGATACATTTGGATCCAAATGTTCACTTTTAGATGTTCCGGCGTCAAGGAGACGAAAATATCGCACCCGTAAGTGTATCAGTTCAAAATGAGCCAAATCGGTTGATTCCACGGCGTTTGCAGGATTTTGGCATCTCTTAAACCACACTGTGGCGTATTGTGCGAAAAGATTTTGGCCTTGATATTTATGAGATAATCTGCCTCAAGAACTAAAGCCACTTGCTTATTTAAAACGCTGACACTTCTCCGATTGGGCTCTAGCAGAATTTCATCGAAAAATCATCTTCAGAGATGAAACTCATTTCTGGCTGAGTGCATATGTAATAAACAAAATATGCGTTATTGGACAGCAAAAAACTCACATGTGCTTAAAAAAAATTGCATCCGCAAAAAAATTACTGTTCAAGTGATAGACAAAATCAAACCAAAAAAACATTTGGTGATCCCTACAAAATCACTTGTTGAATTCGAGTTTTCCCCCACCAGTGGAAATACTTAAGTGGAAATTCAATCACGCTAATCCTTCAAAAGGACGAAACTTTAAATCCTCAACTTAAAACAGAGCATCAGTGCAAACATTAATCACCCAATACATTTGGTAATATGGGACACGGTAAAACCACTTGCTTATTTAAAACGCTGACACTTCTCCGATTGGGCTCTAGCAAAGTTTCACGAAAATGCAGAATTTCATCGAAAAATCATCTTCAGAGATGAAACTCATTTCTGGCTGAGTGCATATGTAAATAAACAAAATATGCATTATTGGACAGCAACAAACTCACATGTGCTTCAAAAGACACAATTGCATCCGCAGAAAAATTACTGTTCAAGTGATAGACAAAATCAAACCAAAAAAACATTTGGTGATCCCTATAAAATCACTAGTTGAATTCGAGTTTCCCCCACCAGTGGAAATAAACAGGAACCCAAATGGATCCATTCACATTCCATCACGCTAATCCTTCAAAGGACGAAACTTCAAATCCTCATTTTAAAACAGAGCGTCAGTGCAAACATTAATCACCCAATACATTTGGTAATATGGGACACGGTTCGAGAATGGACGCAATGACAACGTCAAACATGAGACACCATAGAGTTAATCATCAGGAATTTTAAAAAGTATTCCGGCTCCAGAAAAACTGTTGACTACTATAAAGAACGCATTTAAAGTGACTTAGTCAGAATTCGAGACAACCGACAACAAAATACGTTGTCTTGTAGTACCGGCATTAGACCACGAATAGTTCACTAGCAACTATTACGACAAAATATTGGCAGTTATAAAGAAATATACTCGAGTCATCGATGATGCAAGCGTCTACTGATGCGCCACGAGCACCAAGTCAACATCAGGATGTGCAAACCAACGGTACACAAAAGGACAGTGTGGAGACAGTATCCAACAGTCGACACTAGCTTCCGGTGCAACGTCAACAAAGAAGACAAAATGTTATGAGAGTCTATAGTGCGAGTACTGGCAACGGATCCGACGGCATTAAACTTGAAACTGAAGAACAAATTGTGGGAACAAATATAGGAACTACATTTCTTTATATGGGAAAATAGCTGCGATCCACAGCAAGAAATATACGACATGGACTCATATACCTCTCTAGAGAGAATGGTCGTAACACGTAAAACTACGACACCGCCTGCAGCAGGGCGAAAGTCAGTATTTGAGCAAACCAATGTTTTGCCACTGCCTCAAATGACCAGCATTTTTTGATCTTTTCTTACAATTGCTGAACAACCAGCTAATTCCCACGGTACAAAAATGTGGGACCTAAAGGCCAATATCAGAGGTTATTGCAAGATCGGTACAGTAACAAAAAACTGGAGCTGGTTGCATCGCTCGTCTAGCAATTGATTGATCAATAACCAACTAGATCATCAGCTATGTCTATTAAAGAGCTACATGATGTCACGCAAAGGTACTTACATGCGCTCAATAATGTATGAATCGAAACGTCCTCCTGGGGTCTAATACTACTTCATCTACTTCTCAAGAAACTAGATCGAGGTATTCGTGAACAATATAAAAGATAAATTGCCATTCCAAAAGAATTAGATCAATTTCTAGATTAGACTCAATTTCAATCAATGGTTCCAAGGAAAGTACTTCACAAAAATCATGTGCTTGAGCGGCATTGACCAACCAAGGAGACACCGCATGAACACTATGCAAAAAAGGCGCGCACAAACTATTTCAGTGCCAGAGCTTTCTAAAAATTACACCAAATAATTGCATTTATTTTACCAAAAGCAACGATTATGCTTCAGGTCGGAACATTCAGCGAAACAATGTTCCGTGAAGTCCAAGAAAAACACAACATACCGTTGCATTTGGAACAAAAGTAAGGTTCTGCAAGCAAACGGATACTTGTACAACTTCATCAGCTGTAACAAACAAATCTCCAAGGGAGCAACCTCCTCAACCACTCAGCCGACCTGACACGTATCCTATCACAACTGCCATCACAATTCATCAGTGCGACACGAGCTGAACCAGCCTTGACAGTTGTTTTCAATTGGACAAATAAAATTATCCAAGCAACTTCCAACTATGAAGAACTCGGTTTTTGGATAGGTCATCGCGGGAAAATTCGAAAGGAACACCGCAAAAATTTGACATGTGGAATCTGCACCACAGATAAAACACTTGATGCCTCCATTGCTCGACTCTGGGAATTGGATGAAATAAAAACAACAAGCAAACTACTACCAAGAGAGGAAAAACAGTATTAACATCAATTTGCGCAAAAATGTCAGGGACCACCACGATTCATTCATAGTACGAATACCCTTTCATCAAAATCCTGACGCTCTAGGCGACTCACATGGAATTTTAATAAATCGATTACTAAGTTAAAAACTCAGTACGTCAGGTTCGTGGAGGAATATGACGCACTGGGACACATGACGAGAATACCAACAGAAGCTATCTAATCACCAAACATTCATACCATACCATTGTGTACAACGGTGGGGAAAATCTAACACAAAGCTCAAGTAGTATTTGATGCATCGGCTAGAACCTCGTCTGAACAATCACTGATTGACCAACTGTACAAAGTTATTTAATCTCTATATTGTTGAGGTTTAGGTTGCCAAGATATGTATTTACCACTGACGTGGGGGAAATGTACAGACAGGTTTTAATCTCTCCTGATGATAATAGAAAAGATGACATAATTACGTACGTTAGAAAAGCCAGCCAATAGTTAGCAACAAGGGGTGTGCAACAAATAGCCAAGGAAAACTCTGTTCGCTACCCGCTCGCCTCGCCATTTCTCCAAGAAAAAGTTTACGTCGATGATGGCCTGGGTGGAGCCGATAGTTTAGTAACGGCAATTATCGTGAATCCCAACTACAAAGGTAGCAGAAGTTAATGAGCAATCATAAAAATCAAATAACCTTTTGTTTATTACTTATTTTTTTAACTTCTGAGTCTCATAAAAAATCATCAACGTTTTTCCAAAGAATTTTGTGCATATCTTCAGCAAATTTTTGAAAATTCATACCTTCACTTAAATGTGCATAAAATCGAACATGGAATTTTAATAAATCGATTTTTTTCGCTCGAATGTCGGCTGCAAAATTTTACTAAGTTAAAAACTCAGTACGTCAGGTTCGTGGAGGAATATGACGCACTGGGACACATGACGAGAATACCAACAGAAGCTATCTAATCACCAAACATTCATACCATACCATTGTGTACAACGGTGGGAAAAATCTAACACAAAGCTCAAGTAGTATTTGATGCATCGGCTAGAACCTCGTCTGAACAATCACTGATTGACCAACTGTACAACTGTACAAAGTTATTTAATCTCTATATTGTTGAGGTTTAGGTTGCCAAGATATGTATTTACCACTGACGTGGGGGAAATGTACAGACAGGTTTTAATCTCTCCTGATGATGATGAAAAGATGACATAATTACGTACGTTAGAAAAGCCAGCCAATAGTTAGCAACAAGGTGTGTGCAACAAATAGCCAAGGAAAACTCTGTTCGCTACCCGCTCGCCTCGCCATTTCTCCAAGAAAAAGTTTACGTCGATGATGGCCTGGGTGGAGCCGATAGTTTAGTAACGGCAATTATCGTGAATCCCAACTACAAAGGTAGCAAAAGTTAATGAGCATTCATAAAAATCAAATAACCTTTTGTTTATTACTTATTTTTTTAACTTCTGAGTCTCATAAAAAATCATCAACGTTTTTCCAAAGAATTTTGTGCATATCTTCAGCAAATTTTTGAAAATTCATACCTTCACTTAAATGTGCATAAAATCGAACATGGAATTTTAATAAATCGATTTTTTTCGCTCGAATGTCGGCTGCAAAATTTTACTAAGTTAAAAACTCAGTACGTCAGGTTCGTGGAGGAATATGACGCACTGGGACACATGACGAGAATACCAACAGAAGCTATCTAATCACCAAACATTCATACCATACCATTGTGTACAACGGTGGGAAAAATCTAACACAAAGCTCAAGTAGTATTTGATGCATCGGCTAGAACCTCGTCTGAACAATCACTGATTGACCAACTGTACAACTGTACAAAGTTATTTAATCTCTATATTGTTGAGGTTTAGGTTGCCAAGATATGTATTTACCACTGACGTGGGGGAAATGTACAGACAGGTTTTAATCTCTCCTGATGATGATAGAAAAGATGACATAATTACGTACGTTAGAAAAGCCAGCCAATAGTTAGCAACAAGGTGTGTGCAACAAATAGCCAAGGAAAACTCTGTTCGCTACCCGCTCGCCTCGCCATTTCTCCAAGAAAAAGTTTACGTCGATGATGGCCTGGGTGGAGCCGATAGTTTAGTAACGGCAATTATCGTGAATCCCAACTACAAAGGTAGCAAAAGTTAATGAGCATTCATAAAAATCAAATAACCTTTTGTTTATTACTTATTTTTTTAACTTCTGAGAATCATAAAAAATCATCCACGTTTTTCCAAAGAATTTTGTGCATATCTTCAGCAAATTTTTGAAATTCATACCTTCACTTAAATATGCATAAAATCGAAACGCGTAAATTGATTTTCATGACCTATGTCTCATTTTGTTCATAGGTTATGTGACTTTACGTGAAAGTAATAGGACGTGGAACTTTTAACGGCTTTGTATTTTTATGAACTAAAAAAAATTAATTTTTTAGGCAAAAAATAGTCTTTTTTTTATACATTTATTTATAACTGCGAAACTGTTATTTCAGCTTATTCGGACTAGTAGTTCTCGAGTTATGACAAACAAAAGACCTATAACGTGACAAATTCCCCTATACGATACCTACTAACTTCACATTAATTATTAAATTATTATTTGATGTACCTTGACCAAACAAATGATGCAGAAAGAAGTTCTTCTTTTTGGGGCTACTTTCACAAACAATTATCAGAATTGAGTCCCGAATCAATCACCTGAAAAATGTTGTACTGTGTGATTAATGCTGTGACTTCTCTGAAGGCATTCCAATCAGTTTTTTTTTGATTGAGATAATTACGGCTTTCAGAGGTTTTAAAGTCGGATGGTCTGTTTAAGGAGAGAATTATGGGAAAGTGGTCCGGTCCTAGTGAGAGGACGGTTGCCAGATAAAGTCGTTGGTCAGGCCAGGCGATTCTTAGTTATGACTGACAAGCTATGGCAATCGCCCATAATCCGCGTGGGGCGTCCTCATTCATTGTGCAGAACGCTATTTATTTTCTCTGACAAAGCTATGTCTTTCTGGTCGTTGTCTAGTTTGTGGTGAGCATTAAAGCTACCGGCAGTCACAGGATTCGACTAGTGATGGTCCTGCGCTGTCTTCACTCACCTGTCCAAAATCTGACGTACAAAAAAAGACACTTACATATCGGCAAACGAGGTATATAAGATTGTTTGAAGTCGTTGTAAGTACTTGTAAGGAATTCAAACAATGAAATGCAGAGAATGAAAATGAAATTTGTGTAAGAAATCAGTGAAACAAATTACAAAATAAAAAGCTTGATGAGTTGTCGTCTCCCTCAAGAGCTAAAGTAACGTGGAAACCTAATAAATGCAGAAGTAATAGATAATTCACAAAGATAAAAAACTCTCTCACTCGGCAGTTCTAACAACAACAACAACATCAATATCAATGAATTTGTTAACACAGCGAACATAGAAAACACACAGGAAAAAAATAACTTACGCAAGACAAATAAGTAAAGGCGGTTCAGACTGGCATGGATCGTTACATTAAAATTTAAATCCAGTACCCGCGGAAGGCTACACAGACAAAAATGCTGCATTTCCGCGAATAGTGAAGAGCCACGAAAGTCTGATACAAGTCAGAAAACAGTTTGAGTGACATACCGCATTACTTTGAATGCTATCACAAAAATTCAGTTAAATATCGGGTTCAAACTTATACATTACCAAACCAATGTAAAGGGTTTTCCAATAGGAACAATTTCATATATTTATGTCAAGGCACCCGCAAAATGTTATTAATCTTTCAGTATCAAAACGTTAGTCGAAGTCAACGTGTGGAAAGCATTCAAAATTACTACCGAAATTCTGAGTCTGTGGTCACAACTTAAAGAACGCTTACTTCAATTTAAGTAATAATCGCCCCCTGACAGACTATGCTTGCTACAGTGGATACATTTGGATCCAAATGTTCACTTTTAGATGTTCCGGCGTCAAGGAGACGAAAATATCGCACCCGTAGGTGTATCAGTTCAAAATGAGCCAAATCAGTCGATTCCACGGCGTTTGCAGGATTTTGGAATCTCTTAAACCACACTGTGGCGTATTGTGCGAAAAGATCTTGGCCTTGATATTTATGAGATAATCTGCCTCAAGAACTAAAGCTACTTGCTTATTTAAAACGCTGCCACTTCTCCGATTGGGCTCTAGCAAAGTTTCACGAAAATGCAGAATTTCATCGAAAAATCATCTTCAGAGATGAAACTCATTTCTGGCTGAGTGCATATGTAATAAACAAAATATGCGTTATTGGACAGCAAAAAACTCACATGTGCTTAAAAAAATTGCATCCGCAAAAAAATTACTGTTCAAGTGATAGACAAAATCAAACCAAAAAAACATTTGGTGATCCCTACAAAATCACTTGTTGAATTCGAGTTTTCCCCCACCAGTGGAAATACTTAAGTGGAAATTCAATCACGCTAATCCATCAAAAGGACAAAACTTTAAATCCTCAACTTAAAACAGAGCATCAGTGCAAACATTAATCACCCAATACATTTGGTAATATGGGACACGGTAAAACCACTTGCTTATTTAAAACGCTGACACTTCTCCGATTGGGCTCTAGCAAAGTTTCACGAAAATGCAGAATTTCATCGAAAAATCATCTTCAGAGATGAAACTCATTTCTGGCTGAGTGCATATGTAAATAAACAAAATATGCATTATTGGACAGCAACAAACTCACATGTGCTTCAAAAGACACAATTGCATCCGCAGAAAAATTACTGTTCAAGTGATAGACAAAATCAAACCAAAAAAACATTTGGTGATCCCTATAAAATCACTAGTTCAATTCGAGTTTCCCCCACCAGTGGAAATAAACAGGAACCCAAATGGATCCATTCACATTCCATCACGCTAATCCTTCAAAGGACGAAACTTCAAATCCTCATTTTAAAACAGAGCGTCAGTGCAAACATTAATCACCCAATACATTTGGTAATATGGGACACGGTTCGAGAATGGACGCAATGACAACGTCAAACATGAGACACCATAGAGTTAATCATCAGGAATTTTAAAAAGTATTCCGGCTCCAGAAAAACTGTTGACTACTATAAAGAACGCATTTAAAGTGACTTAGTCAGAATTCGAGACAACCGACAACAAAATACGTTGTCTTGTAGTACCGGCATTAGACCACGAATAGTTCACTAGCAACTATTACGACAAAATATTGGCAGTTATAAAGAAATATACTCGAGTCATCGATGATGCAAGCGTCTACTGATGCGCCACGAGCACCAAGTCAACATCAGGATGTGCAAACCAACGGTACACAAAAGGACAGTGTGGAGACAGTATCCAACAGTCGACACTAGCTTCCGGTGCAACGTCAACAAAGAAGACAAAATGTTATGAGAGTCTATAGTGCGAGTACTGGTAACGGATCCGACGGCATTAAACTTGAAACTGAAGAACAAATTGTGGGAACAAATATAGGAACTACATTTCTTTATATGGGAAAATAGCTGCGATCCACAGCAAGAAATATACGACATGGACTCATATACCTCTCTAGAGAGAATGGTCGTAACACGTAAAACTACGACACCGCCTGCAGCAGGGCGAAAGTCAGTATTTGAGCAAACCAATGTTTTGCCACTGCCTCAAATGACCAGCATTTTTTGATCTTTTCTTACAATTGCTGAACAACCAGCTAATTCCCACGGTACAAAAATGTGGGACCTAAAGGCCAATATCAGAGGTTATTGCAAGATCGGTACAGTAACAAAAAACTGGAGCTGGTTGCATCGCTCGTCTAGCAATTGATTGATCAATAATCAACTAGATCCTCAGCTATGTCTATTAAAGAGCTACATGATGTCACGCAAAGGTACTTACATGCGCTCAATAACGTAGGAATCGACACGTCCTCCTGGGGTCTAATACTACTTCATCTACTTCTCAAGAAACTAGATCGAGGTATTCGTGAACAATATAAAAGATAAATTGCCAATCCAAAAGAATTAGATCAATTCCTAGATTCCTAGATAAGACTCAATTTTAATCAATGGTGGCAATGGTTCCAAGGAAAGTACTTCAAAAAAATCATGCGCTTGAGCGGCATTGACCAACCAAGGAGACACCGCATGAACACTATGCAAAAAAGGCGCGCACAAACAATTCCAGTGCCAAAGCTTTCTAAAAATTACACCAAATAATTGCATTTATTTTACCAAAAGCAACGATTATGCTTCAGGTCGGGACATTCAGCGAAACATTGTTCCGTGAAGTCCAAGAAAAAACACAACACACCGTTGCATTTCGAACAAAAGTTAGGTTCTGCAAGCTAAACGGATACTAGTACAACTTTATCAGCTATAACAAAAAAATCTCCAAGGAAGCAACCTCCTCAACCACAGCCATCACAATTCATCAGCGCGACCCGAGCTGCACCAGAATTAAACCACCTTGACAATTCAGTTGCTTGTTTTTGAACAAATAAAATTATCCAAGCAACTTCCAACTATGAAGAACTCTGTTTTTGGATAGGTCATCGCGGGAAAATTCAAAAGGAACACCGCAAAAAATTGACATGTGGAATTTGCACCACAGATAAAACACTTGATGCCTCCATCGCTCGACTCTGGTAATTTGATGAAATAAAAACAACAAGCAAACTACTACCAAGAGAGGAAAAACAGTGTTAAGATCAATTTGCGCAAACAATGTCAGGGAACACCACGATTCATTCATAGTACGAATACCCTTTCATCAAAATCTTGACGCTCTAGGCGACTCACATGGAATTTTAATAAATCGATTTTTTTTCGCTCGAACGTCGGCTGCAAAATTTTACTGAGTTAAAAACTCAGTACGTCAGGTTCGTGGAGGAACATAATTCACTGGGACACATGACGAGAATACCAACAGAGGCTATCTAATCACCAAACTCTTTCATACCACACCATTGTGTACAACAGTGGGAAAACTACCACGAAGCTCAAGTAGTATTTGATGCATCGTCTAGAACCTCGTTTGGACACTCACTGATTGATCTAATGTACACAGAGCCAACTGTACAAAGTTATTTAATCTCTATATTGTTAGGTTTAGGTTGCAAAGATATGTATTTAGCACTGACGTGGGAAAAATGTACAGACAGGTTTTAAAGAAAGGATGACACAATTACGTACGTTAGAAAAGCCGCCCCATAGTTAGCAACAAGGTGTGTGCAACAAATAGCCAAGGAAAACTCGGTTCGCTACCTCTCTCCTCGCCATTTCTCCAAGAAAAAGTTTACGTCGATGATGGCCGCGGTGGAGCCGATAGTTTAGTAACGGCAATTCACTTACAGCTACCTCTGCCGGGGAAGCAGATTCTCCTCCTACCTTCATACCGTAGCTGTAACCACATCCTACGGAATAGTTGTTTTTTCTAAAGAATTTTAATATCTCGAGCAAATTTTTGAAATTCATACCTTCATTTATTTGTGCATAAAAGCGAAACGCGTAAATCGAATTTTACGAGCAATAAGACTTGACACTTTTTACCGTTTTGTATTTTTTATGAATTAAAAAAATGTAATATTTTAGGCAAAAAATATCTTTTTCTTCGTACATTTATTTATAACTGCAAAACTATTGCTTATGTAGCGAAACGTTGTATGAACAGATTTAACGAATTTTTATTTAATTTGTTTCAGCTTATTCGGACTAGTGGTTCTCGAGTTATGACAAACAAAAGAGCCTAAAGCGTGATAAATTTCCCTATAGGATACTACTATAACTTAAAGCGTTTTTCAAATATCTAACTAACTGACTCCAATCTCTTTCATCACCACCATTTAGAATATCAATTATCTTTGCCGTTGTTAATGCGGGCTTTCGAAAACATTCGACTCTATATTCATTGAGAATAGGACATAAACCAAGAAAGTGTTCTATAGATTCTTTCGCATTCATGTTACATAGTGTGCCGTTATTTTGTTCGTTGGCATAACCAAACCTGTTGCCGTTAAGATTTAATAGAAATTGTATCTTCGCTTATGTTGTCAGCGCAATATGGTATTGCGCTTGTTATGGTCTAGGTGTTTATATATGTGACTTATAGGATGTTTCCACTACGGTCGCGTGGACGCGGACGTGGTCACGATTTATCGAAAATGTTTAATGGTGTTTCCATTGTGTATTGCGTCCACGTTTGCGTTCAAACAGCTGTTTATTTGTTTTTTTTTGCGGTGCGAACAATTTTAATATTTTTGTGTTGTGACATTATCATGGAGTTAAATGATATTATTTTGCTAACCGCAGTCGAAAATGAGGATCAAATGGTATTGCGCCTAATGGAAATGTGCAGTAGCAGCAGCGCTTTATGTTTATGCTAATAAACAGCTGTTTTAATAGGGATGTGCAATTTGCGATGTTGCCATTAATAGGTATGGGTGGGTTTCGATTGCAAAAATAATCGAATTTATAGTAAACGCGACTTATCGGAAAACGCGTCCAATATGAACGCCTATAACAAGTAGTTCATTGTAATATTCTATTCTACAGTTTTATACTGTTTTATAATCTTTCTGGACACGTATATACAGTTCTCTATCATGTTCGTTACCAGATTCTCTGTATGCACTTAACAAACTGAAGCTTTTAACCCTTGCGTTGTTACACGTCTTGTTGTACCACTTTTGTTTGGATTGAAAGCAAGGATTCCCTTTATAAACTGCTCTAGTGGACATTTTAATTGTTGAGCACAAATCGTTTAAATTTGGATCTGCGTTATTCGCCATTAGGTTTTCAAGAGCAGCCTCCAGTTTATTTTGAAACCTTACTATGTCACAATCTTTCCAGTGTAGTTTTGGAGGTAAGTTTAGCGCCTTAATTTTTGGTTACCGAGTTAATCTCCTTTTGTTTGACCATTTAGTACTAGGAAGTTATTGTCAGTACATTGTTCCAATATTTCCAAGCCTCTTTTATTCGATATCTTGTCTTTCGATTGCCTTTCGCCATATCACGCTTCTTGTAAAATTGGATCCAGTTCCTGTTCTAACTCACCAATTCTTGCATTAAAGTCGCCAATAACAATTGTGTTGTTCAAATTTAGATCTTGTACTGTTTGCCAAAATTTATTGCATTCTTCGTTCCAATTCGATGGTTTCAGATATATTGGTATAACATTGATTATTTCTTTTTCCGTTTTAAATTTTATTATATTTAAATCATTTAATTTTGTATATTCGTGTGTAACTTTACTGTTCTTGAGTGTTTTCCTTACACCAAAGATAAAGCCACCACTCGCTCTTCCAAATCTGCTATTACGCTTTGCTGTCTCAAAATATATATCGTATCCTGTAAAATATTTTTTAGTCTGCTCAAATTTGCTTTCTATTAAATGGGTTTCCATTAGTATGATACACATATAATTACAAATAAAATTAAAAAAAAGACGGGTATAAGTACTTGTACTCAAAACCGTTTATATTATATGATAGTATTGATAAATTTAATTTGATTTAATTATTATTAGTATGTAGCCTGGCGGACTGAAAGTTTAAAAGTTTTTTGAATTTATTCTTTAAAAAACTTGGTTACAATCTGTTGCAGTGAGTTCATTTCCATATAGATTTTCCAGCACTGGTTTGCATCTTGACCTCCACAAGACAGCTCATTTCTGGCGTTCCAGCTGAACCATTTAAAATGCCCTTTCTGACTATTAGCAGTGCCACTTTGTTTTTCTGACGCCGGGGATTCAGATCTCTGTCGATAGATATTTGGGTTCCAGACAAACTTTTTGTACAACGAAAGATCTCAGTTATAGATTGTTCTGATTCAAATTCAGCTATTACCATTAGCGTTCCATTTCGTTCCGATATTGTTCGGGCTGAAGATATTTTTGGCTTAAGTGACACTTTTTCCTCGCAGACCTTCAAAATTGATTGCAATGCAGATGCATCCTTTGTTATTCCTTTGAATACAAGTTTCTTGTTGCTTATTTGATGCTCTAGCCATCGCATGTTGTTATCGTCTTCTTTTAGCTTTGTTTTCAAAAGTTTTACTTCTTCCTTAAGTTTTTTGTTTTCTTATTTCAGTTCCGATATTTCCGATCTTGCCTGGGTTATTTCCTCCTTGACTTCATCCAAATCCTGTTTGGTGGGCAGATTAACTAATTTCTCCTCCAATAACCCATTCATTGTGCTTTTCATCAGCTTCAATAAGTCGCCGAGCTCCATATTTTCTACTGACTTCTTTGCCAGTTGCATTTCTCAGGTGACAATTCCATTAGTTTACGTTTAGATTGTTGAGTTGTCTCTGGTGTACTTGAGATTTGCGATATATTGGGCATACTTTTAGGCATACACAGTTGAGGTGAATTTGTGATTAGCAGACTTTAGAAACCATAAACTTTTACTATTGATAATAACTAATTTAAATTTAGAGCCATTCAAAATCTAATGAATACTTTAAGGCGTTAAACAATTAGTACTTTAAAATAATTTAGTGGTGAATAAGTTTAAAAATAACGACTCCTCCTAGGCTCAGGTACTACTGAACACGTCTCCGACTGAGCATGACATGCAGAACAGACGTCAAACGTACCCAGATGTTATTGTTTACTTAATACTTGCTGAATTGTTTTCTCTTTTGCTGTTAAACGCACAGAAGCTCCTTCCAGTGATTTTTAATAAATTTTGGTGCCAAAAGTGGATGAATTTAATCAAATTTCTGCCAATAATCCGGGCAAACTGCAGCTGACTCCGTGTATAACTATTCCTCCTGACTGGATGCACGGATCTTAGCGCACTTTGTAGACCTAGCAGGTGTCTGTCCGTTGCAATCAATTTAATTTCGGAGCGAGCTAACAACGCGTGTACTTTCTTTGTTTACTTATTATTCTCTTTTCTATACGATGCTTACTAACTTCACATTAATTATTAAATTATTATTTGCTGTACCTTGACCAAACGAATGATGCAGAATTTCTTCTTTTTGGGGCTACTTTCATAAACAATTATCAGAATTGAGTCCCGAATCAATAACCAGAAGAATGTTTTACTGTGTTATTAATGCTGTGACTTCTCTGAAGGCATCCCAATCAGTCTTTTTTTGATTAAGATAATTACGGCTTTCAGAGGTTTTAAAGTCGAATGGTCTGTTTAGGGGAGAATTATGGGAAGGTGGTCCGGTCGTTGGTCAGGCCAGGCGATTCTTAGTTATATCTAACAAGCTATGAGAATCGCCCAAAATCCGCGTGGGGCGTCCTCATTCACTGACAAAGCTATGCCCTTCTGACGCTTACATATCGGCAAGCGAGGTATCTAAGATTGTTTGAAGTCGTTGTAAGTACTTGTAAGGAATTCAAACAATGAAATGGAGAGAATGAAAATGAAATGTGTGTAAGAAACCAGTCAAGCAAATTCCAAAATAAAAAGCTTGATGGGCTGTCGTCTCCCTCAAGAGCTAAAGTAACGTAGAAACTAAATAAATGCAAATGTAAGCAGTAGAATAATTCACAAAGACAAAAAACTCTCTAACCCGGCAGTTCTAACAACAAAATCAAAAACAAAGAATGTGTAAATACAGCGAACACAGAAACCACACAGGAAAACAACGAACTTACGCAAGACAAACAGGAAAAGGCGGTTCAGACTGGCATGGATCGTTACATTAAAATTTAAATACAGTCCCCGCGGAAGGCAACACAGACAAAAATGCTGCAATTCCGCGAATAGTGAAGAACCACGAAAGTCTGCTACAAGTCAGAAAACAGGTTGAGTGCCTCACCGCATTCCTTTGAATGCAGTCACAAAAAATTGCATTTTGTCTTCAATTCAGTTAAACATCGGGTACAAACTTATACATTCCCAAACGAATGTAAAGGGGTTTTCAATAGGACATAACAATTTAATATCTTTCTGTCAACGCACCCGCAAAATGTTATTAATCTTTCAGTGTCGAAACGTTAGTCGAAGTCAACATTTTCATCATGGAAAGGGTCACTTACGAGAAAAGTGTGGAAAGCTTTAAAAATTACTAACGAAATTCTGAGTCTGTGGTCACAACTTTAAGAGCGCTTACTCCAATTTTCGTAATAATCGTCCCACCCAACAGACTGTGCTTGCTACAGTGGATACATTTGGATCCAAATTCTCACTTTTAGATGTTCCGGCGTCAAGGAAACGAAAATATCGCACCCGTAAGTGTATCAATTCAAAATAAGCCAAGTCAGTCGATTCCACGGCGTTTGTAGGATTTGGGCCTCTCTTAAGCCACACTGTAGAGTATTTTGCGAAAGTTCTTGGTCTCATTTAAAACAGTGGATTTGTCAATAAACAAAATATGCGTTATTGGACAGCAACAAACCCACATGTGCTTCAAGAGACACAATTTCATCCACAAAAAATTACTGTGTGGTGTGGTTTTCTCGCAGGAGTGTGATTTGGCAGTATTTTTCGTCGATGAAAACAACCGTTATGTTACCGTCAATGGAGAACGCTAAGGTGCCATGTTAGAAAATTAGTTTTGGCTAGCATTGGATGAGCTTGACATCGGCGGTATGTGGTTTCAACAAGACGGTGCCACTAGCTACTCAGCACGCGTTAAAATCTATTTACTGAAAGGCAAGTTTGGTGAACGTGTTATCTTTAGTAATGGTCCGGTCGAATGGCCACCTCGTTCATGCGAGTTAAGGCCATTGAATTTATTTTTGTGGTGCCACATCAAGTTAATTATGCAAACAAGCCAACAATTTATGACGAGCTAAGAGACAACATCCGAAACAACACGCGAAATTGCCAAGGTTATGCTTGAAATGTGTGCAAGAGTAGTAGCAAATTGAGCCCAGAGAATAGATCGTTGTACACGGACTCGTGGTGGTCATATGACCGAAATCTTTCTCAATCATAATGTTCATACATTCACATTCTTTCGATTGGTCAGATTAATTCAATATTCTCATACCCGCCAGACTGCAAACAAAAGTAAATAAAACAAGACAATGTCTTCCCTTAACACGCACATATATACCAAACAATTATCACTACTAACCATTTGATGTAGAATAAAACAAATGTTGTAACATTGTTGTGGAACTAGAAACTATTTCTGAGTGTCCAATGATTTGTAACCCAGACGTAATTTAACCCAATAAGCAATGTTTCAATATTAGACAATGAAATGTAGCAATAATTTAAATGCATTTTTATCAATAATTTAGTTTTTAAGAATGACAATTTCGTTCTAACCATATTGGAGATATTGCCAAAGATAAAACCAAAACACAAATCAATTATAAGACAAACTAGTCTAACAAAAAACATTTGGTGACCTCTAGTCATTCGTAAAGACGAAACACGCCACTTAAAATTCTACAACTTTCCACAGGATCAAAAACAGATTTTGCTTCATATAGGCAAAATCAAACCAAAAAACATTTGGTGATCCCTACAAAATCACTAGTTGAATTCGAATTTCCCCCACCAGTGGAAATTCTTAAGTGGAACTAAACACGCAGCCAGATGGCTCCATTGCCATTCAATCACGCTAATCCTTCGAAAGGATGAAACTTCGAATCCACAACTTAAAACAGAGCATCAGTGCAAACATTAATCACCCAATACATTTGTTAATATGGGACAAGAAGGTTCGAGTATGGACCCATTGGCCCACTGCCAACGTCAAACAGGAGACACCATAGAGTTAATCATCAGGAATTTTAAAAAGGATTCGGGCTGCAGAAAAACTGTTGACTACTATAAAGAACGCATTTAAAGTTACTTAGTCTGAATTCGAGACAACCGATAACAAAATACGTTGTCTTGAACTGCCGGCATTAGACCACGAATAGTTCACTAGCAACTATTACGACAAAAGATTGGCAGTCATAAAGAAATACAGAAATATACTCGAGTCATCGATGATGCAAGCGATGATGCAATGTTTTGCCACTGCCTCCAATGGCCAGTATTTTTTGATCTTCTTACAATTGGTGAACAGCCAGCTAATTCCCACGGTACAAAAATGTGGTAGCTAAGGGCCAATATCACAGGTTATTGCAAGAGCGGTACAACAACAAAAAACGGTTGCTGGTTGCATCGCTCGTCTAGCAATTGATTGATCAACCATCAACTAGATCATCAGCTATGTCTATAAAACAGCTACATGATGTCACGCAAAGGTACTTATATGCGCGCAATCGTAAGAATCGACACGTCCTCCTGGGGTCCAATACTACTTCATCTACTTCTCAAAAAACTAGATCGAGGTATTCGTAAACAATATAAAAGATGAATTGCCAATCCAAAAAAAAAAATAGATCAATTGTAGACTCAATTTCAATCAATGGTGGCAATGGTTCAAAGGAAAGTGCTTCAAATAAATCATGTGCTTGAGCGGCATTAACCAACCAAGGAGATACAGCATGAACACTATGCAAAAAAGGCGCACACAAACTATTCCAAATAAATGCCTTTATTTCACCAAAAGCAACGATTATGTGTAAACTGCTTCAGTTTGGGACATTCAGCGAGACAATGTTCCATGAAGTCCAAGAAAAAACACAACACACCGATGCATTTGGAACAAAAGTAAGGTTCTGCAAGCAAAACGGATACTAGTACAACTTTATCAGCTATAACAAAAAAATCTCCAAGGGAGTAACCTCCTCAACCACTCAGCCGACCTGACACGTATCCTCTCACCACCGCCATCACATTTCAACAGCGCGACCCGAGCTGAACCAGCCTTGACAGTTGCTTTCAATCGAACAAATAAAATTATCCAACCAACTCCCAACTATGAAGAACTCTGTTTTTGGATAGGTCATCGCGGGAAAATTCGAAAGGAACACCGCAAAAATTTGACATGTGGAATCTGCACCACAGATAAAACACTTGATGCCTCCATCGCTCGACTCTGGGAAATGGATGAAATAAAAACAACAAGCAAACTACTACCACGAGAGAAAAACAGTGTTAAGATCAATTTGCGCAAAAAATGTCAGGGACCACCACAATTCATTCATAGTTCGAATACCCTTTCATCAAAATCCTGACGCTCTAGGGGACTCACATGCAATTTTAATAAATCGATTTTTTTCGCTCGAACGTCGGCTGCAAAAGTTTTCTGAGCTAAAAACTCAGTACGTCAGGTTCGTGGAGGAATATGAGGCACTGGGACACATGACGAGAATACCAGCAGAGGCTATCCAATCACCAAACTCTTTCATACCACAACATTGTGTTCAACGGTGGGAAAACTCTACCACAAAGCTCAAGTAGTATTTGATGCATCGGCTAGAACCTCGTTTGGACACTCACTGATTGATCTAATGTACACAGAGCAAACTGTACAAAGTTATTTATTCTCTATACCGTTGAGGTTTAGGTTGCCAAAATATGTATTTATCACTGACGTGGGGAAAATGTACAGACAGGTTTTAGTCTCTCCTGATGATCGCAAATTTCAACTTATAATTTATAGAAAGGATGACACAATTACGTACGTTAGAAAAGCCGCCCCATATTTAGCAACAAGGTGTGTGCAACAAATAGCCAAGGAAAACCCGGTTCGCTGCTCGCTCGCCTCGCCATTTACCCAAGAAAAAATTTACGTCGATGATGGTCTGGGTGGAGCCGATAGTTTAGTAACGGCAATTAACTTACAACTACCTCTGCGAGGTAGCACATTCTCCTCCCTAGCACTACCTTCACACTGAAGCTGATGAACTTTTTTTTCGAACATCCGACGGAATTGATTACGCAGTACAGATTTCGGGACTTAATTCTGATAATTGTTTGGAAAGTAGCCCTAAAAAGAAGAACTTCTGCATCATTCGTTTGGTCAAGGTACATCAAGTAATAATTTAATAATTAATTTGAAGTAAGTAAGTATCATACAGGATAATTTGTCACGTTTTAGGCTCTTTTTTTGTCATAACTCGACAACCACTAGTCCGAATAAGCTAAAAAATTTGAAACTGTCGATACAACGTTTCGCTACATAATCAACAGTTATAAATATATGTATGAAGAAAGAAACATTTTTTAACTAAAAAATATTTTTTTTTAATTGATAAGAAGTACAATACGGTTAAAAGTGTCAAGTCCTATTACTTTCACGTAAACAATATGAGACATAAATCATGAAAATCGATTTACGCGTTTCGCTTTTATGCAAAATTAAGTGAGGGTATGAATTTTATGATTCTCAGAATTTAAAAAAAATAAGTAATAAACAAAAGGTTATTTGATTTTTATGATTGATCATAAACTTTGTAATTGGGATTCACGATACACAGGAAATCGATATCAATGTAAAGATTGGAAAGCAAGAACTTCCGAGCTCCGGAAACAATTAAAATTATGGAATAAACCTTTAATAAAGGATCTAGATGATATTTTGTTGCCATCGCTCCACATGAAATTAGGAATAGCTGGGAAATTCGTCGAAGTGGTAGTCAAAGCTATTGATGACGCCTATCACTGTTTGAAATCCATCTTTGCAAAACGCAGTGAAGCTAAAATTAGAAAAGGTACATATCGTTGTCAGTATTCTAATATTGTCTTACCTAAATTTGTTCACTTCGATATATTCGCATTGCATTTTTCGTTAATGTTCTTTTTTTACATTTTGAACAGTAATTCTCAATGGACCGGAAATACAAAATTTAATGAAAAGCGAATCGTTCACAAATATGCTTTCGAACCATTATAACCACCTATGTGCATGAGACGCATTGAAACAAGTCATCGAAGGCATTTTAGGAAAGAAGCGTGTACAGCGAGATGACATAAAGACGCGAGTGGACAACTTGCTGAATTATTTTGAAAAAATCAATGCATCCATGACGTTAAAATTACATTTAATGCATTTCCACCTTGATACCTTTTTGGCACAATTACCTCAGGAATCGGATGAACAAAGATAGAGGTTCCACCACGTGACCATGCTCATGGAAAAGCAAAAAAATTGGATGCATTGCTTGCGGAGGTTTGTTGGTGGAGTTCTAAAATTATGCAGTTTGAAGATAAAAGCACCGAAGATGAAGATGACACTGACATTTTTGGACACACTGAACAAAAAAAGACGCTTACATATCGGCAAACGAGGTATATAAGATTGTTTGAAGTCGTTGTAAGTACTTGTAAGGAATTCAAACAATGAAATGCAGAGAATGAAAATGAAATTTGTGTAAGAAATCAGTGAAACAAATTACAAAATAAAAAGCTTGATGAGTTGTCGTCTCCCTCAAGAGCTAAAGTAACGTGGAAACATAATAAATGCAGAAGTAATAGAATAATTCACAAAGATAAAAAACTCTCTCACTCGGCAGTTCTAACAACAACAACAACATCAATATCAATGAATTTGTTAACACAGCGAACATAGAAAACACACAGGAAAAAAATAACTTACGCAAGACAAATAAGTAAAGGCGGTTCAGACTGGCATGGATCGTTACATTAAAATTTAAATCCAGTACCCGCGGAAGGCTACACAGACAAAAATGCTGCAATTCCGCGAATAGTGAAGAACCACGAAAGTCTGATACAAGTCAGAAAACAGTTTGAGTGACATACCGCATTCCTTTGAATGCTATCACAAAAATTCAGTTAAATATCGGGTTCAAACTTATACATTACCAAACCAATGTAAAGGGTTTTCCAATAGGAACAATTTCATATATTTATGTCAAGGCACCCGCAAAATGTTATTAATCTTTCAGTATCAAAACGTTAGTCGAAGTCAACGTGTGGAAAGCATTCAAAATTACTACCGAAATTCTGAGTCTGTGGTCACAACTTAAAGAACGCTTACTTCAATTTAAGTAATAATCGCCCCCTGACAGACTATGCTTGCTACAGTGGATACATTTGGATCCAAATGTTCACTTTTAGATGTTCCGGCGTCAAGGAGACGAAAATATCGCACCCGTAGGTGTATCAGTTCAAAATGAGCCAAATCAGTCGATTCCACGGCGTTTGCAGGATTTTGGAATCTCTTAAACCACACTGTGGCGTATTGTGCGAAAAGATCTTGGCCTTGATATTTATGAGATAATCTGCCTCAAGAACTAAAGCTACTTGCTTATTTAAAACGCTGCCACTTCTCCGATTGGGCTCTAGCAAAGTTTCACGAAAATGCAGAATTTCATCGAAAAATCATCTTCAGAGATGAAACTCATTTCTGGCTGAGTGCATATGTAATAAACAAAATATGCGTTATTGGACAGCAAAAAACTCACATGTGCTTAAAAAAATTGCATCCGCAAAAAAATTACTGTTCAAGTGATAGACAAAATCAAACCAAAAAAACATTTGGTGATCCCTACAAAATCACTTGTTGAATTCGAGTTTTCCCCCACCAGTGGAAATACTTAAGTGGAAATTCAATCACGCTAATCCTTCAAAAGGACAAAACTTTAAATCCTCAACTTAAAACAGAGCATCAGTGCAAACATTAATCACCCAATACATTTGGTAATATGGGACACGGTAAAACCACTTGCTTATTTAAAACGCTGACACTTCTCCGATTGGGCTCTAGCAAAGTTTCACGAAAATGCAGAATTTCATCGAAAAATCATCTTCAGAGATGAAACTCATTTCTGGCTGAGTGCATATGTAAATAAACAAAATATGCATTATTGGACAGCAACAAACTCACATGTGCTTCAAAAGACACAATTGCATCCGCAGAAAAATTACTGTTCAAGTGATAGACAAAATCAAACCAAAAAAACATTTGGTGATCCCTATAAAATCACTAGTTGAATTCGAGTTTCCCCCACCAGTGGAAATAAACAGGAACCCAAATGGATCCATTCACATTCCATCACGCTAATCCTTCAAAGGACGAAACTTCAAATCCTCATTTTAAAACAGAGCGTCAGTGCAAACATTAATCACCCAATACATTTGGTAATATGGGACATGGTTCGAGAATGGACGCAATGACAACGTCAAACATGAGACACCATAGAGGTAATCATCAGGAATTTTAAAAAGTATTCCGGCTCCAGAAAAACTGTTGACTACTATAAAGAACGCATTTAAAGTGACTTAGTCAGAATTCGAGACAACCGACAACAAAATACGTTGTCTTGTAGTACCGGCATTAGACCACGAATAGTTCACTAGCAACTATTACGACAAAATATTGGCAGTTATAAAGAAATATACTCGAGTCATCGATGATGCAAGCGTCTACTGATGCGCCACGAGCACCAAGTCAACATCAGGATGTGCAAACCAACGGTACACAAAAGGACAGTGTGGAGACAGTATCCAACAGTCGACACTAGCTTCCGGTGCAACGTCAACAAAGAAGACAAAATGTTATGAGAGTCTATAGTACGAGTACTGGCAACGGATCCGACGGCATTAAACTTGAAACTGAAGAACAAATTGTGGGAACAAATATAGGAACTACATTTCTTTATATGGGAAAATAGCTGCGATCCACAGCAATAAATATACGACATGGACTCATATACCTCTCTAGAGAGAATGGTCGTAACACGTAAAACTACGACACCGCCTGCAGCAGGGCGAAAGTCAGTATTTGAGCAAACCAATGTTTTGCCACTGCCTCAAATGACCAGCATTTTTTGATCTTTTCTTACAATTGCTGAACAACCAGCTAATTCCCACGGTACAAAAATGTGGGACCTAAAGGCCAATATCAGAGGTTATTGCAAGATCGGTACAGTAACAAAAAACTGGAGCTGGTTGCATCGCTCGTCTAGCAATTGATTGATCAATAATCAACTAGATCCTCAGCTATGTCTATTAAAGAGCTACATGATGTCACGCAAAGGTACTTACATGCGCTCAATAACGTAGGAATCGACACGTCCTCCTGGGGTCTAATACTACTTCATCTACTTCTCAAGAAACTAGATCGAGGTATTCGTGAACAATATAAAAGATAAATTGCCATTCCAAAAGAATTAGATCAATTTCTAGATTAGACTCAATTTCAATCAATGGTGGCAATGGTTCCAAGGAAAGTACTTCACAAAAATCATGTGCTTGAGCGGCATTGACCAACCAAGGAGACACCGCATGAACACTATGCAAAAAAGGCGCGCACAAACTATTTCAGTGCCAGAGCTTTCTAAAAATTACACCAAATAATTGCATTTATTTTACCAAAAGCAACGATTATGCTTCAGGTCGGAACATTCAGCGAAACAATGTTCCGTGAAGTCCAAGAAAAACACAACATACCGTTGCATTTGGAACAAAAGTAAGGTTCTGCAAGCAAACGGATACTTGTACAACTTCATCAGCTGTAACAAACAAATCTCCAAGGGTGCAACCTCCTCAACCACTCAGCCGACCTGACACGTATCCTATCACAACTGCCATCACAATTCATCAGTGCGACACGAGCTGAACCAGCCTTAACAGTTGTTTTCAATTGGACAAATAAAATTATCCAAGCAACTTCCAACTATGAAGAACTCGGTTTTTGGATAGGTCATCGCGGGAAAATTCGAAAGGAACACCGCAAAAATTTGACATGTGGAATCTGCACCACAGATAAAACACTTGATGCCTCCATTGCTCGACTCTGGGAATTGGATGAAATAAAAACAACAAGCAAACTACTACCAAGAGAGGAAAAACAGTATTAACATCAATTTGCGCAAAAATGTCAGGGACCACCACGATTCATTCATAGTACGAATACCCTTTCATCAAAATCCTGACGCTCTAGGCGACTCACATGGAATTTTAATAAATCGATTTTTTTCGCTTGAATGTCGGCTGCAAAATTTTACTAAGTTAAAAACTCAGTACGTCAGGTTCGTGGAGGAATATGACGCACTGGGACACATGACGAGAATACCAACAGAAGCTATCTAATCACAAAACATTCATACCATACCATTAGATGGTCTGTGGTCACAACTTAAAGAACGCTTACTTCAATTTAAGTAATAATCGCCCCCTGACAGACTATGCTTGCTACTTGTTTCAGCTTATTCGGACTAGTAGTTCTCGAGTTATGACAAACAAAAGACCTATAACGTGACAAATTCCCCTATACGATACCTACTAACTTCACATTAATTATTAAATTATTATTTGATGTACCTTGACCAAACAAATGATGCAGAAAGAAGTTCTTCTTTTTGGGGCTACTTTCACAAACAATTATCAGAATTGAGTCCCGAATCAATCACCTGAAAAATTTTGTACTGTGTGATTAATGCTGTGACTTCTCTGAAGGCATTCCAATCAGTTTTTTTTTGATTGAGATAATTACGGCTTTCAGAGGTTTAAAGTCGGATGGTCTGTTTAAGGAGAGAATTATGGGAAGGTGGTCCGGTCCTAGTGAGAGGACGGTTGCCAGATAAAGTCGTTGGTCAGGCCAGGCGATTCTTAGTTATGACTGACAAGCTATGGCAATCGCCCATAATCCGCGTGGGGCGTCCTCATTCATTGTGCAGAACGCTATTTATTTTCTCTGACAAAGCTATGCCTTTCTGGTCGTTGTCTAGTTTGTGGTGAGCATTAAAGCTACCGGCAGTCACAGGATTCGACTAGTGATGGTCCTGCGCTGTCTTCACTCACCTGTCCAAAATCTGACGTACAAAAAAAGACGCTTACATATCGGCAAACGAGGTATATAAGATTGTTTGAAGTCGTTGTAAGTACTTGTAAGGAATTCAAACAATGAAATGCAGAGAATGAAAATGAAATTTGTGTAAGAAATCAGTGAAACAAATTACAAAATAAAAAGCTTGATGAGTTGTCGTCTCCCTCAAGAGCTAAAGTAACGTGGAAACCTAATAAATGCAGAAGTAATAGAATAATTCACAAAGATAAAAAACTCTCTCACTCGGCAGTTCTAACAACAACAACAATATCAATGAATTTGTTAACACAGCGAACATAGAAAACACACAGGAAAAAAATAACTTACGCAAGACAAATAAGTAAAGGCGGTATGTCAAGGCACCCGCAAAATGTTATTACTCTTTCAGTATCAAAACGTTAGTCGAAGTCAACGTGTGGAAAGCATTCAAAATTACTACCGAAATTCTGAGTCTGTGGTCACAACTTAAAGAACGCTTACTTCAATTTAAGTAATAATCGCCCCCTGACAGACTATGCTTGCTACAGTGGATACATTTGGATCCAAATGTTCACTTTTAGATGTTCCGGCGTCAAGGAGACGAAAATATCGCACCCGTAGGTGTATCAGTTCAAAAACGTGGAAACCTAATAAATGCAGAAGTAATAGAATAATTCACAAAGATAAAAAACTCTCTCACTCGGCAGTTCTAACAACAACAACAATATCAATGAATTTGTTAACACAGCGAACATAGAAAACACACAGGAAAAAAATAACTTACGCAAGACAAATAAGTAAAGGCGGTATGTCAAGGCACCCGCAAAATGTTATTACTCTTTCAGTATCAAAACGTTAGTCGAAGTCAACGTGTGGAAAGCATTCAAAATTACTACCGAAATTCTGAGTCTGTGGTCACAACTTAAAGAACGCTTACTTCAATTTAAGTAATAATCGCCCCCTGACAGACTATGCTTGCTACAGTGGATACATTTGGATCCAAATGTTCACTTTTAGATGTTCCGGCGTCAAGGAGACGAAAATATCGCACCCGTAGGTGTATCAGTTCAAAATGAGCCAAATCAGTCGATTCCACGGCGTTTGCAGGATTTTGGAATCTCTTAAACCACACTGTGGCGTATTGTGCGAAAAGATCTTGGCCTTGATATTTATGAGATAATCTGCCTCAAGAACTAAAGCTACTTGCTTATTTAAAACGCTGCCACTTCCCGATTGGGCTCTAGCAAAGTTTCACGAAAATGCAGAATTTCATCGAAAAATCATCTTCAGAGATGAAACTCATTTCTGGCTGAGTGCATATGTAATAAACAAAATATGCGTTATTGGACAGCAAAAAACTCACATGTGCTTAAAAAAATTGCATCCGCAAAAAAATTACTGTTCAAGTGATAGACAAAATCAAACCAAAAAAACATTTGGTGATCCCTACAAAATCACTTGTTGAATTCGAGTTTTCCCCCACCAGTGGAAATACTTAAGTGGAAATTCAATCACGCTAATCCTTCAAAAGGACAAAACTTTAAATCCTCAACTTAAAACAGAGCATCAGTGCAAACATTAATCACCCAATACATTTGGTAATATGGGACACGGTAAAACCACTTGCTTATTTAAAACGCTGACACTTCTCCGATTGGGCTCTAGCAAAGTTTCACGAAAATGCAGAATTTCATCGAAAAATCATCTTCAGAGATGAAACTCATTTCTGGCTGAGTGCATATGTAAATAAACAAAATATGCATTATTGGACAGCAACAAACTCACATGTGCTTCAAAAGACACAATTGCATCCGCAGAAAAATTACTGTTCAAGTGATAGACAAAATCAAACCAAAAAAACATTTGGTGATCCCTATAAAATCACTAGTTGAATTCGAGTTTCCCCACCAGTGGAAATAAACAGGAACCCAAATGGATCCATTCACATTCCATCACGCTAATCCTTCAAAGGACGAAACTTCAAATCCTCATTTTAAAACAGAGCGTCAGTGCAAACATTAATCACCCAATACATTTGGTAATATGGGACACGGTTCGAGAATGGACGCAATGACAACGTCAAACATGAGACACCATAGAGTTAATCATCAGGAATTTTAAAAAGTATTCCGGCTCCAGAAAAACTGTTGACTACTATAAAGAACGCATTTAAAGTGACTTAGTCAGAATTCGAGACAACCGACAACAAAATACGTTGTCTTGTAGTACCGGCATTAGACCACGAATAGTTCACTAGCAACTATTACGACAAAATATTGGCAGTTATAAAGAAATATACTCGAGTCATCGATGATGCAAGCGTCTACTGATGCGCCACGAGCACCAAGTCAACATCAGGATGTGCAAACCAACGGTACACAAAAGGACAGTGTGGAGACAGTATCCAACAGTCGACACTAGCTTCCGGTGCAACGTCAACAAAGAAGACAAAATGTTTTGAGAGTCTATAGTGCGAGTACTGGCAACGGATCCGACGGCATTAAACTTGAAACTGAAGAACAAATTGTGGGAACAAATATAGGAACTACATTTCTTTATATGGGAAAATAGCTGCGATCCACAGCAAGAAATATACGACATGGACTCATATACCTCTCTAGAGAGAATGGTCGTAACACGTAAAACTACGACACCGCCTGCAGCAGGGCGAAAGTCAGTATTTGAGCAAACCAATGTTTTGCCACTGCCTCAAATGACCAGCATTTTTTGATCTTTTCTTACAATTGCTGAACAACCAGCTAATTCCCACGGTACAAAAATGTGGGACCTAAAGGCCAATATCAGAGGTTATTGCAAGATCGGTACAGTAACAAAAAACTGGAGCTGGTTGCATCGCTCGTCTAGCAATTGATTGATCAATAATCAACTAGATCCTCAGCTATGTCTATTAAAGAGCTACATGATGTCACGCAAAGGTACTTACATGCGCTCAATAACGTAGGAATCGACACGTCCTCCTGGGGTCTAATACTTCTTCATCTACTTCTCAAGAAACTAGATCGAGGTATTCGTGAATAATATAAAAGATAAATTGCCAATCCAAAAGAATTAGATCAATTCCTAGATTCCTAGATAAGACTCAATTTCAATCAATGGTGGCAATGGTTCCAAGGAAAGTACTTCAAAAAAATCATGCGCTTGAGCGGCATTGACCAACCAAGGAGACACCGCATGAACACTATGCAAAAAAGGCGCGCACAAACAATTCCAGTGCCAGAGCTTTCTAAAAATTACACCAAATAATTGCATTTATTTTACCAAAAGCAACGATTATGCTTCAGGTCGGGACATTCAGCGAAACATTGTTCCGTGAAGTCCAAGAAAAAACACAACACACCGTTGCATTTCGAACAAAAGTTAGGTTCTGCAAGCTATACGGATACTAGTACAACTTTATCAGCTATAACAAAAAAATCTCCAAGGAAGCAACCTCAACCACTCAGCCGACCTGACACGTATCCTCTCACCACAGCCATCACAATTCATCAGCGCGACCCGAGCTGCACCAGAATTAAACCACCTTGACAATTCAGTTGCTTGTTTTTGAACAAATAAAATTATCCAAGCAACTTCCAACTATGAAGAACTCTGTTTTTGGATAGGTCATCGCGGGAAAATTCAAAAGGAACACCGCAAAAAATTGACATGTGGAATTTGCACCACAGATAAAACACTTGATGCCTCCATCGCTCGACTCTGGTAATTTGATGAAATAAAAACAACAAGCAAACTACTACCAAGAGAGGAAAAACAGTGTTAAGATCAATTTGCGCAAACAATGTCAGGGAACACCACGATTTATTCATAGTACGAATACCCTTTCATCAAAATCTTGACGCTCTAGGCGACTCACATGGAATTTTAATAAATCGATTTTTTTTCACTCGAACGTCGGCTGCAAAATTTTACTGAGTTAAAAACTCAGTACGTCAGGTTCGTGGAGGAACATAATTCACTGGGACACATGACGAGAATACCAACAGAGGCTATCTAATCACCAAACTCTTTCATACCACACCATTGTGTACAACAGTGGGAAAACTACCACGAAGCTCAAGTAGTATTTGATGCATCGTCTAGAACCTCGTTTGGACACTCACTGATTGATCTAATGTACACAGAGCCAACTGTACAAAGTTATTTAATCTCTATATTGTTAGGTTTAGGTTGCAAAGATATGTATTTAGCACTGACGTGGGAAAAATGTACAGACAGGTTTTAAAGAAAGGATGACACAATTACGTACGTTAGAAAAGCCGCCCCATAGTTAGCAACAAGGTGTGTGCAACAAATAGCCAAGGAAAACTCGGTTCGCTACCTCTCTCCTCGCCATTTCTCCAAGAAAAAGTTTACGTCGATGATGGCCGCGGTGGAGCCGATAGTTTAGTAACGGCAATTCACTTACAGCTACCTCTGCCGGGGAAGCAGATTCTCCTCCTACCTTCATACAGTAGCTGTAACCACATCCTACGGAATAGTTGTTTTTTCTAAAGAATTTTAATATCTCGAGCAAATTTTTGAAATTCATACCTTCATTTATTTGTGCATAAAAGCGAAACGCGTAAATCGAATTTTACGAGCAATAAGCCTTGACACTTTTTACCGTTTTGTATTTTTTATGAATTAAAAAAATGTAATATTTTAGGCAAAAAATATCTTTTTCTTCGTACATTTATTTATAACTGCAAAACTATTGCTTATGTAGCGAAACGTTGTATGAACAGATTTAACGAATTTTTATTTAATTTGTTTCAGCTTATTCGGACTAGTGGTTCTCGAGTTATGACAAACAAAAGAGCCTAAAGCGTGATAAATTTCCCTATAGGATACTACTATAACTTAAAGCGTTTTTCAAATATCTAACTAACTGACTCCAATCTCTTTCATCACCACCATTTAGAATATCAGATATCTTTGCCGTTGTTAATGCGGGCTTTCGAAAACACTCGACTCTATATTCATTGAGAACAGGACATAAACCAAGAAAGTGTTCTATAGATTCTTTCGCATTCATGTTACATAGTGTGCAGTTATTTTGTTCGTTGGCATAACCAAACCTGTTGCCGTTAAGATTTAATAGAAATTGTATCTTCGCTTATGTTGTCAGCGCAATATGGTATTGCGCTTGTTATGGTCTAGGTGTTTATATATGCGACTTATAGGATGTTTCCACTACGGTCGCGTGGACGCGGACGTGGTCACGATTTAACGAAAATGTTTAATGGTGTTTCCATTGTGTATTGCGTCCACGTTTGCGTTCAAACAGCTGTTTATTTGTTTTTTTTGCGGTGCGAACAATTTTAATATTTTTGTGTTGTGACATTATCATGGAGTTAAATGATATTATTTTGCTAACCGCAGTCGAAAATGAGGATCAAATGGTATTGCGCCTAATGGAAATGTGCAGTAGCAGCAGCGCTTTATGTTTATGCTGATAAACAGCTGTTTTAATAGGGATGTGCAATTTGCGATGTTGCCATTAATAGGTATGGGTGGGTTTCGATTGCAAAAATAATCGAATTTATAGTAAACGCGACTTATCGGAAAACGCGTCCAATATGAACGCCTATAACAAGTAGTTCATTGTAATATTCTATTCTACAGTTTTATACTGTTTTATAATCTTTCTGGACACGTATATACAGTTCTCTATCATGTTCGTTACCAGATTCTCTGTATGCACTTAACAAACTGAAGCTTTTAACCCTTGCGTTGTTACACGTCTTGTTGTACCACTTTTGTTTGGATTGAAAGCAAGGATTCCCTTTATAAACTGCTCTAGTGGACATTTTAATTGTTGAGCACAAATCGTTTAAATTTGGATCTGCGTTATTCGCCATTAGGTTTTTTAAGAGCAGCCTCCAGTTTATTTTGAAACCTTACTATGTCACAATCTTTCCAGTGTAGTTTTGGAGGTAAGTTTAGCGCCTTAATATTTGGTTCAGGGTACGATAATCTCAATGTAAGAGTGATGGGCATGTGGTCTGACCAAGTTTTGTCTTCCACGTGCAAATCTTGAACGAGGGCCAAATGATCTTGATATACCGCGCATAAATCAATAACTGAGTTACCTAAAGTGCTAATGTAGGTAAAGTTACCGAGTTAATCTCCTTTTGTTTGACCATTTAGTACTAGGAAGTTATTGTCAGTACATTGTTCCAATATTTCCAAGCCTCTTTTATTCGATATCTTGTCTTTCGATTGCCTTTCGCCATATCACGCTTCTTGTAAAATTGGATCCAGTTTCTGTTCTAACTCACCAATTCTTGCATTAAAGTCGCCAATAACAATTGTGTTGTTCAAATTTAGATCTTGTACTGTTTGCCAAAATTTATTGCATTCTTCGTTCCAATTCGATGGTTTCAGATATATTGGTATAACATTGATTATTTCTTTTTCCGTTTTAAATTTTATTATATTTAAATCATTTAATTTTGTATATTCGTGTGTAACTTTACTGTTCTTGAGTGTTTTCCTTACACCAAAGATAAAGCCACCACTCGCTCTTCCAAATCTGCTATTACGCTTTGCTGTCTCAAAATATATATCGTATCCTGTAAAATATTTTTTAGTCTGCTCAAATTTGCTTTCTATTAAATGGGTTTCCATTAGTATGATACTCATATAATTACAAATAAAATTAAAAAAAAGACGGGTATAAGTACTTGTACTCAAAACCGTTTTTATTATATGATAGTATTGATAAATTTAATTTGATTTAATTATTATTAGTATGTAGCCTGGCGGACTGAAAGTTTAAAAGTTTTTTGAATTTATTCTTTAAAAAACTTGGTTACAATCTGTTGCAGTGAGTTCATTTCCATATAGATTTTCCAGCACTGGTTTGCATCTTGACCTCCACAAGACAGCTCATTTCTGGCGTTCCAGCTGAACCATTTAAAATGCCCTTTCTGACTATTAGCAGTGCCACTTTGTTTTTCTGACGCCGGGGATTCAGATCTCTGTCGATAGATATTTGGGTTCCAGACAAACTTTTTGTACAACGAAAGATCTCAGTTATAGATTGTTCTGATTCAAATTCAGCTATTACCATTAGCGTTCCATTTCGTTCCGATATTGTTCGGGCTGAAGATATTTTTGGCTTAAGTGACACTTTTTCCTCGCAGACCTTCAAAATTGATTGCAATGCAGATGCATCCTTTGTTATTCCTTTGAATACAAGTTTCTTGTTGCTTATTTGATGCTCTAGCCATCGCATGTTGTTATCGTCTTCTTTTAGCTTTGTTTTCAAAAGTTTTACTTCTTCCTTAAGTTTTTTGTTTTCTTATTTCAGTTCCGATATTTCCGATCTTGCCTGGGTTATTTCCTCCTTGACTTCATCCAAATCCTGTTTGGTGGGCAGATTAACTAATTTCTCCTCCAATAACCCATTCATTGTGCTTTTCATCAGCTTCAATAAGTCGCCGAGCTCCATATTTTCTACTGACTTCTTTGCCAGTTGCATTTCTCAGGTGACAATTCCATTAGTTTACGTTTAGATTGTTGAGTTGTCTCTGGTGTACTTGAGATTTGCGATATATTGGGCATACTTTTAGGCATACACAGTTGAGGTGAATTTGTGATTAGCAGACTTTAGAAACCATAAACTTTTACTATTGATAATAACTAATTTAAATTTAGAGCCATTCAAAATCTAATGAATACTTTAAGGCGTTAAACAATTAGTACTTTAAAATAATTTAGTGGTGAATAAGTTTAAAAATAACGACTCCTCCTAGGCTCAGGTACTACTGAACACGTCTCCGACTGAGCATGACATGCAGAACAGACGTCAAACGTACCCAGATGTTATTGTTTACTTAATACTTGCTGAATTGTTTTCTCTTTTGCTGTTAAACGCACAGAAGCTCCTTCCAGTGATTTTTAATAAATTTTGGTGCCAAAAGTGGATGAATTTAATCAAATTTCTGCCAATAATCCGGGCAAACTGCAGCTGACTCCGTGTATAACTATTCCTCCTGACTGGATGCACGGATCTTAGCGCACTTTGTAGACCTAGCAGGTGTCTGTCCGTTGCAATCAATTTAATTTCGGAGCGAGCTAACAACGCGTGTACTTTCTTTGTTTACTTATTATTCTCTTTTCTATACGATGCTTACTAACTTCACATTAATTATTAAATTATTATTTGCTGTACCTTGACCAAACGAATGATGCAGAATTTCTTCTTTTTGGGGCTACTTTCATAAACAATTATCAGAATTGAGTCCCGAATCAATAACCAGAAGAATGTTTTACTGTGTTATTAATGCTGTGACTTCTCTGAAGGCATCCCAATCAGTCTTTTTTTGATTAAGATAATTACGGCTTTCAGAGGTTTTAAAGTCGAATGGTCTGTTTAGGGGAGAATTATGGGAAGGTGGTCCGGTCGTTGGTCAGGCCAGGCGATTCTTAGTTATATCTAACAAGCTATGAGAATCGCCCAAAATCCGCGTGGGGCGTCCTCATTCACTGACAAAGCTACGCCCTTCTGACGCTTACATATCGGCAAGCGAGGTATCTAAGATTGTTTGAAGTCGTTGTAAGTACTTGTAAGGAATTCAAACAATGAAATGGAGAGAATGAAAATGAAATGTGTGTAAGAAACCAGTCAAGCAAATTCCAAAATAAAAAGCTTGATGGGCTGTCGTCTCCCTCAAGAGCTAAAGTAACGTAGAAACTAAATAAATGCAAATGTAAGCAGTAGAATAATTCACAAAGACAAAAAACTCTCTAACCCGGCAGTTCTAACAACAACATCAAAAACAAAGAATGTGTAAATACAGCGAACACAGAAACCACACAGGAAAACAACGAACTTACGCAAGACAAACAGGAAAAGGCGGTTCAGACTGGCATGGATCGTTACATTAAAATTTAAATACAGTCCCCGCGGAAGGCAACACAGACAAAAATGCTGCAATTCCGCGAATAGTGAAGAACCACGAAAGTCTGCTACAAGTCAGAAAACAGGTTGAGTGCCTCACCGCATTCCTTTGAATGCAGTCACAAAAAATTGCATTTTGTCTTCAATTCAGTTAAACATCGGGTACAAACTTATACATCCCCAAACGAATGTAAAGGGGTTTTCAATAGGACATAACAATTTAATATCTTTCTGTCAACGCACCCGCAAAATGTTATTAATCTTTCAGTGTCGAAACGTTAGTCGAAGTCAACATTTTCATCATGGAAAGGGTCACTTACGAGAAAAGTGTGGAAAGCTTTAAAAATTACTAACGAAATTCTGAGTCTGTGGTCACAACTTTAAGAGCGCTTACTCCAATTTTCGTAATAATCGTCCCACCCAACAGACTGTGCTTGCTACAGTGGATACATTTGGATCCAAATTCTCACTTTTAGATGTTCCGGCGTCAAGGAAACGAAAATATCGCACCCGTAAGTGTATCAATTCAAAATAAGCCAAGTCAGTCGATTCCACGGCGTTTGTAGGATTTGGGCCTCTCTTAAGCCACACTGTAGAGTATTTTGCGAAAGTTCTTGGTCTCCATCCTTATGAGATAAACTGCCCTAAGAACTAAAGCCACTTGATCATTTAAAACGCCGACACTTCTTCGATTGTGCTCTGCAAAGTTTCACGAAAATCCAGAATTTCATCGTAAAATCATCTTCAGAGATAAAAATGATTTCTGGCTGAGTGGATTTGTCAATAAACAAAATATGCGTTATTGGACAGCAACAAACCCACATGTGCTTCAAGAGACACAATTTCATCCACAAAAAATTACTGTGTGGTGTGGTTTTCTCGCAGGAGTGTGATTTGGCAGTATTTTTCGTCGATGAAAACAACCGTTATGTTACCGTCAATGGAGAACGCTAAGGTGCCATGTTAGAAAATTAGTTTTGGCTAGCATTGGATGAGCTTGACATCGGCGGTATGTGGTTTCAACAAGACGGTGCCACTAGCTACTCAGCACGCGTTAAAATCTATTTACTGAAAGGCAAGTTTGGTGAACGTGTTATCTTTAGTAATGGTCCGGTCGAATGGCCACCTCGTTCATGCGAGTTAAGGCCATTGAATTTATTTTTGTGGTGCCACATCAAGTTAATTATGCAAACAAGCCAACAATTTATGACGAGCTAAGAGACAACATCCGAAACAACACGCGAAATTGCCAAGGTTATGCTTGAAATGTGTGCAAGAGTAGTAGCAAATTGAGCCCAGAGAATAGATCGTTGTACACGGACTCGTGGTGGTCATATGACCGAAATCTTTCTCAATCATAATGTTCATACATTCACATTCTTTCGATTGGTCAGATTAATTCAATATTCTCATACCCGCCAGACTGCAAACAAAAGTAAATAAAACAAGACAATGTCTTCCCTTAACACGCACATATATACCAAACAATTATCACTACTAACCATTTGATGTAGAATAAAACAAATGTTGTAACATTGTTGTGGAACTAGAAACTATTTCTGAGTGTCCAATGATTTGTAACCCAGACGTAATTTAACCCAATAAGCAATGTTTCAATATTAGACAATGAAATGTAGCAATAATTTAAATGCATTTTTATCAATAATTTAGTTTTTAAGAATGACAATTTCGTTCTAACCATATTGGAGATATTGCCAAAGATAAAACCAAAACACAAATCAATTATAAGACAAACTAGTCTAACAAAAAACATTTGGTGACCTCTAGTCATTCGTAAAGACGAAACACGCCACTTAAAATTCTACAACTTTCAACAGGATCAAAAACAGATTTTGCTTCATATAGGCAAAATCAAACCAAAAAACATTTGGTGATCCCTACAAAATCACTAGTTGAATTCGAATTTCCCCCACCAGTGGAAATTCTTAAGTGGAACTAAACACGCAGCCAGATGGCTCCATTGCCATTCAATCACGCTAATCCTTCGAAAGGATGAAACTTCGAATCCACAACTTAAAACAGAGCATCAGTGCAAACATTAATCACCCAATACATTTGTTTATATGGGACAAGAAGGTTCGAGTATGGACCCATTGGCCCACTGCCAACGTCAAACAGGAGACACCATAGAGTTAATCATCAGGAATTTTAAAAAGGATTCGGGCTGCAGAAAAACTGTTGACTACTATAAAGAACGCATTTAAAGTTACTTAGTCTGAATTCGAGACAACCGATAACAAAATACGTTGTCTTGAACTGCCGGCATTAGACCACGAATAGTTCACTAGCAACTATTACGACAAAAGATTGGCAGTCATAAAGAAATACAGAAATATACTCGAGTCATCGATGATGCAAGCGATGATGCAATGTTTTGCCACTGCCTCCAATGGCCAGTATTTTTTGATCTTCTTACAATTGGTGAACAGCCAGCTAATTCCCACGGTACAAAAATGTGGTAGCTAAGGGCCAATATCACAGGTTATTGCAAGATCGGTACAACAACAAAAAACGGTTGCTGGTTGCATCGCTCGTCTAGCAATTGATTGATCAACCATCAACTAGATCATCAGCTATGTCTATAAAACAGCTACATGATGTCACGCAAAGGTACTTATATGCGCTCAATCGTAGGAATCGACACGTCCTCCTGGGGTCCAATACTACTTCATCTACTTCTCAAAAAACTAGATCGAGGTATTCGTAAACAATATAAAAGATGAATTGCCAATCCAAAAAAAAATAGATCAATTGTAGACTCAATTTCAATCAATGGTGGCAATGGTTCAAAGGAAAGTGCTTCAAATAAATCATGTGCTTGAGCGGCATTAACCAACCAAGGAGATACAGCATGAACACTATGCAAAAAAGGCGCACACAAACTATTCCAAATAAATGCCTTTATTTCACCAAAAGCAACGATTATGTGTAAACTGCTTCAGTTTGGGACATTCAGCGAGACAATGTTCCATGAAGTCCAAGAAAAAACACAACACACCGATGCATTTGGAACAAAAGTAAGGTTCTGCAAGCAAAACGGATACTAGTACAACTTTATCAGCTATAACAAAAAAATCTCCAAGGGAGTAACCTCCTCAACCACTCAGCCGACCTGACACGTATCCTCTCACCACAGCCATCACATTTCAACAGCGCGACCCGAGCTGAACCAGCCTTGACAGTTGCTTTCAATCGAAGAAATAAAATTATCCAACCAACTCCCAACTATGAAGAACTCTGTTTTTGGATAGGTCATCGCGGGAAAATTCGAAAGGAACACCGCAAAAATTTGACATGTGGAATCTGCACCACAGATAAAACACTTGATGCCTCCATCGCTCGACTCTGGGAAATGGATGAAATAAAAACAACAAGCAAACTACTACCACGAGAGAAAAACAGTGTTAAGATCAATTTGCGCAAAAAATGTCAGGGACCACCACAATTCATTCATAGTTCGAATACCCTTTCATCAAAATCCTGACGCTCTAGGGGACTCACATGCAATTTTAATAAATCGATTTTTTTCGCTCGAACGTGGCCGCAAAAATTTTCTGAGCTAAAAACTCAGTACGTCAGGTTCGTGGAGGAATATTAGGCACTGGGACACATGACGAGAATACCAACAGAGGCTATCCAATCACCAAACTCTTTCATACCACAACATTGTGTACAACGGTGAGAAAACTCTACCACAAAGCTCAAGTAGTATTTGATGCATCGGCTAGAACCTCGTTTGGACACTCACTGATTGATCTAATGTATACAGAGCCAACTGCACAAAGTTATTTATTCTCTATACTGTTGAGGTTTAGGTTGCCAAGATATGTATTTATCACTGACGTGGGGAAAATGTACAGACAGGTTTTAATTTCTCCTGATGATCGCAAATTTCAACTTATAATTTATAGAAAGGATGACACACTTACGTACGGTAGAAAAGTTGCCCCATAGTTAGCAACAAGGTGTGTGCAACAAATAGCCAAGGAAAACCCGGTTCGCTGCCCGCTCCCTCGCCATTTATCCAAGAAAAAGTTTACGTCGATGACGGCCTGGGTGGAGCCGATAGTTTAGTAATGGCAATTAACTTACAACTACCTCTGCCGAGGTAGCACATTCTCATTCCTAGCACTACCTTCACACTGTAGCTGATGAACTTTTTTTTCGAACATCCGACGAAATGGTTGATTACGCAGTACAGATTTCGGGACTTAATTCTTATATTTGTTTGGAAAGTAGCCCCAAAAAGAAGAACTTCTGCATCATTCGTTTGGTCAATGTACATCAAGTAATAATTTAATAATTAATTTGAAGTAAGTAAGTATCATACAGGGGAATTTGTCACGTTTTTTGTCCATACAACGTTTCGCTACATAAGCAACAGTTTCGCTGTTATAAATATATGTATGAAGAAAAAAAACATTTTTTAACTAAGAAATATTTTTTTTTAATTCATAAAAAGTACAATACGGTAAAAAGTGTCAAGTCCTATTACTTTCACGTGAACAATATGAGACATAAATCATGAAAATCGATTTTCGCGTTTCGCTTTTAGGCACGAATAAGTGAAGGTAATTTCAAAAACTGCTCGAGATATGAAAAAAATGCTTGGAATAAACATTGATGAAAAATAAAAAGCTTGATGAGCTGTCGGCTCCCTCAAGAGCTAAAGTAACGTAGAAACTTAATAAATGCAGATATAAGCAATAGAATAATTCACAAGGACAAAAAACTCTCTCAATCAGCATTTCTAACAACAACATCAATATCAAAGAATGTGTAAACACAGCAAACATAGAAAACATACAGGCAACAACTAACTTACGCAAGACAAACAAGTAAAGGCGGTTCAGACTGGCATGGATTGTTATATTAAAATTTTAATCCAGTCCCCGCCGAAGGCAACACAGACAAAAATGCAGCAAATCCCCGAATAGTGAAGAACCACGAAAATCTGCTACAAGTCAGAAAACAGTTTGAGTGTCATACCGCATTCCTTTGAATGCAATCACAAAAAAATTTCATTTTGTCTTCAATTCAGTTAAACATCGGGTACAAACTTATACATTCCCAAACCAATGTAAAGGGGTTTCCAATAGGGACATAACAATTTCATATCTTTCTGTCAACGCACCCGCAAAATTTTAGTAATCTTTCAGTGTCAAAACGTTAGTTGAAGTCAACATTTTCATCATGGTAAAGGCCACTTACGAGCAACGTGTGGAAAGCATTAAAAATGACTACCGAAATTCGGAGTCTGTGGTCACAACTTTAAGAGCGCTTACTCCAATTTTCGTAATAATCGTCCCACCCGACAGACAGTGGATACATTTGGATCCAAATTTTCACTTTTAGATGTTCCGGCGTCAAGGAGACGAAAATAGCGCACCAGTAAGCGTATCAGTTCAAAATGAGGCAACTCAGTCCATTCCACGGCGTTTGCAGGATTTTTGCATCTCTTAAACCACACCTTCATCCTTATGAGATAAACGGCCCAAGAACTAAAGCCACTTGATCATTTAAAACGCCGACACTTCGGGTGCTGTCACTGACGCGTGCCTCTGGTGTTTTGCCTTTCCTCTCAAGGTTGGTCAAAATGGAAAGATGTCGGTTGAATTTGGGTGCCCACATCATTTCTTTCCGTGCACACCAAGAGCCGCTGCTGACATTCCTCTGGATAGTAAACCAGCCAGATTGCATTTAGTGCCACCTGGGATGTGCCTTGTATGATTGCAACTCGGTTGGCCACAAAAGCGTTGAGTGCTGCAGAGGTTTAGTTCATCCAGGCCAGGACGTTTTCGGAGCCAGCCGAAACCAGGTTGTACATGTCATTTGAAGATCAGCCCTAATTCTTGAGGTTAGTTATGCCCCAAGTGGTGCAGAGCAGAGCTCCAGTTATGGTATTGTTTGCTTTTTGAGTGGAATTACTCGAGATTTTAAACACACAGTAGGCGTGTCAGGATAGTTCCATCTTTGAAAATTGATCGAATGTAAGCTGCTGCTCCATGTGCTTTCTCTAACGCATCTGTGAAGATATGTAGTTCTTTTGATTCCGGTATTCTTCCCTTAAAGTTGTGTCTTGAGAACCGAAGAGTTTTAACTTGTTAAGATCCTCTCGAAACGTGGTCCATTTCATATGCAGAGACTCTGGTAACGATTGTTCACAACCAATTTTAACTCGCACAATTCTTAAATGAATATATTTGCTGTTACTATGATGGAGAGCAACAACCCTAAACGAGGCCTGGCAAGATCTGAGGTAGCTGTGCGTATAGTTTTCCTTTTGGTGCTATCAACATTGATCTTCACGCAGAACGTGTGAAGTGCGTCCTAATGTTTAAACTGAGTCAGATTTCGTGCTTTCAAAAACTAGGTTAACTTCTCGATCTCCTAGTGAAATGTTTTCGATGATTTGTGGGTTATTAGCAGACCATTTGCATAAATTTTATAAAATTATTTTTCGGCTTGAGGTCATTTATTTAAACTCGTTGTTCTATGTGTTGTTTAATTTTTAATTATCCCAATATTTCGATTGACTTCGTCAATCATCTTCAGGGGTTGTCAATTAACAAAACAATGTCGTCCGTCTGATTATCGCTGTCAACATAAATTTAATCCGTTCTTTTTCATCACTTGTATGAGTTGCTGCTGTAAGTGTATTGCCGTTACTAAACTATCGACTCCATCATTGATGTAACTATGTTCTTGTAGAAATTGCGAGGCGAGCTGGTAGCATACCGAGTTTTCCTTGGGTATTTGTTGCACACGCCTTGTTGCTAACTATGGGGCGGCTTTTTCACCGTACGTAACTATGCCATCCTTTCTCCAAATTATAAGTTGAAATTTGCGATCATTAGGAGAGATTAAAACCTGTCTGTACATTTTCCCTACGTCAGTGGTAAATACATATTTTGGCAACCTAAACCTCAACAATATAGACAATAAACAACTTTGTACAGTTGGATCTGTGTACACTAGATCCAGACGAGGTTCTAGCCGATGCATTAAATACTACTTGAGCTTTGTAGTAGAGTTTTCCCACCGTTGTACACAATGGTGTGAGTTTGGTGATTGGATAGCCTCTGTCCCAGTGCCTCATATTCCTCCACGAACCTGACGTACTGAGTTTTTAACTCAGAAAACTTTTGCAGCCCACGTTTGAGCGAAAAAAAATCGATTTATTGAAATTCCATGTGAGTCGCCTAGAGCGTCAGGATTTTGATAAAAGGGTATTCGTACTATGAATGAATTGTGGTGGTCCCTGACATTGTTTGCGCAAATTGAGCTTCACACTGTTTTTCCTCTATTGATAATAGTTTGCTGGTTGCTTTTATTTTATTCAATTCCCAGAGTCGAACGTTGGAGGCATCAAGTGTTATATCTGTGGTGCAAATTCCACATGTCAATTTTTTGCGGTGTTCCTTTTGAATTTTCGCGCGACGACCTATCCAAAAACAGTGTTCTTCATAGTTGGGAGTTATTGGATAATTTCATCAGTCCAAAAACAAGCAACTGAATTGTCAAGGTGGTTTAATTCTGGTGCAGCTCGGGTCGCGCTGATGAATTGTGATGGCTGTGGTGAGAGGATACGTGTCAGGTCGGCTGAGTGGTTAAGGAAGTTGCCCCCTTGGAGATTTTTTTGTTACAGCTGATGAAGTTGTACTAGTATCCGTTTTGCTTGTAGAACCCCTCTATTGTTCCAAATGCAACGGTGCGTTGTGTTTTTTCTTCGACTTTATGTAACATTGTTTCGCTGAATATCCCGACCTGAAGCAGTTTACACATAATCTTTGCTTTTGGTGAAATAAAGGCAATTATTTGGTGTAATTTTAAGAAACTCTGGCACTGGAATAGTTTGTGCGCGCCTTTCTTGCATATGTCTCGTTTTGTTAATAGGTTATGTGTCTTTACGTGAAAGTAATAGGACGTGACACTTTTTACCGCTTTGTAGTTTTTATTAAATAAAATGTAATTTTTTAGGCAAAAAATATTTTTTTCTTCATACATTTATTTATAACTGCTAAACTGTTGCTTATGTAACGTTGTATGAACAGATTAAAGGAATTATAATTTTATTTTTTAAATTCGGACTAGTGGTTCTCGAGTTATGACAAACAAAAGAGCCTAAAACGTGTCAAATTCCCCTGTACGATACTTTCTAACTTCACATTAATTATTAAATTATTATTTAATGTACCTTAACCAAACGAATGATGCAGAAGTTCTTCTTTTTGGTTCTACTTTCACTAACAATTATCAGAATTGAGTCCCGAATCAATCACCTGAAAAATGTTGTACTGTGTAATTAATGCTGTGACTTCTCTGAAGGCATCAGTCTTTTTTTTGATTGAGATAATTACGGCCTTTAGAGGTTTTAAATTCGGATGGTATGTTTAAGGAGAGAATTAGTGAGAGGACGGGTTGCCAGGTGAAGTCGTTGGTCAGGTCAGGCGATTCTTAGTTATATCTTACAAGCTATGGCAATCGCCAATAATCCGCGTAGGGCAGTTTACACATAATCTTTGCTTTTGGTGAAATAAAGGCAATTATTTGGTGTAATTTTAAGAAACTCTGGCACTGGAATAGTTTGTGCGCGCCTTTCTTGCATATGTCTCGTTTTGTTAATAGGTTATGTGTCTTTACGTGAAAGTAATAGGACGTGACACTTTTTACCGCTTTGTAGTTTTTATTAAATAAAATGTAATTTTTTAGGCAAAAAATATTTTTTTCTTCATACATTTATTTATAACTGCTAAACTGTTGCTTATGTAACGTTGTATGAACAGATTAAAGGAATTATAATTTTATTTTTTAAATTCGGACTAGTGGTTCTCGAGTTATGACAAACAAAAGAGCCTAAAACGTGTCAAATTCCCCTGTACGATACTTTCTAACTTCACATTAATTATTAAATTATTATTTAATGTACCTTAACCAAACGAATGATGCAGAAGTTCTTCTTTTTGGTTCTACTTTCACTAACAATTATCAGAATTGAGTCCCGAATCAATCACCTGAAAAATGTTGTACTGTGTAATTAATGCTGTGACTTCTCTGAAGGCATCAGTCTTTTTTTTGATTGAGATAATTACGGCCTTTAGAGGTTTTAAATTCGGATGGTATGTTTAAGGAGAGAATTAGTGAGAGGACGGGTTGCCAGGTGAAGTCGTTGGTCAGGTCAGGCGATTCTTAGTTATATCTTACAAGCTATGGCAATCGCCAATAATCCGCGTAGGGCGTCTTCAGTCACTGTGCAGAACGCTATTTATTTTCGCTGACAAAGCTATGTCCTTCTGGTCGCTGTCTAGTTCGTGGTGAGCATTAGAGCTACCGGCAGTCGCGGGATTCGACAAGTAATGATCCTGCGCTGTTTTCACTCGCAAGTCTAAAATTAGATGTAGGAAAAAAGACGCTTACATAACGGTAAACGAGGTATCTAAGATTGTTTGAAGTCGTTGTAAGTACTTGTAAGGAATTCAAATAATGAAATGGAGAGAATGAAAATGAAATGTATGTAAGAAACCAGTGAAACAAATAACAAAATTAAAAGCTTGATGAGCTGTCGTCTCCCTCAAGAGCTAAAGTAACGTAAAAACTTTATAAATGCAGACGTAAGCAATTGACAGTTCTAACAACAACATTAATAACAAAGAATGTGTAAACACAGCGAGCATAGAAAACACACAGGAAAACAACGAACTTAAGCAAGACAAACAAGTCAAGGCGGTTCAGACTGGCATGGATTGTTACATTAAAATTTAAATCCAGTCCCCGCGGAAGGCAACACGCTGCAATTCCATGCTGCAATTCCGCGAATAGTGAAGAACCACAAAAGTCTGCTACAAGTCAGAAAACAGTTTGAGTGCCATACCCCATTCCTTTATGCAATCACAAAAAAATTGCATTTTGTCTTCAATTCAGTTAAACATCGGGTACAAACTTATACATTCCCAAACCAATGTAAAGGGTTTTCCAATAGGGACATAACAATTTCATATCTTTATGTCAAAGCACCCGCAAAATTTTAGTAATCTTTCAGTGTCAAAACGTTAGTCGAAGTCAACATTTTCATCTTGGTAAAGGCCACTTACGAGCAACGTGTGGAAATCATTAAAAATGACTACCGAAATTCGGAGTCTGTGGTCACAACTTTAAGAGCGCTTACTCCAATTTTCGTAATAATCGTCCCACCCGACAGACTGTGCTTGCCACAGTGGATACATGTGGATCCAAATTTTCACTTTTAGATGTTCCGACGTCAAGGAAACGAAAATATCGCACCCGTAAGTGTATCAATTCAAAATGAGCCAACTCAGTCGATTCCACGGCGTTTGTATGATTTGGGCATATCTTAAGCCACACTGTGGAGTATTTTGCGAAAAGATCTTGGACTTCATCCTTATGAGATAAACTGCCCAAAGAACTTAAGCCACATGATCATTTAAAACGCCGACACTTCTCCGTTTGGGGTCTGCGTTTTATCTCTAGTAATGGTCCGGTCGAATGACCACCTTGTTCATGCGACTTAACACTATTGGATTTCTTTTTATGGTGCCACACCAAGTTATTGGTGGTGATATGACCGAAATCTTTCTCAATCCTAATGTTCATACATTCACATTCTTTCGATTGGTCAGATTAATTCAATATTCATGCACATAATGCTGACTTAGGATAAAACAATATGTAAGTCAGTAAAAACTGCCAAAAACAGCCAAGCTGCAAACAAAAGTAAATAAAACAAGGCAATGTCTTCTCTTAACACGCACATATATACAAAACAATCATCACTATTAACCATTTGATGTAGAATAAAACAAATGTTGTAACATTGTTGTGGAACAAGAAACTATTTCTGAGTGTCCATTGATTTGTAACCCAGACGTAATGTTTCAATATTAGACAATGAAATGTAGCAATAATTTAAATGCATTTTTATCAATAATTTAGTATTTAAGAATGACAATTTTGCTCATCAGTCTAATCATCTTGGTGATATTGCCAAAGATAAAACCAAAACACAAATCAATCATAAGACAAAATAGTCTAACAAAAAACATTTCGTGACCTCTAGTCATTCGTAAAGACGAAACATGCAACTTAAAATCCTTCAACTTCCAACAGGATCAAATACAGATTTTGCTTCATATATATGCAAAATCAAACCAAAAAAACATTTGGTGATAGCTACAAAATCACTAGTTGAATTGAAGTTTCCCCTACCAGTGGAAAGTCGTAAGTGGAACTGACATTCAATCACGCTAATCCTTCGAAAGGACGAAACTTCAAATCCACAACTTAAAACAGAGCATCAGTGCAAACATTAATCACCCAATACATTTGGTAATATGGGACAAGAATGTTCGAGTATGGACCCATTGGCCCAATGACAACGTCAAACAGGAGACACCATAGAGCTAATCATAAGGAATTTAAAAAAGGATTCCGGCTCCAGAAAAACTGTTGAGTACTATAAAGAACGCATTTAAAGTTACTTTGTCTGAATTCGAGACAACCGACAACAAAATACGTTGTCTTGAAGTGCCGGCATTTGACCACGAATAGTTCACTAGCAACTATTACGACAAAATATTGGCAGTCATAAAGAAATATAGAAATATACTTGAGTCATCGATGATGCAAGAGTCTACTGATGCGCCACGAGCACCAAGTGAAGGCCATCAACAACTTTTCTTATAATTGGTGAACAACCGGTTAATTCCCACGGTACAAAAATGTTGTACCTATAGGCCAATATCACAGGTTATTGCAAGATCGGTACAGCAACAAAAAACGGGTGCTGGTTGCATCGCTCCTCTAGCAATTGATTGATCAATAATCAACTAGATCATCAGCTATGTCTATTAAACAGCTACATGATGTCACGCAAAGGTACTTACATGCGCTCAATAACGTAGGAATCGACACGTCCTCCTGGGATCTAATACTACTTCATCTACTTCTCAAGAAACTAGATCAAGGTATACGTAAACAATATAAAAGATAAATTGCAAATCCAAAAGAATTAGATCAATTCCTAAATTTTTTGCAGACCCAATTTCAATCAATGGTGGCAATGGTTCTAAGGAAAGTACTTCAAATAAATCATGTGCTTCAGCGGCATTAACCAACCAACGCGCACAAACTATTCTAGTGCCAGAAGTTTCTAAAAATTACACAAAATAATTGCCTTTATTTCACCAAAAGCAACGATTTTGTGTAAACTGCTTTAAGTCGGGATATTCATCGAAACAATGTTCCATGAAGTCCAAGAAAAAACACAACACACCGTTGCATTTGGAACAAAAGTAAGGTTCTGCAAGCAAGTTTGGTTTATCGGCTAGAACCTCGTTTGGACACTCACTGATTGATCTAATGTACACAGATCCAACTGTACAAAGTTATTTATTCTCTATACTGTTGAGGTTTAGTATGCCAAGATATGTATTTACCACTGACGTGGGGAAAATGTACAGAAGATGTCGGATTTAACGTGATTATAGCCGAAATGGCCTGAACCACGGTGTGCCATCACACTGGGGCCGTTACAATGCCACGGCCAACACCCCATTGGATTGATTCCGCCGGTACCAATTTGAAGCATAACAGTTATGGGTCATGACTTCCCTCTTGGTTAGGGGTCGAGGACTATCTAAACCTCTGCTGTTCTATGGGTCACCCGATCGCAATGCAACTCCACACAGAACCGAAGTTCTCCCCGCGATTTGGGTATAAACCACAGCCACATCGATACTCCCCGAGGGGCCGCACCATATAGTCAGGCTAGAACAAGTTCTGGGGGCTCCTGACTACCCGTGATGCCAGATTAAGGTCTCCGGTCAGACCTTGTAACCAAAAGGCTACTCCCAGTTTTTGTTCCATACAACATGGGACTGGTCACCCATAGCCACCGACATCCTAAAACCAACAATCAACCTCTACTCTATACTGCCAACCTCGCCCTAGCACGCCGCATCGAGAAACCCCTATTTGCGAACTCATTCGCTCTGGCCAAAACCTCTTGTGAAGCAACTATCCCTCTAACATCCCACTGTCCGTCCGTCATTTCAATTCCTAACCGACCTAAATCCCTAACACTTTCATAAAGAGTACATTCACAGAGAACATGCAACTGGGACACATAACGAGAATACCAACAGAGGCTATCCAATCACCAAACTCTTTCATACCACAACATTGTGTACAACGGTGGGAAAACTCTACCACAAAGCTCAAGTAGTATTTGATGCATCGGCTAGAACCTCGTTTGGACACTCAATGATTGATCTAATGTACACAGAGCCAACTGTACAAAGTTATTTATTCTCTATACTGTTGAGGTTAGGTTGCGAAAATATGTATTTATCACTGACGTGGGGAAAATGTACAACAGGTTTTAATCTCTCCTGATGATCGCAAATTTCAACTTATAATTTATAGAAAGGATGACACAATTACGTACATTAGAAAAGATGTGTGCAACAGATAGCCAACAAAACACGGTTCACTGCCCGCCCGCCTCGCCATTTATCCAAGAAAAAGTTTACGTCGATGATGGCCTGGGTGGAGCCGATAGTTTAGTAACGGCAATTCACTTACAGCTACCTCTGCGAGGTAGCACATTCTCCTCCCTAGCACTACCTTCACACTGTAGCTGATGAACTTTTTTTCGAACATCCGACAGAATGGTTGATTACACAGTACAGATATCGGAACTCAATTCTGATATTTGTTTGTGAAAGTAGCCCCAAAAAGAAGAACTTCTGCATCTCTCGTTTGGTCAAGGTACATCATATACAAATTTTATAATTAATTTGAAGTAGGTAAGTATCGTATAGGGGAATTTGTCACGTTTTAGGCTCTTTTGTTTGTCATAACTCGAGGACCACTAGTCCGAATAAACTGAAACAAATTTAAAAAAATTAAAAATTACAATTCCTTTAATTGGTTAATACGACGGTACGCTACATAAGCAACAGTTATAAATAAATTTATGAGGAAAAAAATAATTTTTGCCTAAAAAATTATTATTTTTTTGTTTAATTCATAAAAAATACGAAACGGTAGAAAGTGTCAAGTCCTATTACTTTCACGTAAATCACATAACCTATGAACAAAATGATACATAGAACGTGAAAATCGATTTACGCGTTTCGCTTTTATGCACAATTAAGTGAAGGTATGAATTAAAAAAATTTGCTCGATACAAAATTCTTTGGAAAAAACGTTGATGACTTTTTTATGATTCTCAGAATTTAAAAAAATAAGTAATAAACAAAAGGTTATTTGATTTTTGTGATTGCTCATAAACTTTGTAATTGGGATTCACGATACACAGGAAATCAATATCAATGTAAAGATTGGAAAGCAAGAACTCCCGAGCTCGAAAAACAATTAAAATTATGGAATAAACCTTTGATAAAGGATCTAGATGATATTTTGTTGCCATCGCTCTACATGATATTAGAAATAGCTGGGAAATTCGTCGAAGTGGTAGTCAAAGATATTGATGACGCCTATCACTGTTTGAAATCCATCTTTCCAAAACGTAGAGAAGCTAAAATTAGAAAAGGTGAGTATCGTTGTCAGTATTTAAATATTGTCATACCTAAATTTGTTCACTTCGATATATTCGCTTTGCCAATAATTTTTCCCTTAATGTTTTTTATTTATTATATTATACAAAGTTATTCTCAATGGACCGGATATACAAAAACTAATGAAAAACGAATCTTTTACAAATATTCTTTCGAACCATTATAACCATGGGACGCATTGAAACAAGTCATCGAAGGCGTTTTAGGAAAGAACAGTGTATCGTACAGCGAGATGACATACAGACACAAGTGGACAACTTGCTGTATTATTTTGAAAAAATCAATGCATCCATGACGTTAAAATAACATTTCATGCATTTCAACCTTGATACCTTTTTGGCACAATTACCTCAGGAATCGGACGAACAAGGAGAGAGGTTCCACCAGGTGACCATGTGAATGGGAAAGCGATTCAAAGGCAAAAAATTGGATGCATTGCTTGCGGAGGTTTGTTGGTTGAGTTCTAACATTATGCAGTTTGAAGATGAAAGCACCGAAGATGAAGATGACACTGAAATTTGTGGACACACTGAACAAAACATGCCCTTGAATATTATGTTTTTCTCGGATGATGATGCAGACTCAGAACATGAATATAAACAACCTACAAAGAAAATAAGTTCATCAGAACCACAAGCGTCAACTTCAACGAGATAGTGACAATAATTGAAAATGTTCTAAATTTTGTTTCCATGCATAGATTACATATAATAATCTCATATTTTCTGTGTAAGAATAGCTGTAATATGAATCGGAATGTTTATTTTCATGCAAAATAAAGAATCGATAAAAAGTCATCAATGTTTTTTCCAAAGAATTTTGTTCATATCGCGAGCAAATTTTTGAAATAACCTTCACTTATTCGTGTCTAAAAGCGAAACGCGTAAATCGATTTTCATGATCTGTCTCATTTTTTTCATAGGTAATGTGACTTTACATGAAAGTAATATGATTTGACACTTTTTACCGTTTTGTATTTTTTATGAATTAAAAAAATGTAATTTTTTTTTCTTCGTACATTTATTTATAACTGCGAAACTGTTGCTTATGTAGCGAAACGTTGTATGAATGGATTAAAGGAATTGTAATTTATTTTTTTTTTGTTTCAGCTTATTCGGACTAGTGGTTCTCGAGTTATGACAAACAAAAGAGCCTAAAACGTGACAAATTCCCCCATACGATACTTACTAACTTCACATTAATTATTAAAGTATTATTTGATTACCTTGACCAAACGAATGATGCAGAAGTTCTTCTTTTTGGGGCTACTTTCACAAGCAATTATCAGAATTGAGTTCCGAATCAATAACATGAAAAATGTACTGTTTTATTAATGCTGTGTGTGAAGGCAACCCAATCAGTCTTTTTTTTTGATTGAGATAATTACGGCTTTCAGAGGTTTTAACGTCGGATGGTCTGTTTAAGTAGAGAATTATGGGAAGTTGGCCCGGTGCTAGTGAGAGGACGGGTTGCCAGGTGAAGTTGTTGGTCAGGCCAGGCGATTCATAGTTATGTCTGACAAGCTATGAGAATCGCCCAAAATCCGCGTGGGGCGTCCTCATTCACTTTGCAGAACGTTATTTATTTTCTCTGACAAAGCTTTGCCCTTCTGATGCCTACATATCGGCAAACGAGGAATCTAAGATTATTTGAAGTCGTTGTAAGTACTTATAAGGAATTAAAACAATGAAATGCAGAGAATGAATAATGAATGAATGACATCAACAAACTCACATGTGCTTCAAAAGGCACAAATGCATCCGCAAAAAATTACTGTTCAAGTGATAGACAAAATCAAACCAAAAAAACATTTGGTGATCCCTACAAAATCACTTGTTGATTTCGAGTTTTCCCCCACCAGTGGAAATACTTAAGTGGAAATAAGCACGCAACCAAATGGCTCCATTGACATTCAATCACGCTAATCCTTCAAAAGGACGAAACTTCAAATCCTCAACTTAAAACAGAGCATCAGTGCAAACATTAATCACCCAATACATTTATTAATATGGGACACGGTTCGAGAACGGACCCATTGGCCCAATGCCAATGTCAAACAGGAGACACCATAGAGTTAATCATCAGGAATTTTAAAAAGGATTCTGGCTCCAGAAAAACTGACGCATTTAAAATGAGTTAGCCTGAATTCGAGACAACCGACAACAAAATACGTTGTCCACGAATAGCAACTATTACGACAAAATATTGGCAGTCATAAAGAAACACAGAAATATACTCGAGTCATCGGTGATGCAATTGTCTACTGATGAGCAACAAGTCAACAACAGGATGTGGAAACCAACGGTAAAAAAGGACCGTATGGACACAGTATCCAACAGTCGACACTAGCTTCCGGTGCAACGTCAACAAAGAAGACAAAATGTTATGAGAGTCTCTAGTGCGAGTACTGGCAACGGATCCGACAGCATTAAACATGAAACTGAAGAAGAAATTGTGGGAACAAATCTAGGAACTACATTTCTTTATATGGGAAAACAGCTGCGATCCACAGCAAGAAATATACGACATGGACTCATATACCTCTCTAGAGATAATGGTCGCAAAAAATTTCAAAACTACGACACCGTCTGTAGCAGGGCCAGAGTCAGTATTTGAGCAAACCAATGTTTTGCCACTGCCTCAAATGGCTAGCATTTTTCGATCTTTTCTTACACTTGGTGAGCAACCAGATAATTCACATGGTACAAAAATGTGGTACCTAAAGGCCAATATCAGAGGTTATTGCAAGATCGGTACAGCAACAAAAAACGGGTGCTGGTTGCATAGCTCGTCTAGCAATTGGTTGATCGACAATCAACTAGATCATCAGCTATGTCTATTAAACAGCTACATGATGTCACGCAAAAGTACTTATAATTTATAGAAAGGATGACACAATTACGTACGTTAGAAAAGATGTGTGCAACAGATAGCCAACAAAACACGGTTCGCTGCCCGCCCGCCTCGCCATTTATCCATGAAAAAGTTTACGTCGATGATGGACTGGGTGGATCCGATAGTTTAGTAACGGCAATTCACTTACAGCTACCTCTGCCGAGGTAGCACATTCTCCTCCCTAGCACTACCTTCACACTGTAGCTGATGAACTTTTTATCGAACATCCGACAGAATGGTTGATTACACAGTACAGATATCGGAACTCAATTCTGATATTTGTTTGTGAAAGTAGCCCCAAAAAGAAGAACTTCTGCATCTCTCATTTGGTCAAGGTACATCATATAATAATTTTATAATTAATTTGAAGTAGGTAAGTATCGTATAGGGGAATTTGTCACGTTTTAGGCTCTTTTGTTTATCATAACTCGAGGACCACTAGTCCGAATAAGCAGAAACAAATTTAAAAAAATTAAAAATTACAATTCCTTTAATTAGTTAATACGACGTTACGCTACATAAGCAACAGTTATAAATAAATTTATGAAGAAAAAAAATAATTTTTGCCTAAAAAATTATTATTTTTTGTTTAATTCATAAAAAATACGAAACGGTATAAAGTGTCAAGTCCTATTACTTGCACGTAAACCACATAACATATGAACAAAATGAGACATAGATCGTGAAAATCGATTTACGCGTTTCGCTTTTATGCACAATTAAGTGAATGAATGAATTTAAAAATTTGCTCGATACAAAATTCTTTGGAAAAAACGTTGATGACTTTTTTATGATTCTCAGAATTTTAAAAAAATAAGTAATAAACAAAAGGTTATTTGATTTTTGTGATTGCTCATAAACTTTGTAATTGGGATTCACGATGCACAGGAAATCAATATCAATGTAAAGATTAGAAAGCAAGAACTCCCGAGCTCGAAAAACAATTAAAATTATGGAATAAACCTTTGATAAAGGATCTAGATGATATTTTGTTGCCATCGCTCCACATGATATTAGGAATATCTGGGAAATTCGTCGAAGTGGTAGTCAAAGATATTGATGACGCCTATCACTGTTAGAAATCCATCTTTCAAAAACGTAGAGAAGCTTAAATTAGAAAAGGTGAGTATCGTTGTCAGTATTTCAATATTGTCATACCTAAATTTGTTCACTTCGATATATTCGCTTTGCCAATAATTTTTCCCTTAATGTTTTTTTTTATTATATTATAAAAAGTTATTCTCAATGGACCGGATATACGAAAACTAATGAAAAACGAATCTTTCACAAATATTCTTTCGAACCATTATAACCATGGGACGCATTGAAACAAGTCATCGAAGGCGTTTTAGGAAAGAACCGTGTATCGTACAGCGAGATGACATACAGACACAAGTGGACAACTTGCTGTATTATTTTGAAAAAATCAATGCATCCATGACGTTAAAATAACATTTCATGCATTTCAACCTTGATACCTTTTTGGCACAATTACCTCAGGAATCGGACGAACAAGGAGAGAGGTTCCACCAGGTGACCATGTGAATGGGAAAGCGATCCAAAGGCAAAAGATTGGATGCATTGCTTGCGAAGGTTTGTTGGTTGAGTTCTAACATTATGCAGTTTGAAGATGAAAGCACCGAAGATGAAGATGACACTGAAATTTGTGGACACACTGAACAAAACATGCCCTTGAATATTATGTTTTTCTCGGATAATGATGCAGACTCAGAACATGAATATAAACAACCTACGAAGAAAATAAGTTCATCAGAACCACAAGCGTCAACTTAAACGAGATAGTGACAATAATTGAAAATGTTCTAAATTTTGTTTCCATGCATAGATTACATATAATAATCTCATATTTTCTGTGTAAGATTAGCTGTAATATGAATCGGAATGTTTATTTTCATGCAAAATAAAGAATCGATAAAAAGTCATCAATGTTTTTTCCAAAGAATTTTGTTCATATCGCGAGCAAATTTTTGAAATAACCTGCACTTATTCGTGTCTAAAAGCGAAACGCGTAAATCGATTTTCATGATCTATGTCTCATTTTGTTCATAGGTAATGTGACTTTACGTGAAAGTAATAGGATTTGACACTTTTTACCGTTTTGTATTTTTTATGAATTAAAAAAATGTAATTTTTTAGGCAAAAAATATTTTTTTTCTTCGTACATTTATTTATAACTGCGAAACTGTTGCTTATGTAGCGAAACGTTGTATGAATGGATTAAAGGAATTGTAATTTATTTTTTTTTTTTAAATTTGTTTCAGCTTATTTGGACTAGTGGTTCTCGAGTTATGACAAACAAAAGAGCCTAAAACATGACAAATTCCCCTATACGATACTTACTAACTTCACATTAATTATTAAAGTATTATTTGATTACCTTGACCAAACGAATGATGCAGAAGTTTTTCTTTTTGGGGCTACTTTCACAAGCAATTATCAGAATTGAGTTCCGAATCAATAACATGAAAAATGTTGTACTGTTTTATTAATGCTGTGTGTGAAGGCAACCCAATCATTCTTTTTTTTTTGATTGAGATAATTACGGCTTTCAGAGGTTTTAACATCGGATGGTCTGTTTAAGGAGAGAAATATGGGAAGGTGGCCCGGTGCTAGTGAGAGGACGGGTTGCCAGGTGAAGTTGTTGGTCAGGCCAGGCGATTCATAGTTATGTCTGGCAAGCTATGAGAATCGCCCAAAATCCGGGTGGGGCGTCCTCATTCACTGTGCAGAACGTTATTTATTCTCTGACAAAGCTTTGCCCTTCTGACGCTTACATATCGGCAAACGAGGTATCTAAGATTGTTTGAAGTCGTTGTAAGTATTTATAAGGAATTCAAACAATGAAATGCAGAGAATGAATAATGAATGAATGACAGCAACAAACTCACATGTGCTTCAAAAGACACAATTGCATCCGCAAAAAAATTACTGTTCAAGTGATAGACAAAATCAAACCAAAAAAACATTTGGTGATCCCTACAAAATCACTTGTTGATTTCGAGTTTTCCCCCACCAGTGGAAATACTTAAGTGGAAATAAGCACACAACCAAATGGCTCCATTGACATTCAATCACGCTAATCCTTCAAAAGGACGAAACTTCAAATCCTCAACTTAAAACAGAGCATCAGTGCAAACATTAATCACCCAATACATTTATTAATATGGGACACGGTTCGAGAACGGACCCATTGGCCCAATGCCAAACAGGAGACACCATAGAGTTAATCATCAGGAATTTTAAAAAGGATTCTGGCTCCAGAAAAACTGTTGATTACTATAAAGAACGCATTTAAAGTGAGTTAGCCTGAATTCGAGACAACCGACAACAAAATACGTTGTCCACGAATAGCAAATATTACGACAAAATATTTGCAGTCATAAAGAAACACAGAAATACACTCGAGTCATCGATGATGTAATTGTCTACTGATGAGCAACGAGCAACACCAGGATGTGGAAACCAACGGTAAAAAAGGACAGTATGGACCCAGTATCCAACAGTCGACACTAGCTTCCGGTGCAACGTCAACAAAGAAGACAAAATGTTATAAGAGTCTCTAGTGCGAGTACTGGCAACGGATCCGACAGCATTAAACTTGAAACTGAATAAGAAATTGGGAACAAATCTAGGAACTACATTTGTTTATATGGGAAAACAGCTGCGATCCACAGCAAGAAATATACGACATGGACTCATATACCTCTCTAGAGATAATGGTCACAAAAAATTTCAAAACTACGACACCGCCTGTAGCAGGGCCAGAGTCAGTATTTGAGCAAACCAATGTTTTGCCACTGCCTCAAATGGCTAGCATTTTTCGATCTTTACTTACACATGGTGAGCAACCAGCTAATTCACATGGTACAAAATGTGGTACCTAAAGGCCAATATCAGAGGTTATTGCAAGATCGGTACAGTAACAAAAAACGGGTGCTGGTTGCATAGCTCGTCTAGCAATTGGTTGATCGACAATCAACTAGATCATCAGCTATGTCTATTAAACAGCTACATGATGTCACGCAAAGGTACTTACATGCGCTCAATAACGTAGGAATCGACACGTCCTCCTGGAGTCCAATACTACTTCATCTACTTCTCAGGAAACTAGATCGAGGTATTCGTGATCAATATAAAACATAAATTGCCAATCCAAAAGAATTACAGCAGTTATATCAATTCCTAGATTTTTTGTAGACTCAATTCCAACCAATGGTGGCAAGGAAAGTACTTTAAATAAATCGTGTGCTTTAGCGACATTAAACAACCAAGGAGATACCGCATGAACATAATGCAAAAAAGGCGCGCACAAACTATTCCAGTGCCAGAGTTTCTAAAAAATACACCAAATAATTGTCTTTATTTCACCAAAAGCAAAGATTATGTGTAAACTGATTCAGGTCGGGACATTCAGCGACACAATGTTGCATGCAGTCCAAAAAAAAACAACACCGCACGTACCGTTGCAGTTGGAACAAAAGTAAGTTTCTACAAGGAAAACGGACACTAGTACAACTTCATCAGCTGTTACAAAAAAAATCTCCAAGGGAGCAACCTCCTCAACCACTCGGTCGACCTGACTTGTATCCTCTCACCACAGCCATCACAATTCATCGGCGCGACCCGAGCTGAACCAGCATTCAACCGCCTTGAAAATTCAGATGCTTTCAATTGGACAAATAAAATTATCCAACCAAACTCCCAACTATGAAGAACACTGATTTTGATATGTCACCGCGGGAAAAAAAAAGCAAAAATAACGGAAACACATAAAACCAACAACAATAGAAACAGTCAATTTCTGAACAAACCTAAAACAAATACTCCAAATGTCAATGTTCATTATTCGTCGTGCATTCGCTTTCCTTCTCCCCCTCCCTTTTCCCTTCCATTTCGTGTAGTGCAGTTGGCTCTCTTCTTTCTTTGTCGCTGTCCGTCCTATGCTTAAGGCATAACACTAAGCATTGGATGGGATTAACAGCGACAAAGGGGTTAAGATCGGCAACTGCATGTGCTCACAGACACTTGTTTTTATTCTCTGGTTGGCGTAATGGTAAAGAAATTTAAAATCCATTTTGCCAACATACGAGGGTTGCGTGCGAATTTTTCGCTGTGTTTTCTCATATTCATTATCATAGGCCTGATGTTCTAGCTCTAAGTTAGACTCAGGTCCGTGAGGATTCTGATCCATAGGATTTTCACGTTCCTGGTTACCACACCCGTTCTCTTTTTATTTCCCACAGAGGTCGTGTGGTATATGTACGTAATGACATAGTGTTTCAGAGCCAGCAACACTTGAACTCACAAGATCCAGAATTTAACTCCCTTTGGGTTAAGTTCAGTATTGGAACACATGTACTACATTTTGGGTTTATTTATAGAAGTCCAAACGCGGAAAGCAGGCTTCCCTTAACGGCTTTGACGCCCTTTCCGATTCAATATCGAAACTTTGGAGAGTTATCCAGACAGTGAAATTGTCGTTGCTGGAGATTTCAATGTCCATAATTCCACTTGGCTTTCACATTCGAGCCATACAACTCCGGAGGGCCAATACGCCGAGCTCCTCGCCGCGCAAAACGACTTGACGCAAATAGTGAATGAATAGACACATATTCCGTGTGTAGAAGGGCACCAACATAACATTCTTGACCTATATTTAACTTCGCACCCTGAAAAGTACGAAGTTAATGTACTTGCACCTCTTGGTAACTCCAATCACTGCATTGTTTTAGCATCCTTTCCTTATTCCGCTCTTCGTGTCGCTTCGATACCAGCCCCAAAGCGGACAGATCTTTCTACGAAAAGGCATGTTGGGATGAGCTCAACCACTTTTTCCAGCATTTCAATTGGAAACTTTGCTTTCTTGATAACGACGTAAATGCTGTGGCTGAAATGATCCAAAACATAATTTTGTCTGGAATAAAGACTTTTGTTCCAAATAAAATTATGTCGGCTAAACCAGCCAAAACAGTTAGTTTAACCAGGCATTCAGGGATGCTGTCAGATCAAAGGAGGAAGCGTTTAGAAATTGGCGTTTGAACAAAAACTCCAATACTGAACTGCTGTGAAAACAGGCAAGAGCTTCGTGTGCTAGAGTGCTTAGGCGTGAAAAATTTCTGCACGAACAACGTCTACGTACAAAGGTTCTTACTTCTCCCAGGGGAAGTAAGAGCTTTTGCTCGTTTGTAAGAAGAGTAAAGGATAGTTCTTCATCTATCCCAACTCTTATTAAAGACGACCAGGCATTCACTGACCCGGTTGATAAAGCTAACCTTTTGGCTGAAATATTTGCAGGAAATTCTTCCTTGCCGGAAAGCAATCAACCACTCCCCGCGATCGATAACGTATCAAGTTCCATGCCTCAGAAATTTTTTCGAACGCATGGAGTTAAAAGGGTTCTTGCGAACCTCGATGTAAATAAATCCCCGGGCCCGGATGGTATCTCAACACTTGTCCTTTGTAAGTGCTCGTCGACGCTAGCCCGTCCATTACGCAACCTTTTCAACCTTGCTTACCGTGCGGGAGTTTTCCCAGCGTATTGGAAGGTTGCGAACGTCCAGCCGATCCCTAATAAGGGTGAAACCAATAATCCTGCGAATTTTCAGCCAATTGCTGTTTGCTCTGCGCTCTCCAAGATAATGGAGAGCATGGTAAACCACCATCTTGTGAGGTATTTAGAGACCAACGACTTGCTAAGTGATCGACAGTATAGCTTCCGTAGAAATAGCCCTACCGGAGACCTGTTGGCGTTTTTGCCGGATCGTTGGAGTCGGTCTATCCACCAGTTTGGCTCTAGATATCTCCATGGCCTTTGATAGAGTCTGGCACGGTGCACTCATATCAAAGCTAATCGCCTTTGGTGTCGGTAATACGTTTGCTCGATTTATATCGAGCTTTCTTAGAGATCGCACTATAAGAGTTGTTGTAGATGGGTTCTCATCCAACACACATAGGCTGACCGCAGGTGTACCACAGGGCTCTGTTCTTTCTCCCTCTTTATTTATTATTTTGATTGACGATCTATTGCGTCAGACCGTGAATCCAATCTACTCTTTCGCAGATGATAGTAACCTCTGTCATTCATATTCATTCGACCGTAGGCCGAGTCTTCAAGATATTGAAGACAAAAGGGGAATTACGGAGAGACACTTGGCCGGGATCTACTGGTCATTTCCGAATGCCGTCGAGTGAATAGAGTAGATTTTAATGCACGTAAGACACAGTGCTGCTTGTTGTCTCACAAGCGATTCGCTGACCTAATGATATTGTCAATTTCTATCGATGGTACGGATATTGAACAATCAGAAGCTCTCGATGCTCTGGGCATGAAAATACAATGCGACGCTCGTTGGGCGAGACATGTATTCGAAGTGTCGAAAGAAGCACTCAAGTATATAGGCTTTTTAAAGCGGTGCAAGAAATATTTCACTCCTTCTTATATTTTCAATATCTATACAACTTACATCAGGCCAAAGATGGAATGCAACTCCCATATATGGGAAGGTGCTCCACAATCATCCTTGGAGCTACTTGACCATGCTCAAAGGAGAGCGATGGTGCTGATAGGTGACAGTAGGGTATCCAACTCTATTGTTTCCCCTGAGCATCGTCGGAATGTGGATTGCGTGACGCTGTTCTATCGTTACTTTCATGGTGTGTGTTCATCAGACATCCGTCGCCTTATTCCTGACGTGTGGATGCTCGGCAGGGATACGCGACTTTCTAGGAATTCACACCCGTTTGTTATCGATTGGCCAGTTTACCGCACTATACACTACAGATCAAATTCGTTCTTCGCTCGTCGTATGTGGAATCGACTTCCGGCAAATGTATTTCCCACTAATTGCGACATCCAGAAGTTCAAGGCAAGCGTCAATAATCATTACTCCCTCTTTCCCCCCTCCGATCCTTTACTTTCCACTCGCCAACGCAATGCACCGCTTGTATAGGGGCATCCCCTGAGCGTTGCATATTTAAAAAAAATCCTGACGCTCTAGGCGACTCACATGGAATTTCAATAAATCGATTTTTTTTCGCTCGAACGTCGGCTCAGTACGTCAGGTTCGTGGAGGAATATGAGGCACTGGGACACATGACGAGAATACCAACAGAGGCTATCCAATCACCAAACTCACGCCATTGTGTACAACGGTGGGAAAACTCTACCACAAAGCTCAAGTAGTATTTGATGCATCGGCTAGAACCTCGTCTGGACACTCACTGATTGATCTAATGTACACAGAGCCAACTGTACAAAATTATTTATTCTCTATATTGTTGAGGTTTAAGTTGCCAAGATATGTATTTACCACTGACGTGGGGATTATGTACAGACAGGTTTTAATCTCTCCTGATGATCGCAAATTTCAACTTATAATTACAAGAAAGGATGACACAATTACGTACGTTAGAAAAGCCGCCCCCATAGTTAGCAACAAGGTGTGTGCAAAATATAGTCAAGGAAAACTCGGTTCGCTACCGCTGGCCTGGGTGGAGCCGATAGATTAGTAACGGCAATTCACTTACAGCTACCTCTGCCGAGGTAGCACATTCTCCTTCCTAGCACTACGTTCACACTGTAGCTGATGATTTTATTTGAACATCCGACGGAATGGTTGATTACACAGTACATATTTCGGGACTCAATTCTGATAATTGTTTGTGAAAGTAGCCCCCAAAAGAAGAATTTCTGCATCATTCGTTTGGTCAAGGTACATTAAGTAATAATTTAATAATTAATTTGAAGTAAGTAAGTATCGTATAGGGGAATTTGTCACGTTTTAGGCTCTTTTTATGTCATAACTCGAGAACCACTAGTCCGAAAAAGCTGAAACAAAATTAAAAAATTTGAATCTGTCCATACAACGTTTCGCTACATAAGCAACAGTTTCGCAGTTATAAATAAATGTATGAAGAAAAAAATATTTTTTAACTAAAAAACAATTTTTTTTTAATTCATAAAAAATATAATACGGTAAATAGCTTCAAGTCCAATTACTATCACGTAAACAATATGAGACAAAGATCATGAAAATCGATTTACGCGTTTCGGTTTTATGCACAATTAAGTGAAGGTATGCATTTCAAAAATTTGCTTGAGATATGTACAAAATTCTTTGGAAAAAACGTTGATGATTTTTTTATGATTCTCAGAATTTAAAAAAATAAGTAATAAACAAATGCTTATTTGATTTTTGTGATTGCTCATAAACTTTGCAATTGGGATTCACGATACACAGAAAATCAATATCAATGTAAAGATTAGAAAGCAAGAACTCCCGAGCTCGAAAAACAATTAAAATTATGGAATAAACCTTTGATAAAGGATCTAGATGATATTTTGTTGCCATCGCTCCACATGAAATTAGGAATAGCTGGGAAATTCGTCGAAGTGGTAGTTAAATATATTGATGACGCCTATCACTGTTTGAAATCCATCTTGCTAAAACGCAGTGAAGCTAAAATTAGAAAAGGTACGTATCGTTGTCAGTATTTTAATATTGTCATAACTATATTGTCATAACACTTCGATATATTCGCATTGCCAATAATTTTTTCGTTAATGTTTTTTTTTATATTTTAAACAGTTATTCCCAACGCAGACGAAACTTAATGAAAAGCGAATCATTCACAAATATTCTTTCGAACCATTATAACCACCTATGTGCATGAGACGCATTGAAACAAGTCATCGATGGCGTTTTAGGAAAGAACCGTGTACAGCGAGATGACATACAGACACGAGTGGATAACTTGCTGTATTATTTTGAAAAAACCAATGCATCCATGACGTTAAAATTACATTTAATGCATTTCCACCTTGATAGCTTTTTGGCACAATTACTTCAGGAATCGAATGAACAAGGATAGAGGTTCCACCAGATGACCATGCTCATGGAACAGCAAAAAATTGGATGCATTGCTTGCGGAGGTTTGTTGTTGGAGTTCTAAAATTATGCAGTTTGACGATGAAAGCACCGAAGATGAAGATGACACTGACATTTTTGGACACACTGAACAAAACATGCCCTTGAATATTATGTCTATCTCGGATGATGATGCAGACTCAGAACATGAATATGAACAACCTACGACGATAATAAGGTCATGAGAACCACAAGCGTCAACTTCAACGAGGATGGATAGTGACAATAATTGAAAATGTTCTAAATTTTGTTTCCATGCATAGATATCGTATAAAAATCTTATATTTTCTGTGTAAGAATAGCTGTAATATGAATCGGAATGTTTATTTTCATGCAAAATAAAGAATCATTAAAAAAGTCATCAATATTTTTTCCAAAGAATTTTGTTCATATCTCAAGCAAATTTTTGAAATTACCTTCACTTATTCGTGCCTAAAAGCGAAACGCGTAAATCGATTTTCATGATCTATGTCTCATTTTGTTCAAAGGTAATGTGACTTTACGTGAAAGTAATATGATTTGACACTTTTTACCGTTTTGTATTTTCTATGAATTTACATTTTGTAAACGTTGTATGAATGGATTAAAGGAATTGTAATTTTATTTTTTTTTTTAATTTGTTTCAGCTTATTCGGACAAGTGGTTCTCGAGGTATTACAAACAAAAGAGCCTAAAACGTGACAAATTCCCCTATACGATACTTACTAACTTCACATTAATTATTAAATTATTATTTGATGTACCTTGACTAAACGAATGATGCAGAAGTTCTTCTTTTTGGTGCTACTTTCACAAACAATTATCAGAATTGAGTCCCGAATCAATAACCTAAAAATTTTGTACTATCCCAATCAGTCTTTTTTTTTGATTGAGATAATTACGGCTTTCAGAGGTTTTAACGTCAGATGGTCTGTTTAAGGAGAGAATTATGGGAAGGTGGCCCGGTCCTAGTGAGAGGACGGGTTGCCAGGTGAAGTCGTTGGTCAGGCCAGGCGATTCTTAGTTATGCCTGGCAAGCTATGATAATCGCCCAAAATCCGCGTGGGGAGTCCACATTCACTGTGCAGAACGCTATTTATTTTCTCTGACCAAGCTTTGCCCTTCTGACGCTTACATATCGGTAAACGAGGTATCTAAGATTGTTTGAAGTCGCTGTAAGTACTTGTAAGGAATTCAAACAATGAAAAGCAGAGAATGAAAATAAAATTTGTGTAAAAAATCAGTGAAACAAATTACAAAATAAAAACCTTGATGAGCTGTCGTCTCCCTCAAGAGCTATAGTAACGTAGAAACTTAATAAATGCAGATGTAAGCAATAGAATAATTCACAAAGACAAAAAACTCTCTCACTCGGCAGTTCTAACAACAACATTAATAACAAAGAATGTGTAAACTCAGCGAGCATAGAAAACATACAGGAAAACAACGAACTTAAGCAAGACAAACAAGTAAAGGCGGTTCAGACTGGCATGGATTGTTACATTAAAATTTAAATCCAGTCCCCGCGGAATGCAACACAGACAAAAATGCTGCAATTCAGCGAATAGTGAAGAACCACGAAAATCTGCTACAAGTCAGAAAACAGTTTGAGTGTCATACCGCATTCCTTTGAATGCAATCACAAAAAAATTGCATTTTGTGTTCAATTCAGTTAAACATCGGGTACAAACTTATACATTCCCAAACCAATGTAAAGGGTTTTCCAATAGGGACATAACAATTTTATATCTTTATGTCAACGCACCCGCAAAATTTTAGTAATCTTTCAGTGTCAAAACATTAGTCGAGTCAACATTTTCATCATGGTAAAGGTCACTTACGAGCAACGTGTGGAATGCATTAAATATTACTACCGAAATTCAGAGTCTGTGGTCATAACTTAAATAGCGCTTACTCCAATTTAAGTAATAATCGCCCCCCCAGACTGTGTTTACTACAGTGGATACATTTGGATCCAAATGTTCACTTTTAGATGTTCCGGCGTCAAGGAGACGAAAATAGCGCACCCGTCAGTGTATCAGTTCAAAATGAGACAACTCAGTCGATTCCACGGCGTTTGCAGGATTTTTGCATCTCTTAAACCACACTGTGGCGTTTTTTGCGAAAAGATCTTGGCCTTCATCCTTATGAGATAAACGGCCCAAAGAACTAAAGCCACTTGATCATTTAAAACGCCGACACTTCGGGTGGTGTCACTGACGAAGATGTCGGTTGAATTTGGGTGCCCACATCATTTCTATCCGTGCACAACAAGAGCCGTTGCTGACATTCCTCTGGATAGTAAACTAGCCAGATTGCATTTAGCGCCACCTGGGTTGTGCCTTGTATGATTGCAACTCGGTTGGCCACAAAAGCGTTGAGTGCTGCAGAGGTTTAGTTTATCCAGGCCAGGACGTTTTCGGAGCCAGCCGAAACCAGGTTGTACATGTCATTTGAAGATCAGCCCTAATTCTTGAGGTTAGTTATGCCCCAAGTGGTGCAGAGCAGAGCTCCAGTTATGGTATTGTTTGCTTTTTGAGTGGAATTACTCGAGATTTTAAACACACAGCAGGCGTATCCGGATAGTTCCATCTTTGAAAATTGATCGAATGTAAGCTGCTGCTCCATGTGCTTTCTCTAACGCACCTGTGAAGATATGTAGTTCTTTTGATTCCGGTATTCTTCCCTTAAAGATGTGTATATGCAGAGACTCTGGTAAGGATTGTTCACAACCAGTTTTTACTCCCACAATTCTTGAATGAATATATTTGGTGTTACTATGATGGGGAGCAACAACCCTAAACGAGGCCTGGCAAGATCTGAGGTGGCTGTGGGTATAGTTTTCCTTTTGGTGCTATTAACATTGATCTTCACGCAGAACGTGTGAAGTGCGTCCTAATGTTGAAACGGAGTCAAATTTCGTGCTTTCAAAAACTAGGTTAACTTCTCGATCTCCTTGTGAAATGTTTTCGATGATTTGTGGGTTATTAGCAGACCATTTGCATAAATTTAATCCGTTCTATTTCATCACTTGTATGAGTTGCTGCTGTAAGTGTATTGCCGTTACTAAACTATCGACTCCACCCAGGCCATCATCGACGTTACTATGTTCTTGGAGAAATTGCGAGGCGAGCTGGTAGCGTACCGAGTTTTCCTTGGGTATTTTTTGCACACGCCTTGTTGCTAACTATGGGGCGGCTTTTTCACCGTACGTAACTATGCCATCCTTTCTCCAAATTATAAGTTGAAATTTGCGATCATTAGGAGAGATTAAAACCTGTCTGTACATTTTCACTACGTCAGTGGTAAATACATATCTTGGCAACCTAAACCTCAACAATATAGAGAATAAACAACTTTGTACAGTTGGCTCTGTGTACATTAGATCAATCAGTGGGTGTCCAGGCGAGGTTCTAGCCGATGCATTAAATACTACTTGAGCTTTGTTGTAGAGTTTTCCCACCGCTGTACACAATGGTGTGAGTTTAGTGATTGGATAGCCGCTGTTGGTATTCTCGTCATGTGTCCCAGTGCCTCATATTCCTCCATGAACCTGACGTACTGAGTTTTTAACTTAGTAATCGATTTATTAAAATTGCATGTGAGTCGCCTAGAGCGTCAGGATTTTGATGAAAGGGTATTCGTACTATGAATGAATCGTGGTGTTCCCTGACATTGTTTGTGCAAATTGATCTTAACACTGTTTTTCCTCTCTTGGTAGTAGTTTGCTTGTTGTTTTTATTTCATCAAATTACCAGAGTCGAGCGATGGAGGCATCAAGTGTTTTATCTGTGGTGCAAATTCCACATGTCAATTTTTTGCGGTGTTCCTTTGGAATTTTCCCGCGATGACCTATCCAAAAACAGTGTTCTTCATAGTTGGGAGTTGCTCGGATAATTTTATTTGTCCAAAAAAAAAAACAACTGAATTGTCAAGATGTTTTAATTCTGGTGCATCTCGGTCGCGCTGATGAATTGCGATGGCTGTGGTAAGAGGATACGTGTCAGGTCGGCTAAGTGGTTAAGGAAGTTGCCCCCTTTGAGATTTTTTTGTTACAGTTGATAAAGTTGTACTAGTATCCGTTTTGCTTGTAGAACCCCTCTATTGTTCCAAATGCAACGGTGCGTTGTGTTTTTTCTTCGACTTTATGTAACATTTTTTCGCTGAATGTCCCGACCTGAAGCAGTTTACACATAATCTTTGCTTTTGGTGAAATAAAGGCAATTATTTGGTGTAATTTTAAGAAACTCTGGCACTGGAATAGTTTGTGCGCGCCTTTTTTGCATATGTCTCATTTTGTTCATAGGTTATGTGACTTTACGTGAAAGTAAAAGGTCGTGACACTTTTTACCGCTTTGTAGTTTTTATAAAATAAAATTTAATTTTTTAGGCACAAAATATTTTTTTTCTTCATACATTTATTTATAACTGCTAAACTGTTGCTTATGTAACGTTGTATGAACAGCTTAAAGGAATTATAATTTATTTTTTTTTAAATTCGGAATAGTGGTTCTCGAGTTATGACAAACAAAAGAGCCTAAAACATGACAAATTCCCCTGTACGATACTTTCTAACTTCACATTAATTATAAAATTATTATTTAATGTACCTTAACCAAACGAATGATGCAGAAGTTTTTCTTTTTGGTGCTACTTTTACTAACAATTATCAGAATTGAGTCCCGAATCAATCACCTGAAAACTGTTGTACTGTGTAATTAATGCTGTGACTTCTCTGAAGGCATCCCAATCAGTCTTTTTTTGATTGAGATAATTACGGCCTTTAGAGGTTTTAAATTCGGATGGTATGTTTAAGGAGAGAATTGTGGGAAGGTGGTCCGGTCCTAGTGAGAGGACGGGTTGCCAGGTGAAGTCGTTGCTCAGGTCAGGCGATTCTTAGTTATATCTTACAAGCTATGGCAATCGCCAATAATCCGCGTAGGGCGTCTTCATTCACTGTGCAGAACGCTATTTATTTTCGCTGACAAAGCTATGTCCTTCTGGTCGCTGTCTAGTTCGTGGTGAGCATTAGAGCTACCGGCAGTCGCGGGATTCGACAAGTAATGATCCTGCGCTGTTTTCACTCACAAGTCTAAAATTAGACGTAGGAAAAAAGACGCTTACATAACGGTAAACGAGGTATCTAAGATTGTTTGAAGTCGTTGTAAGTACTTGTAAGGAATTCAAACAATGAAATGGAGAGAATAAAAATGAAATGTGTGTAAGAAACCAGTGAAACATATAACAAAATTAAAAGCTTGATGAGCTGTCGTCTCCCTCAAGAGCTAAAGTAACGTAGAAACTTTATAAATGCAGATGTAAGCAATTGAATAATTCACAAAGACAAAAAACTCTGTCACCCGGCAGTTCTAACAACAACATCAATAACAAAGAATGTGTAAACACAGCGAGCATAGAAAACACACAGAAAACAACGAACTTAACTAAGACAAACAAGTAAAGGCGGTTCAGACTGGCATGGATTGTTACATTAAAATTTAAATCCAGTCCCCGCGGAAGGCGACACAGACAAAAATGCTGCAATTCCGCGAATAGTGAAGAACGACAAAAGTCTGCTGCAAGTCAGAAAACAGTTTGAGTGCTATACCGCATTCCTTTGAATGCAATCACAAAAAATTGCATTTTGTCTTCAATTCAGTTAAACATCGGGTACAGACTTATATATTCCCAAACCAATGTAAAGGGTTTTCCAATAGGGACATAACAATTTCATATCTATATGTCAACGCACCCGCAAAATTTTAGTAATCTTTCAGTGTCAAAACGTTAGTCGAAGTCAACATTTTCATCATGGTTAAGGCCACTTACGAGCAACGTGTGGAAAGCATTAAAAATGACTACCGAAATTCGGAGTCTGTGGTCACAACTTTAAGAGCGCTTACTCCAATTTTCGTAATAATCTCGACTGACTGTGCTTGCCACAGTGGATACATTTAGATCCAAATTTTCACTTTTAGATGTTCCGACGTCAAGGAAACGAAAATATCGCACCCGTAAGTGTATCAATTCAAAATGAGCCAACTCAGTCGATTCCACGGCGTTTGTAGGATTTGGTCATATCTAAAGCCACACTGTGGAGTATTTTTTTTTTTTAGACGAACGTTCCCACGCCACTCACACCCGCCCCTGCCGACCGAGGAGGCCACGTCCCCATGACGTAGGGACAACGTACACATTATGGACCGATCCATAATGGAGATGACAAGAAACGTGATCCATGTAGCTACAGATATTTATCAACAGCCAATCGGTACAAAAAAAATATTAATAATAATCACTAGAAAATATAAACACCAAATTAGTACAAATTAGTAATATAACCACCACCTTAATTTAATACAATAATACAATCCAATCAAAGTATGAGAAGGACTAGAAGCATGCAATACAAAATCAAAATATAACCACCACCTTTCTTTATTACAATATTAAAATCTAATAAAAATAATATAAAGCATAATATACATAAGTATTTACGAATAATAACAATTACTAAAGTTGTTTATAACAGCCTAAATTGTTATGAAGACAATGAGCCTTGGTGTAATGAGTTTAAATAAAAAATTATTACAGTTTTTAATGAATCAAAACCTAAGGAGAAATCAATTAAATGATATAACGAATTAAAATCAGCACACATTCTACGAAATGGGTCACCACATGCATAATTGTGCCTTTGAAAATCCAAGTGTAAGAACTGATAGTATCTAGTAGGTCTAAATGGGACGTTAATATAAATTTTTGATATTAAGTATTCAGAAGCCACAACCCCACATATAATACCATTATATACCATCATCGAATTCATCATAGTTCGCCTACTCTTTAATGAGGGCAATTTAATAAGATTTAACCTGCCATTATAAGAAGGAAGTTCATAACCAGTATTCCAGTGAAGGCCTCTTAAGCAGAATATTAAAAATTTTTTCTGCACGGACTCAATTTTGTTAACATAGTAATCATATTGGGGATCCCAAACCACTGATCCATATTCTAAAATTGGCCTAACTAGGGAAATATAAAGCTGTTTCGTAGTATATGAATCAGTAAACTCTTTTGCCCAGCGTTTCACAAAATAAAAGACACCACACGCTTTATTTACCATAGTAATGATATGGTTATTAAAATTCAACTTTCTGTCCATCAAAAAACCGACATCAATAAATGAATCAACCGATGCCAATTCAGAGCCACATAAATTAAATTTAGTAGCCAACAAACTACGTCTAGAAAAGCACATATGCTTACACTTTTTAAGGTTTAATTCCACAAAATTAAATTCACACCAAGTACTAAATCTGTCCAAATCACCCTGCAGTATGTGACTGTCCGCAAAGCTAGCATAAGAGGAAAATAATTTAACGTCGTCTGCAAATATTAGTAAATTAGAGTTGCTAATAGAGTCGGGCAAGTCGTTAATGAATAGTAAAAAGAGAATAGGTCCAAGGTGGCTTCCCTGTGGGACACTAAAGGAAATACGAATTGATCTAGAAAGACTTTTTTCAAATAAAACTACTTGTTCCCTCCCAATTAGGTAGGAGGAAAGCCAATTTATGAAATTATTACTAAACCCAATTTTGTTTAACTTGAATAGTAATAGTCTGTGATTTACTTTATCAAATGCCTTACTAAAATCAGTATATATAACGTCAGTTTGCTTGTGACGAATAAATGCATCTATAACTTCAGAGGAAAACTGAAGTAGATTTGTAATAGTAGAGTGACCCTTACGAAATCCATGTTGGCATGGATGGAGTATGGGCGCCACATTATGTGTAACAAAATTTGTTACAATTTTTTCAAAAAACTTAGGAATTGCGCTTAATTTAGCAATCCCTCTATAGTTCGATACATCCAACAGACTACCAGATTTGTGAAGTGGGAACAAGTAAGACCGTTTCCATAAATCAGGAAAGTACCCCAATTGTAATGATGAATTAAATAATAAGTATAAGGGTAAGACCAGGGATTCCGAGCAGTCTTTCAATAAAACATTCGGAATGCCATCGGGTCCAGAAGTACTAGTGGGTTTAAGACGATGCAAGTTTAATTCAATAAGCGAAAAATCTAAAAAAGGAGGAACTATTTGACCTACTGATGAAATTTTGTAAGGGTACGGAATTGCAGGATTAAACGAACGTAGTGAATATGTATTTTCGAAAAAGTCAGCAAAACAGTTTGCAATAGACTGATCGCTTGAGAACTCAACACCATTAAATCTTATTCTCGATGGCTTAGAAGATGTTCGACGTTTTAAATTAACAAATCGATAAAATGATTTAGGGTATTTTTTAAAATTGTCCCTAACTCTTGTCAAGTACGACCTATAGCATCGACGAGATATTGTACCGTTGTCTCGCTATGGAATATCTACCATAATCAGCAGTTAGTCCTGCTCTTTTGAATCTTTTAAATGATTTACTCTTTATGTTTTTTAATCTACATAACTCCATAGAAGACCAAGGCATAGTTTTTTTCTACGACAATGGGTTCCATAGGCACTGTTTTAGATACAAATTCATGTAGTATGTCATAAAATTTCTTAACAGCAAAATTAAATTCCGCAATAGTACTACAACAGCAGATAGCATTCCAATCAACAGATAATAAAAGAGAATTAAGTCTATGAAAATCACGACGTTTGAAGCAAAATCTAAAGAAATCACCAGCAGGACTAGATGGTGATTGGGAAGGTAATGTAACTGAAAATGAAATACCTATAGTCGGGTGGTGGTTGTCCTCCGGAGTAGAAATTGGATGCAGTCTCATAACTTGAAATGAACGTATTTCATTGGTCAAAATCAAATCAAGAATCCTTCCATTCTGGTTAAGAATATTATTAATCTGAGACAAATTAATTTTTGCCAATAGGCCAGCAAGATCAGTGGTCCAATCACTGTTAGTAAGAGGAGTAAGTGCTTCTGAATCAGGCAACATATGCTATGATACAGAAGATAAGTTGAAGTCTCATTCATACTTCTAATTATTTTTCCAACGGCAGTCAAATGTTCATTATAAAAATCAAAATCGGTCGAAGGAGGAATGTAGGAACAGGTAATAAAAAGTTTTTTAGATCCCAATGCAACACAAACTGCAATAAATTCCAAAGTGTTAAATTCATCAGAAAAAATACGCTCAGAAGGTAGACAGCAGGAAACCGCAATTAAGACACCACCACCGATTTTCTCTGTTCTATCTTCTCTATAAATTTTATAATTATTACACAGAACCTCAGAGTTCAAAATATCAGTTTTTAACCAAGTCTCAGAAAAAACAACAATATCAAAATCAAAGTTATAGCTATCAACAAATAAGCGACTTAATTTAGTTTTTAAACCTCTTTGGTAAGCTATAGTGTATACCTTCTTCATACTTCATCCTTATGAGATAAACTGCCCAAAGAACTAAAACCACTTGATCATTTAAAACGCCGACACTTCTCCGTTTGGTGTCTGCGTTTTATCTCTAGTAATGGTCCGGTCGAATGACCACCTTGTTCATGCGAGTTAACGCCATTGGATTTCATTTTATAGTGCCACACCAAGTTATTGGTCTACGCAAACAAGCCAACAATGTAAGACGAGCTAAGAGACAACATCCGAAACAACACGCGTAATTGCCAAGGTTCTGGCTGAAATGAGTGCAAGAGTGGTATCAAATTGGGCCCAGAGAATAGATCGTTGTACACGGACTCGTGGTGGTCATATGACCGAAATCTTTCTCAATCTTAATGTTCATACGTTCACATTCTTTCGATTGGTCAGATTAATTCAATATTCATGCACATAATGCTGACTTAGGATTATGAGCTCATAAAACAATATGAACGTCAGTATTGGTTTTATTTATAAACTTTATTTTTCAAGCAAAGTGTTCTGGCCACGCCAAACTGCAAACAAAAGTAAATAAAACAAGACAATGTCTTCTCTTAACACGCACATATATACAAAACAATTATCACTATTTTTTTTATATAAGCTTTATTTGAATTATTGAATCTGCTTAAGTATAATTCAATAATGAATCCTAGTATGGATTTCTTGTAATGTGGATCTCTGCTTATTGGCAGGAATTTTAATTAATTTGGTCAAAATAGTATATAACTGGTATGGATCACATGTCTGAGAATTTTAAACCTAGTTTGGCTTAAACCTCGTGATAAAGGGCCAGAGGACCCTTACAGTCATTTACAGAGTGTTCGCGATATTATGTAGAGTGAAGAACTCTAGTTATGTATGTATAACGGATAACTCTAGAATAGCAGAGTGGACGACGTAATTTAGGTTATGTAGGTTTTTCATGTTGACTGTTTTAAGGATCACGTATGAGAGCATTTAAGCCACGTGACGTAGAATAAAGGATTCTACACAGTCTTTTTTTAATGTTCGTCCGCGATTGATATTGACTGTTTTAAAGATCACGTATAAGAGCATTTAAGCCACGTGACGTAGAAAAAAAGAATTCTACACAGTCTTTCGGGCGCGTGTGTTCGCGATTACTGTTACGGATGAAGCACAAGTGCAGATTAAAAAACACGGCGTTCGTTTCTCCGAAGTCTTAAAGAGCTTGGACTGCATAATAATTGTCTAGCAAGTATGTTATCATGACGTTCGAGCTTCTCTCTGTGCTTTATATTGATTTTTTGAACTGCCTCTTTGACGAGAGGTATTTTCAAGTCTCGGTGGATGTTTTCATTCCTCATATACCAAGGGGCACCGGTAATAAGCCGCAATGTCTTCGGTTGGACTCTTTGTATTTTGTCGAGATTGCTCGAGCTTGCTTTGCCCCATAGCGGGGCACCGTATAACCAGATAAGTTTGATTGCACTGTTGTATAGCAGGACCTTATATTCAAGGCTTAGTTTTGAGTTCGCGTTTAGGAGCCAGTGCAGTTGATGGACCTTAAGTTTCAGTTGAGTTTTCTTGGCTTCGATATGACTTCTCCAGGTGAGTCGGCGATCCAGGTGGATTCCAAGGTATGAAACATGATCAGATTGAGAAAAAGGGATATTGTTTAGTTTCAATGTCGGACAAGTGCATTTAGCCTCATTGACTTTTATTCTCCAGTCAGAGAGCCAAGATTTTACTCGTCTGAGATGTACACCTAGATTCATAGAAGCAATATCCTGCTTTTTATGTGTGGCCATTATAGCGGTATCATCGGCAAAAGCAGATGTTAGCACGTTTGGGCTGGTAGGGATATCTGCGGTAAACAGAAGGTAAAGGATAGGCCCCATGACGTTTCCCTGGGGAACACCTGCTAGTATTTCGCGGTCATTGGTGACGTGTTGTCCACATTTGACTCTGAATCTGCGGTTTTCTAAGTAAGACTCAAGAATTCGATGCGTATTTGCCGGTAAGTATTTGCAAATTTTGTAGGTCAAGCCAAAGTGCCAGACTTTGTCAAATGCTTGAGCAACATCCAGGAATACGGCGCAGCAATACAGCGCAGCAATATTCAAATGATTTTTCAATTGCTTGGGTCAGACGGTTTACTTGTTCGATAGTGCTGTGACCTTCGCGGAATCCAAACTGATGGTCTGGTATTAAGTTATTTGACACGAGGAACGGTTTTATTTTCGATAAAATAACTTTTTCAAATAGTTTGGATAAGCAGGGTAGCAAACTGATCGGCCTGTATGAGGAAGGTATTGATTTGTCATTTCCTGGCTTTAAAATCATCTGAATCAGAGAAATTTTCCACACTTTAGGAAAGTAACCATGTCTCAAAATAGAGTTAAATAATTTTTCCAGGAACTTCACAGCAATATAGGGAAGTTCCAAGATCATTTTGGGCGTGATAAGATCATATCCAGGTGCTTTACCTGGATTCACGGTTTCTTTAATGACATTCAGAACTTCATTTGCGTTAGTAAACAATGGAATTACGGCAGACATTTTATCATCAGGTGGAAGGAGGTCGCTACTTGCAGGATTTGGGCGAAATACCTGGGACAGATGTTTTGCAAAAACATTGGCTTTTTCCTCTTCTGATATTGCCCACTTGCCATTTGCGTCGCGTATTGGAAATTGCGTTTCGGTGGGCATACTAGTATTTCTTAATGTTTTCCATAATGAGAATTTGGTTGAAGCAGTCGGTGTTAAGCTTGCAATGAAACTAGCATGATGTCTACTGTCTTAAGTGCGCTTTGCAACCTTTTAGTAGCTTCAGTTAGTCTTAGTCGGGCCGCTGGTGACCTATTTCGCTGCCATTCGTGACGGAACCTCATTTTTTCACTTACAAGGTGCTCTATTACCCGGTTAGTGTAAGTATTTATACTATTTGTCGCTTTTATTTGTCTGTGTGTAGCGTGAATAGCCGCCTGTTCCAGGATCACGGTTAAGTTGGATACGTTGTTATCGATCTCTTCCGCGTTAGAAATTACATGATTCGAATCTAAATGACTACTAATGTACTTCCTGTATTTTAACCAGTTAGTTGTGTATGAAGTAAGCCTTAGTGGGTCATCTACAAGTACTGTCTTCCCGTGAAGAAGAAATATAACTGGCGAGTGGTCTGACGATAAGTCAGTACAGGTACTAGCAGATAAGTTAGATTTACTAACTCCTCTTATTATACCGAAGTCTATCAAGTCAGGCTTTTTGTTAATATCAGAAGGCCAATATGTAGGTTGACTGGGAGATATAAAGTCCAATTTATTTTGACGTCGCATTAGACATTTATACAGCTGGTTTCCCCTAGGGTTTGCTAAACGGGATCCCCAGTTCGTATGTTTGGCATTGTAGTCACCAGCAGCAATAAAGTTGTGTCCGAGACCATTGAAGAAGTTCAGAAGTATATCTTCTGATATCGCGAACCACGGGGGGAAATATATTGCTGAAATGGTAAGAAAACTACCTTGAATCTGGATACGAATTGTTGTCGCTTGAAGGTAGTTTTGTGAGACTCCTTCAGCGACTTCATGTTTCATTCGTTTACGTATTAGGATACCATTGCCCCCATGAGCCTTACCGTCGGGGTGGTGAGTACCATAAAATCTAAAATTAGGTATCTGAAAATTGTATTTGTCTGTGAGGTGAGTTTCTGATAGTAGCATTATATCAATATTCTGCCGATCTAGGTACTCGGTCAGTTCGTGTCTATGTTGGTTCACACCGTTTGCGTTCCATGTACATATCTTAAGAGGGCCTATTTTTTGGTAAGTAGAGTTTGAATTAACTGATTCTGGTTTCGCATGAATTCTTACATCATTGATTGCATAGTTGACATGAACATGTTTATACTCTGTACCAGTTGTTGAATCATTGATTCAGAGTTACCATGTTGTTGCACTGGGGCATTAGGTGTATGCGCCCTTAGAACATTCGCGTATGTTATACCGTTTGTAATACCGTTTCCGTTGCTAGAGTAAACTGGAGTCTGTTGGATGTCGATTATAGGATATGGCGCGTTTCGGTTAGAAATGAGTTTACGCTTCTCTTCTAGTTTGTGCTTAAGTTCTTTGTAAACCCTACAACCTCTGTAATTTGCGGTATGTTGTTCCCCGCAATTACTGCACTTTTTCTGTTCCTGCAGACGGATGATTGGTGTAGATCACCACATACAACACAAACGGTTGGCAAAGTGCAGTATGATTTTGTGTGTTTATACTCTTGACAGTTTTGGCTTTGAATGGGACCATTTCTTTTGTGGGGTTCTTCGACCGTAATTCTTCTATATAACAAATATTGAAGTTTGTATATAGGATGAACTTCATTTTTCTTTAGTTTCCGCGAGTCAGGTTGAAGTTCGACCTTGAACATAGGTTGGGGAACCTTTTTATTGTTAAGAACGTTTACCACTGAGTGAACGTTAAAATTCTCTTTTTCCAGTGCTCGTTTTACTTCATCTGGTCCTACAAATGATTCAATGCCTTTTAAGATTACCACGATACCCTACCACTCTTTAGACGATACGTGTAAAAATTTTTATTTCTATCGTTAAAATAACTAGAAGTAGCGCGAAAGCCGTTTTCGATGTATGCCTGAATTTTTGTCTCGTTAATATTCCCTTTCTTTATCGGCACTATGTGAAGGCCACCACTACCAACAAGTTGGGCAATGATATTTACTAGCTCATTTGAGCTACTCTCACGTAGTTATATCGGGGGTGGCCTTGGAGTTGCGGCATTTGCCGAAGAAGAAGATTGAGGTTCTTCTTCGCTCAGCAATGAAAACCGGTTCTTACCCGTGACGGACGTTGGTGGTTCTTCACCGTTCACAGTTTTGCAACTTTTTTTGTTGGAGTTACCTTTGGCAGGGCTGGATTTACGCTTTATAGTAATGTAGCGGTCCATGCCTGTCTGTATTGCCTTTAATGGTTTGTCGTTGTTTTCCTGTGTTATTTCTATGTTCGCTGTGCTTCCACCTTTTTTGATATTATTGTTGTTGCTAGCACTTCCTGGTGAGAGAGTTTGTCTTAGTGGCGCTACCTCTCTCATTCCATTGTTTACATCTGCATTTATCGCGAAGTATGCATTCCGCGAACTTATACTGCAGAAAGATTGTCTGCGTTGTTCTAACTCTTAAGTGAGACGATGGCTCATCAAGCTGTGAGTTTCTTTAGCTGTGTGTGTGCCTTTTTTGTTTTGGTTGTTTTATTACACTGATTCTTACACAACCTGCTTATTTTGTTTTATTAGAATTAATTTCCGAGAGGAGTTCTTTTAACGACCTTCTCTTCGAGCGCGGAGAGCAAAAATGTTATCACTATTAACCATTTGATGTAGAATAAAACAAATGTTGTAACATTGTTGTGGAACAAGAAACTATTTCTGAGTGTCCATAGATTTGTAACCCAGACGTAATTTAGACCAATAAGCAATGTTTCAATATTAGACAATGAAATGTAGCAATAATTTAAATGCATTTTTATCAATAATTTATTATTTAAGAATGACAATTTTGCTCATCAGTCTAATTATCTTGGTGATATTGCCAAAGATAAAACCAAAACCCATTCAATTATAAGACAAAATAGTCTAACAAAAAACATTTGGTGACCTCTAGTCATTCGTAAAGACGAAACATGCAGCTTAAAATCCTACAACTTCCAACAGGATCAAATATACATTTTGCTTTATATATATGCAAAATCAAACCAAAAAAACATTTGGTGATCGCTACAAAATCACTAGTTGAATTTAAGTTTCCCCTACCAGTGGAAATTCTTAAGTGGAACTGACATTCAATCACGCTAATCCTTCAAAAGGACGAAACTTCAAATCCACAACTTAAAACAGAGCATCAGTGCAAACATTAATCACCCAATACATTTGGTAATATGGGACAAGAAGGTTCGAGTATGGACCCATTAGCCCAATGACAACGTCAAACAGGAGACACCATAGAGTTAATCATAAGGAATTTAAAAAAGGATTCCGGCTCCAGAAAAACTGTTGAGTACTATAAAGAACGCATTTAAAGTTACTTTGTCTGAATTCGAGACAACCGACAACAAAATACGTTGTCTTGAAGTGCCGGCATTTGACCACGAATAGTTCACTAGCAACTATTACGACAAAATACTGGCAGTCATAAAGAAATACAGAAATATTCTTGAGTCATCGATGATGCAAGCGTCTACTGATGCGCCACGAGCACCAAGTCAACACCAGGATGTGGAAACCAACGGTACAAAAAAGGACATTATCCAGCTTTCGACACTAGCTTCCGTTGCAACGTCAACAAAGAAGACAAAATGTTATGAGAGCGTCGACAACATTAAACTTGAAACTGAAGAAGAAATTGTGGAAACAAATCTAGGAACTACATTTCTTCATATGGGAAAACAGCTGCGATCCACAGCAAGAAATATACGACATGGACTCGTATACCTCTTTGAAGAGAATGGTCGTAAAAAATTTCAAAACTGCAACACCGCCTGCAGCAGGGCAAGAGTCAGTATTTGGTCAAACCAATGTTTTGCCACTGCCTCAAATGGCCAGCATTTTTTGATATTTTCTTACAATTGGCGCACAACCAGATAATTCACATGGTACAAAAATGTGGTACATAAAGGCCAATATCAGAGGTTATTGCAAGATCGGTACAGCAACAAAAAACGGGTGCTGGTTGCATCGCTCGTCTAGCAATTGATTGATCAATACTCAACTAGATCATCAGCTATGTCTATAAAACAGCTACATGATGTCACGCAAAGGTACTTACATGCGCTCAATAACCTAGGAATCGACACGTCCTCCTTGGGTCTAATACTACTTCATCTACTTCTCAAGAAACTATATCAAGGTATTCGTGAACAATATAAAAGATAAATTGCCAATCCAAAAGAATTAGATCAATTCCTAGATTTTTTGCAGACTCAATTTCAATCAATGGTGGCAATGGTTCCAAGGAAAGTACTTCAGATAAATCATGTGATTGAGCGGCATTAACCAACCAAGGAGATACCGCATGAACACTGTGCAAAAAAGGCGCGCACAAACTATTCCAAAGCCAGAAGTTTCTAAAAATTACACAAAATAATTGCCTTTATTTCACCAAAAGCAACGATTATGTGTAAACTGCTTCATGTCGAGACTTTCAGCGAAACAATGTTCCATGAAGTCCAAGAAAAAACACAACACACCGTTGCATTTGGAACAAAAGTAAGGTTCTGCAAGCAAATTTGGTTCACCGGCTAGAACCTGGTTTGGACACTCACTGCTTGATGTAATGTACACAGAGCCAACTGTACAAAGTTTTTTATTCTCTATACTGTTGAGGTTTAGGTTGCCAAGTTATGTATTTACCACTGACGTGGGGAAAATGTACAACAGGTTTTAATCTCTCCTGATGATCGCAAATTTCAACTTATAATTTATAGAAAGGATGACACAATTACGTACGTTAGAAAAGCCGCCCCATAGTTAGCAACAAGATGTGTGTAACAGATAGCCAATCAAAACTCGGTTTGTTGCCCGCTCGCCTCGCAATTTATCCAAGAAAAAGTTAACGTCGATGATGGCCTGGGTGGAGCCGAAAGTTTAGTAACGGCAATTCACTTACAGCTACCTCTGCCGAGGTAGCACATTCTCCTCCCTAGCACTACCTTCACACAGTAGCTGATGAACTTTTTTTCGAACATCCGACAGAATGGTTGGTTACACAGTAGAGATATCGGAACTCAATTCCGATATTTGTTTGTGAAAGTAGCCCCAAAAAGAAGAACTTCTGCATCTCTCGTTCGGTCAAGGTACATCACATAATAATTTAATAATTAATTTGAAGTAGGTATGTATCGTATAGGGGAATTTGTCACGTTTTAGGCTCTTTTGTTTGTCATAAGTCGAGGACCACTATTCCGAATAAGCTGAAACAAATTTAAAAGAATTAATAATTACAATTCCTTTAATTAGTTAATACAACGCTACATAAGCAACAGTTATAAATAAATTTATTATTTTTTTTGTTTAATTCATAAAAAAATACAAAACGGTAAAAAGTGTCAAGTCCTATTACTTTCACGTAAAATCAAATAACCTATAAACAAAATGAGACATAAATTTACGCGTTTCGCTTTTATGCACAATTAAGTGAAGGTATGAATTTAAAAAATTTGCTCGATACAAAATTCTTTGGAAAAAACGTTAATGACTTTTTTATGTTTCTCAGAATTTAAAAAAAAATAAGTAATAAACAAAAGGTTATTTGATTTTTGTGATTGCTCATAAACTTTGTAATTGGGATTCACGATACACAGGAAATCAATATCAATGTAAAGATTGGAAAGCAAGAACTCCCGAGCTCGAAAAACAATTAAAATTATGAAATAACCCTTTTATAAAGGATCTAGATGATATTTTGTTGCCATCGCTCCACATGATATTAGGAATAGCTGGGAAATTCGTCGAAGTGGTAGTCAAAGATATTGATGACGCCTATCACTGTTTGAAATCCATCTTTCCAAAACGCAGTGAAGCTAAAATTAGAAAAGGTGCGTATCGTTGTCAGTATTAAAATATTGTCATACCTAAATTTGTTCACATCGATATATTCGCTTTGCCAATAATTTTTCCTTAATGTTCTTTTTTTTGTATTTTAAACAGTTATTCTCAATGGACCGGATATACGAAAACTAATGAAAAACGAATCTTTCACAAATATTCTTTCGAACCATTATAACCACCTATGTGCATGCATGGGACGCATTGAAACAAGTCATCGAAGGCGTTTTAGGAAAGAACCGTGTATCGTACAGCGAGATGACATACAGACACAAGTGGACAACTTGCTGTATTATTTTGAAAAAATCAATGCATCCATGACGTTAAAATAACATTTCATGCATTTCAACCTTGATACCTTTTTGGCACAATTACCTCAGGAGTCGGACGAACAAGGAGAGAGGTTCCACCAGGTGACCATGTGAATGGAAAAGCGATTCAAAAGCAAAAGATTGGATGCATTGCTTGCGGAGGTTTGTTGGTTGAGTTCTAAAATTATGCAGTTTGAAGATGAAAGCACCGAAGATGAAGATGACACTGAAATTTGTGGACACACTGAACAAAACATGCCCTTGAATATTATGTTTTTCTCGGATGATGATGCAGACTCAGAACATGAATATAAACAACCTACGAAGAAAATAAGTTCATCAGAACCACAAGCGTCAACTTCAACGAGGAAATATAGTGACAATAATTGAAAATGTTCTAAGTTTTTATCCATGCATAGATAACATATAAAAATCTCATATTTTCTGTGTAAGAATAGCTGTAATATAAATCGGAATGTTTATTTTCATGCAAAAAAAAGAATCAATAAAAAAGGCATTAATGTTTTTCCAAAGAATTTTGTGCATATCTCGAGCAAATTTTGAAATCCATACCTTCACGTAATTGTGCATTAAAGCGAATCGCGTAAATCGATTTTCATGATCTATGTCTCATTTTGTTACGTGAAAGTGATAGGACTTGACACTTTTTTACCGTTTTGTATTTTTTATGAATTAAAAAAATGATATTTTTTAGGCAAACAATATTTGTTTTCTTCATACATTTATTTTTAACTGCGATACTGTTGCTTATGTAGCGAAACGTTTTATGAACAGATTAATGAATTGTAAATTTATTTTTTTTTTTTAAATTTGTTTGTTTTACAAAAAAAAAGAGACTAAAACGTGACAAATTCCCCTATACGATACTTACTAACTTCACATTAATTATTAAATTATTATTTGATGTATCTTGACCAAACGTATGGTGCAGAAGTTCTTCTACTTTCGAAAACAATTATCAGAATTGGGTCCCGAAACAATTACCTGAAAAATGTTGTACTGTGTTACTAATGCTGTGACTTCTCTGAAGGCATCAGTTTGATTGAGATAATTACGGTTTCAGAGCATTTAAAGTCGGATGGTCTGTTAGAGGTGTGAATTATGGGAAAGTGGTCCGGTCCTATTGAGAGGACGGGTTGCCAGGTGAAGTCGTTGGTCAGGCCAGGCGATTCTTAGTTATGTCTGACAAACTATGGAAATCGCCCATAATCCGCGTGGGGCATCCTCATTCATTGTGCAGAACGCTATTTATTTTCTCTGACAAAGCTATGCCCTTCTGGTCGTTGTCTGCTAGTGAGCATTAAAGCTACCGGCAGTCACAGGATTCGACTAGTGATGATCCTGCGCTGTCTTCACTCACCTGTCTAAAATCTGACGTACAAAAAAAGACGCTTACATTTCGGCAAACGAGGTATCTAAGATTGTTTGAAGTTGTTGTAAGTACTTGTAAGGAATTCAAGCAATGAAATGCAGAGAATGAAATTTGTGTAAGAAATCAGTGAAACAAATTACAAAATAAAAAGCTTGATGAGCTGTCCTCTCCTTCAAGAGCTAAAGTAACGTGGAAACCTAATAAATGCAGATGTAAGCAATAGAATAATTCACAAAGACAAAAAGCTCTCTCACCCGGCAGTTCTAACAACAACATCAATATCAAAGAATGTGTAAACACAGCGAACATAGAAAACACACAGGAAAACAATTAACTTACGCAAGACAAACAACTAAAGGCGGTTCAGACTAGCATGGATCGTTACATTACAGACAAAAATGCTGCAATTCCGCGAATAGTGAAGAACCACGAAAGTCTGCTACAAGTCAGAAAACAGTTTGAGTGGTATGTCACTTTGAATGCATTCACAAAAAAAGGCATTTTGTCGTCAATTCAGTTAAACATCGGGTACAAACTTATACATTCCCAAACCAATGGACGACTTGCTGTATTATTTTGAAAAAATCAATGCATACATGACGCTAAAATTACATTTAATGCATTTCCACATTGATACCTTTTTGGCACAATTACCTCAGGAATTGGATGAACAAGGATAGAGGTTCCACCACGTGACCATGCTCATGGAAAAGCAAAAAATTTGATGCATTGCTTGCGGAGGTTTGTTGGTAGAGTTCTAAAATTATGCAGTTTGAAGATGAAAGCACCGAAGATGAAGATGGCACTGATATTTTTGAACACACTGAACAAAACATGTCCTTGAATATTATGTCTATCTCGGATGATGATGCAGACTCAGAACATGAATATGAACATAATAAGGTCATCAGAACCACAAGCGTCAACTTCAACGAGGATAGATAGTGACAATAATTGAAAATGTTCTAAATTTTATTTCCATGCATAGATTACATATAATAATCTCATATTTTCTGTGTAAGAATAGCTGTAATATGAATCGGAATGTTTATTTTCACGCAAAATAAAGAATCGATAAAAAGTCATCAATGTTTTTTCCAAAGAATTTTGTTCATATCGCGAGCAAATTTTTGAAATAACCTTTACTTATTCGTGCCTAAAAGCGAAACGCGTAAATCGATTTTCATGATCTATGTCTCATTTTGTTCATAGGTAATGTGACTTTACGTGAAAGTAATAGGATTTGACACTTTTTACCGTTTTGTATTTTTTATGAATTAAAAAAATGTTATTTTTTAGGCAAAAAGTACTTTTTTTCTTCGTACATTTATTTATAACTGCGAAACTGTTGCTTATGTAGCGAAACGTTGTATGAATGGATTAAAGGAATTGTAATTTATTTTTTTTTTTAAATTTGTTTCAGCTTATTCGGACTAGTGGTTCTCGAGTAACGACAAACTAAAGAGCCTAAAACGTGACAAATTCCCCTATACGATACCTACTAACTTCACATTAATTATTAAAGTATTATTTGATTACCTTGACCAAACGAATGATGCAGAAGTTCTTCTTTTTGGGGCTACTTTCACAAGCAATTATCAGAATTGAGTTCCGAATCAATAACATGAAAAATGTTGTACTATTTTATTAATGCTGTGTGTGAAGGCAACCCAATCAGTCTTTTTTTTTTGATTGAGATAATTACGGCTTTCAGAGGTTTTAACGTCGGATGGTCTGTTTAAGGAGAGAATTATGGGAAGGTGGCCCGGTCCTAGTGAGAGGACGTGTTGCCAGGTGAAGTTGTTGGTCAGGCCAGGCGATTCATAGTTATGTCTGGCAAGCTAGGAGAATCGCCCAAAATCCGCGTGGGGCGTCCTCATTCACTGTGCAGAACGTTATTTATTTTCTCTGACAAAGCTTTGCCCTTCTGACGCTTACATATCGGCAAACGAGGTATCTAAGATTGTTTGAAGTCGTTGTAAGTACTTATAAGGAATTCAAACAATGAAATGCAGAGAATGAATAATGAATGAATGACAGCAACAAACTCACATGTGCTTCAAACGATACAATTGCATCCGCAAAAAAATTACTGTTCAAGTGATAGACAAAATCAAACCAAAAAAACATTTGGTGATCCCTACAAAATCACTTGTTGATTTCGAGTTTTCCCCCACCAGTGGAAATACTTAAGTGGAAATAAGCACGCAACCAAATGGCTCCATTGACATTCAATCACGCTAATCCTTCAAAAGGACGAAACTTCAAATCCTCAACTTAAAACAGAGCATCAGTGCCAAAATTAATCACCCAATACATTTATTAATATGGGACACGGTTCGAGAACGGACCCATTGGCCCAATGCCAATGTCAAACAGGAGACACCATAGAGTTAATCATCAGGAATTTAAAAAAGGATTCTGGCTCCAGAAAAACTTGATTACAATAAAGAACGCATTTAAAGTGAGTTAGCCTGAATTCGAGACAACCGACAACAAAATACGTTGTCCACGAATAGTTCACTAGCAACTATTACGACAAAATATTGACAGTCATAAAGAAACACAGAAATATACTCGATGATGCAATTGTCTACTGATGAGCAACAAGTCAACACCAGGATGTGGACAGTAAAAAAGGACAGTATGGACCCAGTATTCAACAGTCGACACTAGCTTCCGGTGCAACTTCAACAAAGAAGACAAAATGTTATAAGAGTCTCTAGTGCGAGTACTGGCAACGGATCCGACAGCATTAAACTTGAAACTTAAGAAGAAAATGTGGGAACAAATCTAGGAACTACATTTCTTTATATGGGAAAACAGCTGCGATCCACAGCAAGAAATATACGACATGGACTCATATAGCTCTCTAGAGATAATGGTCGCAAAAAATTTCAAAACTACGACACCGCCTGTAGCAGGGCCAGAGTCAGTATTTGAGCAAACCAATGTTTTGCCACTGCCTCAAATGGCTAGAATTTTTCGATCTTTTCTTACACTTGGTGAGCAACCAGCTAATTCACATGGTACAAAAATGTGGTACCTAAAGGCCAATATCAGAGGTTATTGCAAGATCGGTACAGCAACAAAAAACGGGTGCTGGTTGCATCGCTCGTCTAGCAATTGGTTTATCAACAATCATTAGATCATCAGCTATGTCTATTAAACAGCTACATGATGTCACGCAAAGGTACTTACATGCGCTCAATTACGTAGGAATCGACACGTCCTCCTGGAGTCCAATACTACTTCATCTACTTCTCAGGAAACTAGATCGAGGTATTCGTGATCAATATAAAACATAAATTGCCAATCCAAAAGAATTACAGCAGTTATATCAATTCCTAGATTTTTTGTAGACTCAATTCCAACCAATGGTTCCAAGGAAAGTACTTCAAATAAATCGTGTGCTTTAGCGACATTAACCAACCAAGGAGATACCGCATGAACATAATGCAAAAAAGGCGCGCACAAACTATTCCAGTGCCAGAGTTTCTAAAAAATACACCAAATAATTGCCTTTATTTCACCAAAATCAAAGATTATGTGTAAACTGATTCAGGTCGGGACATTCAGCGAAACAATGTTGCATGCAGTCCAAAAAAAAAAACACCGCACGTACCGTTGCATTTGGAACAAAAGTAAGGTTCTACAAGGGAAACGGACACTAGTACAACTTCATCAGCTGTTACAAAAAAAATCTCCAAGGGAGCAACCTCCTCAACCACTCGGTCAACCTGACTTGTATCCTCTCACCACAGCCATCACAATTCATCGGCGCGACGCGAGCTGAACCAGCATTCAACCGCCTTGAAAATTCAGATGCTTTCAATTGGACAAATAAAATTATCCAACCAAACTCCCAACTATGAAGAACACTGTTTTTGATATGTCACCGCGGGAAAAAAGAAAAAATAACGAAAACACATAAAACCAAAACAATAGAAACAGTCAATTTCTCAACAAACCTACAACAAATACTCCAAATGTCAATGTTCATTATTCGTCGTGCATTCGTTTTCCTTCTCCCCCTCCCTTTTCCCTTCCATTTCGAGTAGTGCAGTTGACTCTCTTCTTTCTTTGTCGCTATCCGTCCTATGCTTAAGGCATAACACTAAGCATTGGATGGGATTAACAGCGACAAAGGGGTTAAGATCGGCAACAGCATTTGCTCACAGACACTTGTTTTTATTCTCTGGTTGGCGTAATGGTAAAGAAATTTAAAATCCATTTTGCCAACATACGAGGGTTGCGTGCGAATTTTTCGCTGTGTTTTCTCATATTCATTACCATAGGCCTGATGTTCTAGCTCTAAGTTAGACTCAGGTCCGTGAGGATTCTGATCCATAGGATTTTCACGTTCCTGGGTACCACACCCTATCTCTTTTTATTTCCCACAGAGGTCGTGTGGTATATGCACGTAATGACATAGTGTTTCAGAGCCAGCAACACTTGAACTCACAAGATCCAGAATTTACCTCCCTTTGGGTTAAGTTCAGGATTGGAACACATGTACTACATTTTGGGTTTATTTATAGAAGTCCAAACACGGAAAGGTAGGCTTTCCTTAACGGCTTTGACGCCCTTTCCGATTCAATATCGAAACTTTTGGAGAGTTATCCAGACAGTGAAATTGTCGTTGCTGGAGATTTCAATGTCCATAATTCCACTTGGCTTTCACATTCGAGCCATACAACTCCGGAGGGCCAATACGCCGAGCTCTTAGCCGCGCAAAACGATTGACGCAACTAGTGAATGAACCGACACATATTCCGTGTGTAGAAGGGCACCAACATAACATTCTTGACCTTTATTTAATTTCGCACCCTGAAAAGTACGAAGTTAATGTACTTGCACCTCTTGGTTACTCCAATCACTGCATTGTTTTAGCATCCTTTCCTTATTCCGCTCTTCGTGTCAATTCGATACCAGCCCCAAAGCGGACAGTTTTTTTTACGAAAAGGCACGTTGGGATGAGCTAAACCACTTTTTCCAGCATTTCAATTGGAAACTTTGATTTCCTGATAACGACGTAAATGCTGTGGCTGAAATGATCCAAAACATAATTTTATCTGGAATAAAGACTTTTGTTCCAAATAAAATTATGTCGGCTAAACCAGCCAAAAACAGTTGGTTTAACCAGGCATTCAGGGATGCTGTCAGATCAAAGGAGGAAGCGTTTAGAAATTGGCGTTTGAACAAAAACTCCAATACTGAACTGCTGTGAAAACAGGCAAGAGCTTCGTGTGCTAGAGTGCTTAGGCGTGAAAAATTTCTGCACAAACAACGTCTACGTACAAAGGTTCTTACTTCTCCCAGGGGAAGTAAGAGCTTTTGCTCGTTTGTAAGAAGAGTAAAGGATAGTTCTTCATCTATCCCAACTCTTATTAAAGACGACCAGGCATTCACTGACCCGGTTGATAAAGCTAACCTTTTGGCTGAAATATTTGCAGGAAATTCTTCCTTGCCGGAAAACAATCAACCACTCCCCGCGATCGATAACGTATCAAGTTCCATTCCTCAGAAATTTTTTCGAACGCATGGAGTTAAAAGGGTTCTTGCGAACCTCGATGTAAATAAATCCCCGGGCCCGGATGGTATCTCAACACTTGTCCTTTGTAAGTGCTCGTCGACGCTAGCCCGTCCATTACGCAACCTTGCTTACCGTGCGGGAGTTTTCCCAGCGTATTGGAAGGTTGCGAACGTCCAGCCGATCCCTAATAAGGGTGAAACCAATAATCCTGCGAATTTTCAGCCAATTGCGATTTGCTCTGCGCTCTCCAAGATAATGGAGAGCATGGTAAACCACCATCTTGTGAGGTATTTAGAGACCAACGACTTGCTAAGTGATCGACAGTATATCATCCGTAGAAATAGCCCTACCGAAGACCTGTTGGCGTTTTTGCCGGATCGTTGGAGTCGGTCTATCCACCAGTTTGGTGAGAGTAAGGTCGTGGCTCTAGATATCTCCATGGCCTTTGATAGAGTCTGGCACGGTGCACTCATACCAAAGCTAATCGCCTTTGGTGTCGGTAATACGTTTGCTCGATTTATATCGAGCTTTCTTAGAGATCGCACTATTAGAGTTGTTGTAGATGGGTTCTCATCCCTCTTTATTTATTATTTTCATTGACGATCTATTGCGTCAGACCGTGAATCCAATCAACTCTTTCGCAGATGATAGTAACCTCTGTCATTCATATTCATTTGACCGTAGGCCGAGTCTTCAAGATATTGAAGACAAAAGGGGAATTACGGAGAGACACTTGGCCGGGATCTACTGGTCATTTCCGAATGCCGTCGAGTGAATAGAGTAGATTTTAATGCACGTAAGACACAGTGCTGCTTGTTGTCTCACAAGCGATTCGCTGACCTAATGATATTGTCAATTTCTATCGATGGTACGGATATTGAACAATCAGAAGCTCTCGATGCTCTGGGCATGAAAATACAATGCGACGCTCGTTGGGCGAGACATGTATTCGAAGTGTCGAAAGAAGCACTCAAGTATATAGGCTTTTTAAAGCGGTGCAAGAAATATTTCACTCCTTCTGATATTTTCAATATCTATACAACTTACATCAGGCCAAAGATGGAATGCAACTCCCATATATGGGAAGGTGCCCCAAAATCATCCTTGGAGCTACTTGACCCTGTTCAAAGGAGAGCGATGGTGCTGATAGGTGACAGTAGGGTATCCAACTCTATTGTTTCCCTTGAGCATCGTCGGAATGTGGATTGCGTGACGCTGTTCTATCATTACTTTCATGGTGTATGTTCATCAGACATCCGTCGCCTTATTCCTGACGTGAGGATGTTGGGCAGGGATACGCGACATTCTAGTAATTCACACCCGTTTGTTATCGATTGGCCAGTTGACAGCACTATAAACTACAGATCAAATTCGTTCTTCGCTCGTACAGTCCGTATGTGGAATCGACTTCCGACAAATGTATTTGCCACTAATTGCGACATCCAGAAGTTCAAGGCAAGTGCCAATAATCATTACTCCCTCTTTCCCCCTCCGATCCTTTACATTCCACTCGCCAACGCAATGCACCGCTTGTATAGGGGGCATCCCCTGAGCGTTGGATATTTAAAAAAAAGTCCTGACGCTCTAGGCGACTCACACGGAATTTCCATAAATCGATTTTTTTTCGCTCGAACATCGGCTGCAATAGTTTTCTGAGTTAAAAACTCAGTACGTCAGGTTCGTGGATGAATATGAGGCACTGGGACACATTACGAGAATACCAACAGAGGCTATCCAATTACCAAACTCACACCATTGTGTACAACGGTGGGAAAACTCCAGCACAAAGCTCAAGTAGTATTTGATGCATCGGCTAAAACCTCGTCTGGACACTCACTGATTGATCTAATGTACACAGAGCCAACTGTGCAATATTATTTATTCTCTATATCGTTGAGGTTTAAGTTGCCAAGATATGTATTTACCACTGACGTGGGGAATATGTACAGACAGGTTTTAATCTCTCCTGATGATCGCAAATCTTATAATTTAAAGAAAGGATGACACAATTACGTACGTTAGAAAAGCCGCCCCATAGTTGGCAACAAGGTGTGTGCAAAAAATAGTCAAGGAAAACTCGGTTCGCTACCGCTGGCCTGGGTGGAGCCGATAGATTAGTAGCGGCAATTCACTTACAGCTACCTCTGCCGAGGTAGCACATTCTCCTCCCTAGCACTACGTTCACACTGTAGCTGATGATTTTATTTGAACATCCGACAGAATGGTTGGTTACACAGTAGAGATATCGGAACTCAATTCTGATAATTGTTTGTGAAAGTAGCCCCCAAAAGAAGAACTCCTGCATCATTCGTTTGGTCAAGGTAATCAAATAATACTTTAATAATTAATGTGAAGTTAGTAGGTATCGTATAGGGGAATTTGTCACGTTTTAGGCTCTTTAGTTTGTCGTTACTCGAGAACCACTAGTCCGAATAAGCTGAAACAAATTTAATAAATTTGAATCTGTCCATACAACGTTTCGCTACATAAGCAACAGTTTCGCAGTTATAAATAAATGTATGAAGAAAAAAATATTTTTTAACTAAAAAATATTTTTTTTTAATTCATAAAAAATATAATACGGTAAATAGCTTCAAGTCCTATTACTTTCACGTAAACAATATGAGACATAAATCATGAAAATCGATTTACGCGTTTCGCTTTTATGCACAATTAAGTGAAGGTATGCATTTCAAAAAATTGCTTGAGATATGTACAAAATTCTTTGAAAAGGCGTTGATGATTTTTTATGATTCTCAGAATTTAAAAAAATAAGTAATAAACAAAAGGTTTTTTGATTTTTGTGATTGCTCATAAACTTTGTAATTGGGATTCACGATACACAGGGAATCAATATCAATGTAAAGATTGGAAAGCAAGTACTGCCGAGCTCGAGAAACAATTAAAATTACGGAATAAACCTTTGATAAAGGATCTAGATGATATATTTTTGCCATCGCTCCACATGAAATTAGGAATAGCTGTGAAATTCGTCGAAGTGGTAGTTAAAGATATTGATGACGCCTATCACTGTTTGAAATCCATCTTGCCAAAACGCAGTGAAGCTAAAATTAGAAAAGGTACATATCGTTGTCAGTATTTTAATATTGTCATAACTAAATTTGTTCACTTCGATATATTCGCATTGCCAGCAATTTTTTCGTTAATGTTTTTTTTTATATTTTAAACAGTTATTCTCAATGGACCGGATACACGAAACTTAATGAAAAGCGAATCGTTCACAAATATGGTTTCGAACCATTATATCCACCTATGTATGTGCATGAGACGCATTGAAACAAGTCATAGAAGGCGTTTAAGGAAAGAACTGTGTACAGCGAGATGATATACAGACACGAGTGGACAACTTGCTGTATTATTTTCAAAAAATCAATGCATCCATGACGTTAAAATTACATTTAATGCATTTCCACCTTGATACCTTTTTGGCACAGTTACTTCAGGAATCGGTTGAACAGGGATAGAGGTTCCACTACGTGACCATGCTCATGGAAAAGCAAAAAATTGGATGCATAGCTTGCGGAGGTTTGTTGGTGGAGTTCTAAAATTATGCAGTTTGACGATGAAAGCACTGAAGATGAAGATGACACTGACATTTTTGAACACACTGAACAAAACATGCCCTTGAATATTATGTCTATCTCGGATGATGATGCAGACTCAGAACATGAATATGAACAACCTACGACGATAATAAGGTCATGAGAACCACAAGCGTCAACTTCAACGAGGATGGATAGTGACAATAATTGAAAATGTTCTAAATTTTGTTTCCATGCATAGATAACAAATAAAAATCTCATATTTTCTGTGTAAGAATAGCTGTAATATAAATCGGAATGTTTATTTTCATGCAAAATAAAGAATCAATAAAAAAGTCATCAATGTTTTTTCCAAAGAATTTTGTTCATATCTCGAGCAAATTTTTGAAATTACCTTCACTTATTTGTGCCTAAAAGCAAAACGCGTAAATCAATTTTCATGATCTATGTCTCATTTTGTTCATAGATAATGGTACTTTACGTGAAAGTAATATGATTTTACACTTTTCACCGTTTTGTATTTTTTATGAATTAAAAAATTGTAAAAGTTGTATGAATGGATTAAAGGAATTGTAATTTTAATTTTTTTTTAAATTTGTTTAGGCTTATTCGGACTAGTGGTTCTCGATGTATTACAAACAAAAGAGCCTAAAACGTGACAAATTCCCCTATACGATACTTACTAACTTCACATTAATTATTAAATTATTATTTGCTGTACCTTGACCAAACGAATGATGCAGAAGTTCTTCTTTTTGGGGCTACTTTCACAGACAATTATCAGAATTGAGTCCCGAATCAATAACCTGAAAAATGTTGTACTATCCCAATCAGTCTTTTTTTTTTGATTGAGATAATTACGGCTTTCAGAGGTTTTAACGTCGGATGGTCTGTTTAAGGAGAGAATTATGGATAGGTGGCCCGGTCCTAGTGAGAGGACGGGTTGCTAGGTGAAGTCGTTGGTCAGGCCAGGCGATTATTAGTTATGTCTGGCAAGCTATGACAATCGTCCAAAATCCGCGCGGGGCGTCCTCATTTACTGTTCAGAATGCTATTTACGAGGTATTTAAGATTGTTTGAAGTCGTTGTAAGGAATTCAAACAATGAAATGCAGAGAATGAAAATGAAATTTGTGTAAGAAGTCAGTGAAACAAATTACAAAATAAAAAGCTGTCGTCTCCCTCAAGAGCTAAAGTAACGTAGAAACTTAATAAATGCAGATGTAAGCAATAGAATAATTCACAAAGAGAAAAAACTCTCTCACTCGGCAGTACTAAAAACAACATCAATATCAAAGAATACGTAAACACAGCGAACATAGAAAACACACAGGAAAACAAGTAACTTACGCAAGACAAACCAGTTAGGGGGTTCAGACTGGCATGGATCGTTACATTAAAATTTAAATTCAGTCTCCGCGGAAGGCAACACAGACAAAAATGCTGCAATTACGCGAATAGTGAAGAACCACAAAAGTCTGCTACAATTCAGAAAACAGTTTGAGTGTCACACCGCATTCCTTTGAATGCAATCACAAAAATGCATTTAGTCGTCAATTCAGTTAAACATCGGGTACAAACTTATACATTCGCAAACCAATGTAAAGGGTTTTCCAATAGGAACATAACAATTTCATATCTTTATGTTAACGCACCCGCAAAATTTTAGTAATCTTTCAGTGTCAAAACGTTTGTCGAAGTCAACATTGTCATCATGGTAAAAGCCACTTACGAGTAACGTGTGGAAAGCATTAAAAATGACTACCGAAATTCGGAGTCTGTGGTCACAACTTTAAGAGCGCTTAATCCAATTTTCGAAATAATCGTCCCACCCGACAGACTGTGCTTGCTACAGTGGATACATTTGGATCCAAATTTTCACTTTTAGATGTTCCGACGTCAAGGAAACGAAAATATCGCACCCGTAAGAGTATCAGTTCAAAATGAGCCAACTCAGTCGATTCCACGGCGTTTAAGGATTTTCATCCTTATGAGATAAACTACCCCAAGAACTAAAGCCACTTGATCATTTAAAACGCCGACACTTGTCCGTTCAGAATCCAGAATTTCATCGAACAATCATCTTCAGAGATAATACTCATTTCAGGCTGAGTGGATTTGTCAATAAACATAATATGCATTATTCGACAGCAACAAACCCACTTGTGCTTCAAGAGACACAATTTCATCCGCAAAAAAATACTGTGTGGTTTTCACGCAGGAGGTGATTTGGCAGTATTTTTCGTCGATGAAAACAAACCTTATGTTAATGTAAAACGCTATGCCATGTTAGTTTTGGATAGCATTGGATGAGCTTGACATCGGCGGTGTGTAGTTTCAACAAGACGGTGCCACTAGCCACTCGTTACAATCTATTTACTGAAAGGCAAATTCGGCGAACGTGTTATCTCTAGTAATGGTCCGGTCGAATGGCCACCTCGTTTATGCGAGTTAACGCCATTGCATTTCTTTTTATGGTGCCACATCAAGTTATTGGTCTATGCAAACAAGCCAACAATTTAAGACGAGCTAAGAGACAACATCCGAAACAACACGCGAAATTGCCAAGGTTATGGTTGAAATGTGTGCAAGAGTGGTAGCAAATTGGGCCTAGAGAATATATCGTTGTAGACGGACTCGTGGTGGTCATATGACCGAAATCTTTCTCAATCATAATGTTCATACATTCACATTCTTTCGATTGGTCAGATTAATTCAATATTCATGCTCATAATGCTGACTGAGGATTAATAGCTCATAAAACAATATGTAGGTCAGTATTGGTTTTATTTATAAACTTTATTTTTCAAGCAAAGTGTTCTGCCCCCGCCAGACTGCAAACAAAAGTAAATAAAACAAGACAATGTCTTCTCTTAACACGCACATATATACAAAACAATTATCACTATTAACCATTTGATGTAGAATAAAATAAATGTTGTAACATTGTTGTGGAACAAGAAACTATTTCTGAGCGTCCATTGATTTGTAACCCTGACGTAATTGAACCCAATAAGTATTGTTTCAATATTAGACAATGAAATGTAGCAATAATTTAAATGCATTTTTATCAATAATTTAGTATTTAAGAATGACAATTTTCAATAAAGAATCAGAGAAATTTACAAACCGTGCTTGTGTCAAGTTTCTTTCGCCCATCAGTCTAACCATCTTGGTGATATTGCCCAAGATAAAACCAAAACACAAATCAATTATAAGACAAAATAGTCTAACAAAAAACATTTGGTGACCTCTAGTCATTCGTAAAGACGAAACACGCAACATAAAATCCTACAACTTTCAACAGGATCATATACAGATTTTGCTTAATATAGGCAAAATCAAACCATAAAACATTTGGGGATCCCTACAAAATTACTAGAAGAACACGAGTTTCCCCCATCAGTTGAAATTCTTAAGTGGAACTAAACACGCAGCCAGATGGCTCCATTGACATTCAATCACGCTAATCCTTCGAAAGGACGAAACTTCAAATCTGCAACATAACGGTGCAAAAAAGGACAATATGGAGACAGTATCCAACAGTCGACACTAGCTTCCGGTGCAACGTCAACAAAGAAGAAAAAATGTTATGAGAGCGTCTCTAATGCAAGTACTGGCAACGGAACAGCATTAAACTTGAAACTGAAGAAGAAATTGTGGGAACAAATCTAGGAACTTCATATGGGAAAACAGCTGCGATCCACAGCAAGAAATATACAACATGGACTCGTATACCTCTTTGAAGAGAATGGTCGTAGAAAATTTCAAAACTACGACACCGCCTGCAGCAGGGAAATAATCAGTATTTGAGCAAAGCAATGTTTTGCCACTGCTTCAAATGGCCAGTATTTTTTGGTCTTTTGTTACAATTGGTGAACAACCAGGTAATGCCCACGGTACAAAAATGTGGTGCCTAAAGGCCAATATCACAGGTTTTTGCAAGATCGGTACAACAACAAAAAACGGGTGCTGGTTGTATCGCTCCTCTAGCAATTGATTGATCAACTATCAACTAGATCATCAGCTATGTCTATACAACAGCTACATGATGGCACGCAAAGGTACTTACATGCGCTCAATAACGTAGGAGTCGACACGTCCTCCTGGGGTCCAATACTACTTCACCTACTTCTCAAGAAACTAGAGGTATTCGTGATCAATATAAAAGATAAATTGCCAAACAAAGAATTACAGCAATTAGATCAATTCCTAGATTTTGTGTAGACTCAACTTTAATCAATGGTGGCAATGGTTTCAAGGAAAGTACTTCAAATAAATCATGTGCTTCAGCGGCATTAACCAACTAAGGAGATACCGCATCTACACAAAAAAGGTGCGCACAAACTATTCCAGTGCCAGAGTTTCTAAAAATTACACCAAATAATCGCCTTTATTTCACTAAAAGCAAAGATTGTGTGTAAACTGCTTCAGATCGGGACATTCAGCGAAACAATGTTCCATGAAGTGCAAGAAAAAACACAACACACGGTTGCATTTGGAACAAAAGTAAGGTTCTACAACCAAAACGGATACTAGTTGTAACAAAAAATCTCCTAGGGAGCAACCTCCTCAACCACTCAGCCGACCTGACTTGTATCCTCTCACCACAGCCATCAAAATTCATCGGCGCGACGCGAGCTGAACCAGCATTCAACCGCCTTGACAATTCAGATGCTTTCAATTGTACAAATAAAATCATCCAAACAACTCCCAACTATGAAGAACACTGTTTTCTGATAGGTCGTCGCGGAAAAATTCGAAAGGAACACCTCAAAAATTTGACATGTGGAATCTGCACCACAGATGAAACACTTGATGCCTCCATCGCTCGACTCTGGGAATTGGATGAAATAAAAACAACAAGCAAACTATTATCAATAGAGGAAAAACAGTGTGAAGATCAAGTTGCGCAAACAATGTCAGGGACCAACACAATTCATTCATAGTAGGAATACCCTTTCATCAAAATCCTGACGCTATATGCGACTCACATGGAATTTGCAAAAGTTTTCTGAGTTAAAAACTCAGTACGTCAGGTTTGTGGAGGAATATAAGGCACTGGGACACATGACGAGAATACCAACAGAGGCTATCCAATCACCAAACTCACACCATTGTGTACAACGGTGGGAAAACTCTACCACAAAGCTCAATTAGTATTTGATTCATCGGCTAGAACCTCGTCTGGACACTCACTGCTTGATCTAATGTACACAGAGCCAACTGTTCAAAGTTATTTATTCTCTATATTGTTGAGGTTTAGGTTGCCAAGATATGTATTTACCACTGACGTAGGGAAAATGTACAGACGGTTTTTAATCTCTCCAACTTATAATTTGGAGAAAGGATGGCATAGTTACGTACGGTGAAAAAGCCACCCCATAGTTAGCAACAAGGCGTGTGCTACTAATACCAAAGGAAAACTCGGTATGCTACCAGGTCGCAATTTCTCCAAGAACATAGTTACGTCGAAGATGGCCTGGGTGGAGTCGATAGTTTAGTAACGGCAATAGAACGGATTCAATTTATGCAAATAGTCTGCTAGTAACCCACAACTTATTGAAAACATTTCACAAGGAGATCGAGAAGTTAACATAGTTTTTGAAAGCACGAAATATGACTCCGTTTAAACATTAGGACGCACTTCACACGTTCTGCGTGAAAATCAATGTTGATAGCACCAAAAGGAAAACTATACCCACAGCTACCTCAGATCTTGCCAGGCCTCGTTTAGGGTTGTTGCTCCCCATAATAGTAACAGCAAATATATTCATTCAAGAATTGTGGGAGCTAAAATTGGTTGTGAACAATCGTTACTATGTCAATTATAACTTTAGCTCTAAAGAAATACATCTGTATTTTGCGGTCACTTTTAACAATTGAAAATACAGAGACATAGAGCCATACAATTCAAAAAGTTTTACGCTTGCACCATAAAGTTACAAATGTACCGTAAATACTTACCACTCATTTTCATGAAAAACCTTATACCAGCCCAAACACTTGCATTTTTAACATTTACACATTTATATTTGCTAACTTCAGCAATACATTTTTCATCTTTTATTTTTTACTTATTATTATGCTTTATCCTCTTTGTTAAATAACGAAAAAAACAAATCTCAAATCCAACACAAGCGGGCCGCAAAAAAGTTAAATAAATTTCAACTTCGCCGCGCCACCGTTTTGCTAAATGCAAATATTTGTAATATTTTAAAAATTTTGTTCGGATATTTATAAAAATATAGCTTATTTATTGCATTGCCAATACCATCACAGCACCGCACCGCATGACGCGTACATTGTCCTTTTACCATTAACCATCATGGTGTACTACTTGATAATGTTTGTGCATATAGCCATCTCGCTTGGCCACGTGCAAGAAGTTGGCCGAGCCTTTATGTTTCGTTGAGCATGGCTCAACGACTGGGAGCATGTTCCTACATAAACAATCTTTCATTTGGTCAAATTGATTCAATATTCATGCACACAATGCTGACTCAGGATTTTTAGTTCATAAAACAATATGTAGGGGACTATTGATTTTATTTTTAAACTTCATTGATCAAGCAAAGTGTAACTGTTCTGGCCAAACAAACAGCAACCAAAAGCAACAATGTCTTCTCTTAACACATACACATAACAATTATTACTATTAACCACTTGATGTAGAATAAAACAAATAATGTAACATTATTGTGGGACAAGAAACTATTTCTGGGTGTCCATTGCTTTGTAACCCAAATGTAATTAAACCCAATAAGCAATGTTTCAATTTTATACAACTCAATTTAGCAATAATTTAAATGTATTTTAGCAAAAATTTAGTTTGTGAATTTAGAAATTCACAAACCGTGCTTGTGTCAAACTTCTTTCGCTCAACAGTCTTAACAAGTTCAAGAGCTTGAGTAAAACAATCTTTATCTTGGTGATTCTGCCAAAGATAAAACCAAAACACAAATCAATTGGAAGACAAAATAGTCCAACAACACCTGGAATAAATTTGAACTCTATATCTTAAATATCTATTTTTTATTAATATATAAAATTGTTATGTCCTTAATGGAAAACCCGTATAAGGTTATACTCGAATCCGATATGAGTAAACTTAAGAAAAATAAAGTTCACTCAATATATAAACTCCAGTATTTGTTATATAGGAGGATTTGTGTTAAAGAACCGCATAGACGAAATGGTCCAATTCAATGCCGAAATTGTCAAGAGCACGGGTACACCAAATTGTACTTCACTTTGCCAACCGTTTGCGTTGTATCTGGTTATGTACACCAATAAAAGTGTAGTAACTGCGGGAAACAACATACAGCGAACTACAGATGTTAAAGGGTTTACAAAGAACTCAAACATAAACTAGAAGAGAAGAGTAAATTTAGCCCTTTAACAGACCCAGACAACAGACCCAGTTTATTCTAAAGGCTGAAACGGTATAAAATATGCTAATGCTCTAAGGGGACACACACCTACTGCCCCTGTGCAACAATTTGGTAAAGCTGAATCAGTAATTCAACAGCGTGTACCGAGTATGAATATGTTCATGTTACAATGTTCAATGATAAAAGACTTCATGTGTAACCAAAATCAGTTAATCCAAGTTATACTTAGAAAAAATTAGGCCCCCTTCAGATATGCACATGAAACGCAATTACAGACAAATACAACTTTAAGATACCTAATTTTAGATTTTATGGTTCACACCACCCCTACGGTAAGGCGGTGAAACACTGGTATGTTAATACGGAACTGCCAGACTACCTAGTTCGTCAAAATATTGATACGAGTAAAATGCAAGGGTCGAAAAAGAGGCTACCGCCATAATTTCACCAAAACTAGTTTGAAATTCTTAACAAACACACGTGCTCAAAAGATGCAGAATACTTTATTCTACGTCATGAGGTTTAAACCAAATGGGATTTAAATGCTCTCAAAAGTGAGCCTTATAGCAGTCAAAATACAAAACGGAAATGTTTCGCTTTTGAGGCTTCAACCTAATTTATTTTAAAATTCTCAATTACGTAAACCCCTAAAGGCCTACAAATAGTACGTACAATAAGAAGCATAAGAATAAAATGGACTCTACCAATCTAGAATTACCCGTTAAAAAAACTTGACTTCTCTACTCTACAAGTCTGGAGTTCTTCACTCTACAAACAAAAATATTGCGAACACGTCGTTAAATGACTGAGAAGGTCTCCTAGACCTTTATCATAAGGTTAAAGCAGAAGTAAGCTTAAAATTCTTTTAATTTAAATCAAAACTTAATCCTTGTGTCAATCAATATAATACCAGGCCATCAGTTTGGATTCCGGAGAGATCACAGTACCATTTAACAAGTAACCCGTCTGACCCAGCTATAGAAAAATCTTTGAACGGCGAGAATATTGCAGCAAGGATGCAATTCAAGATGATGCACAAACAGACGCTTGACCGATACGGCAACAGACTAGCTAGGCAGTTACTATGTACGCCAAGCACGTCAAGACTTTAGAGAAATAAAGGCCAGGTATGCTAATATATACCTGCGGGTGTCTCATCGTAGTAAATCGCAATTACTCGCTGGCAAAAGACTGTGTATAATTCGCTATTCCACGTCACCAGCTTTGAACGAAACGTGGTTTAAATTCTCTTACATGTGATTCTTATAGCAGTCAACACGCAAAAAATACAACACCGAAATTGTGGAAATGTCTGTCTATAAATGCTTCCGGCTCTATTTCATTTGATGTAGTATAAAACAAAGGTTGTAACATTGTTGTGGAACAAGAAACTATTTCTGAGCGTCCGTAGATTTGTAACCCAGGCGTAATTGAACCCAATAAGTATTGTTTCAATATTAGACAATGAAATGTAGCAATAATTTAAATGCATTTTTATCAATAACTTAGTATTTAAGAATGACAATTTTCAATAAAGAATCAGATAAATTTACAAACCGTGTTTGTTTTTTTTTTTTTTTTTATATAAGCTTTATTTGAATTATTGAATCTGCTCCAATGGAGCCTAACAATAAGTATACGAATCTTAAGTATAATTCAATAATGAATCCTAGTATGGATTTCTTGTAATGTGGATCTCTGCTAATTGGCAGGAATTTTAATTAATTTGGTCAAAATAGTATATAACTGGTATGGATCACATGCCTGAGAATTTTAAACCTGGTTTGGCTTAAACCTCGTGATAATGGTCCAGAGGACCCTTACAGTCATTTACAAAGTGTTCGCGATATTATGTAGAGTGAAGAACTCTAGTTATGTAAGTATAACGGATAACTCTAGAATAGCAGAGTGGACGAAGTAATTTGGGTTTTGTTGGTTTTTCGCGTTGACTGTTTTAAGGATCACGTATGAGAGCATCTAAGCCACGTGACGTAGAATAAAGAATTCTACACAGTCTTTTTTGAGTGTTCGTCCGCGATTGATATTGACTGTTTTAAAGATCACGTATAAGAGCGTTTAAGCCACGTGACGTAGAAAAAAGGATTCTACACAGTCTTTCGGGCGCGTGTGTTCGCGATTACTGTTACGGATGAAGATTAGAAAACACGGCGTTCGTTTCTCCGAAGTCTTAAAGAGCTGGGACTGCACAATAATTGTCTAGCAAGTATGTTATCATGACGTTCGAGCTTCTCTTTGTGCTTTATATTGGTTTTTTGAGAGATATTTTCAAGTCTCGGTGGATATTTTCATTCCTCATATACCAAGGGGCACCGGTAATAAGCCGCAATGTCTTCGATTGGACTCTTTGGATTTTGTCCAGATTGCTCGAGCTTGCTTTGCCCCATAGCTGGGCACCGTATAACCAGATAGGTTTGATTGCACTGTTGTATAGCAGGACCTTATATTCAAGGCTTAGTTTTGAGTTCGCGTTTAGGAGCCAGTGAAGTTGATGGACCTTAAGTTTCAGTTGAGTTTTCTTGGCTTCGATATGACTTCTCCAGGTGAGTCGGCGATTTAGGTGGATTCCAAGGTATGAAACATGATCAGATTGAGAAAAAGGGATATTGTTTAATTTCAATGTCGGACAAGTGCTAAAATTCAGTGTGAAAGTTACCTGTGTGCATTTAGCCTCATTGACTTTTATTCTCCAGTCAGAGAGCCAAGATTCTACTCGTCTGAGATGTACACCTAGATTCATAGATGCAATATCCTGCTTTTTATGTGTGGCCATTATAGCGGTATCATCGGTAAAAGTGGATGTTAGCACGTTTGGGCTGGTAGGAATATCTGCGGTAAACAGAATGTAAAGGATAGGCCCCATGACGCTTCCCTGGGGAACACCTGCTAGTATTTCGCGGTCATCGGTGACGTGTTGTCCACATTTGACTCTGAATCTGCGGTTTTCTAAGTAAGACTCAAGAATTCGATGCGTATTTGCCGGTAAGTATTTGCAAATTTTGTAGGTCAAGCCAAAGTGCCAGACTTTGTCAAATGCTTGAGCAACATCCAGGAATACTGCGCAGCAATATTCTCGCCGTTCAAATGATTTTTCAATTGCTTGGGTCAGACGATTTACTTGTTCGATAGTGCTGTGACCTTCGCGAAAACCAAACTGATGGTCTGGTATTATGTTATTTGACACGAGAAACGGTTTTATTTTCGATAAAAGAACTTTTTCAAATAGTTTGGATAAGCAGGGAAGCAAACTGATCGGCCTGTACGAGGAAGGTATTGATTTGTCCTTTCCTGGCTTTAAAATCATTTGAATCAGAGAAATTTTCCACACTTTAGGAAAGTAACCATGTCTCAAAATAGAGTTAAATAATTTTGCCAGGAACTTCACAGCAATATAGGGAAGTTCCAAGATCATTTTAGGCGTGATAAGATCATATCCAGGTGCTTTACCTGGATTCACGGTTTCTTTAATGACATTCAGAACTTCATTTGCGTTAGTAAACAATGGAATTACGGCAGACATTTTATCAACAGGAGGAAGGATGTCGCTACTTGCAGGATTTGGGCGAAATACCTGTGACAGATGGTTTGCAAAAACATTGGCCTTTTCCTCTTCTGATATTGCCCAATTGCCATTTGCGTCGCGTATTGGAAATTGCGTTTCGGTGGGCATACTAGTATTTCTTAATGTTTTCCATAATGAGAATTTGGTTGAAGCAGTCGGAGTTAAACTTGCAATGAAACTAGCCTGCTGTCTACTGTCTTCTTTTCTAAGTGCGCTTTGCAACCTTTTAGTAGCTTCAGTCAGTCGTGTCGCTGGTGACCTATTTCGCTGCCATTCGCGATGGAACCTCCTTTTTTCACTTACAAGGTGCTCTATTTCCCGGTTAGTGTAAGTATTCAAACTATTTGTCGCTTTTATTTGTCTGTGTGTAGCGTGAATGGCCGCCTGTTCCAGGATTACGTTCAAGTTGGATACGTTGTTATCGATCTCATCCGCGTTAGAAATTAGATGATTCGAATCTAAATGACTACTAATGTACTTCCTGTATTTTAACCAGTTAGTTGTGTATGAAGTAAGCCTTAGTGGGTCATCTACAAGTACTGCCTTCCCGTGAAGAAGAAATATAACTGGCGAGTGGTCTGACGATAAGTCAGTACAGGTACTAGCAGATAAGTTAGATTTACTAACTCCTCTTATTATACCGAAGTCTATCAAGTCAGGCTTTTTGTTAATATCAGAAGGCCAATATGTAGGATGACTGGGAGATATAAAGTCAAATTTATTTTGACGTCGCATTAGATATTTATACAGCTGGTTTCCCCTAGGGTTTGCTAAACGGGATCCCCAGTGCGTATGTTTAGCATTGTAGTCACCAGCAGCAATAAAGTTGTGTCCGAGACCATTGAAGAAGTTCAGAAGTATATCTTCTGATATCGCGAACCGCGGGGGGAAATATATTGCTGAAATGGTAAGAAAACTACCTTGAATCTGGATACGAATTGTTGTCGCTTGAAGGTAGTTTTGTGAGACTCCTTCAGCGACTTCATGTTTCATTCGTTTACGTATTAGGATACCAGTGCCCCCATGAGCCTTACCGTCGGGGTGGTGAGTACCATAAAATCTAAAATTAGGTATCTGAAAATTGTATTTGTCTGTGAGATGAGTTTCTGATAGTAGCATTATATCAATATTCTGCCGATCTAGGTACTCGGTCAGTTCGTGTCTATGTTGGTTCACACCGTTTGCGTTCCATGTACATATCTTAAGAGGGCCTATTTTTTGGTAAGTAGAGTTTGAATTAACTGATTCTGGTTTCGCATGAATTCTTGCATCATTGATTGCATAGTTGACATGAACATGTTTATACTCTGTACCAGTTGTTGAATCATTAATTCAGAGTTACCATGTTGTTGCACTGGGGCATTAGGTGTATGCGCCCTTAGAACATTCGCGTATGTTATACCGTTTGTAATACCGTTTCCGAGTCTGTTGGATGTCGATTATAGGATTCGGCGCGTTTCGGTTAGAAATGAGTTTACGCTTCTCTTCTAGTTTATGCTTAAGTTCTTTGTAAACCCTACAACCTCTGTAATTTGCGGTATGTTGTTCCCCGCAATTACTGCACTTTTTCTGTTCCTGCGTTTTAACTTTGCAGACGGACGATTGGTGTAGATCACCACATACAACACAAACGGTTGGCAAAGTGCAGTATGATTTTGTGTGTCCATACTCTTGACAATTTTGGCATTGAACGGGACCGTTTCTTTTGTGGGGTTCTTCGACCGTAATTCTTCTATATAACAAAAATTGAAGTTTGTATATAGGATGAACTTCATTTTTCTTTAGTTTCCGCGAGTCAGGTTGAAGTTCGACCTTGAACATTGGTTGGGGAACCTTTTTATTGTTAAAAACGTTCACCACGGAGTGAACGTTAAAATTCTCTTTTTCCAGTGCTCGTTTTACTTCATCTGGACCTACAAATGATTCAATGGCTTTTAAGATTACCGCGATACCCTTACTACTCTTAAGATGAAACGTGTAAAATTTTTTATTTCTATCGTTAAAATAACTAGAAATAGCGCGAAAGCCGTTTTCGGTGTATGCCTGAATTTTTGTCTCGTTAATGTTCCCTTTCTTTATTGGCACTATGTGAAAGCCACCACTACCAACAACTTGGGCAATAATATTTACTAGCTCATTTGAGCTACTCTCACGTAGGTATATTGGGGGCGGCCTTGGAGTTGCGGCATTTGCCGAGGAAGAAGATTGAGGTTCTTCTTCGCTCAGCAATGCAAACCGGTTCTTACCCGTGACGGACGTTGTTGGTTCTTCACCGTTCACAGTTTTGCAACTTTTTTTGTTAGAGTTGCCTTTGGCTGGGCTGGATTTACGCTTTATAGTAATGTAGCGATCCATGCCTGTCTGTACCGCCTTTAATGGTTTGTCGTTGTTTTCGTGTGTTATTTCTGTGTTCGCTTTGTTTCCACCTTCTTTGTTATTACTGTTGTTGCTAGCACTGCCTGGTGAGAGAGTTTGTCTTAGTGGCGCTACCTCTCTCATTCCATTGTTTACATCTGCATTTATCGCGAAGTATGCATTCCGCGAACTTACACTGCAGAAAGAGTGTCTGCGTTGTTCCAACTCTTGAGTGAGACGATGGCTCATCAAGCTGTGGGTTTGTTTAGCTGTGTGTGTGCCTTTTTTAATTTTGGTTGTTTTGTTAAACTTATTCTTACACAACTGGGTTTGTTGTTCAACTTAAAATTTTATTTTGTCAAAAAACTGTTTGAATTCCTTACAAGTTAATACTTATAATGAATTCAAACAATTTTAGATAATTATTTTCCCGACAATTGAGTTTATTTTTGCACTTTCCCTGCTTATTTTATTTTATTAGAATTAATTTCCGAGAGGAGTTCTTTTAACGACCGTTCTCTTCGAGCGCGGAGAGCGAGTGCCAAGTTTCTTTCGCTCAACAGTCTAACCATCTTGGTGATATTGCCCAAGATAAAACCAAAACACAAATCAATTATAAGACAAAATAGTCCAACAAAAAACATTTGGTGACCTCTAGTCATTCGTAAAGACGAAACACGCAACATAAAATCCTACAACTTTCAACAGGATCACATAGAGATTTTGCTTCATATAGGCAAAATCAAACCAAAAAACATTTGGGGATCCCTACAAAATCACTAGTTGAATACGAGTTTCCCCCACCAGTGGAACTAAACACGCAGCCAGATGGCTCCATTGACATTCAACCACGCTAATCCTTCGAAAGGACGAAACTTCAAATCTGCAACATAACGGTAAAAAAAGGACAATATGGAGACAGTATCCAACGGTCGACACTAGCTTCCGGCGCAACGTCAACAAAGAAGAAAAAATGTTATGAGAGCGTCTCTAATGCGAGTACTGGCAACGGATCCGACAGCATTAAACTTGAAACTGAAGAAGAAATTGTGGGAACAAATCTAGAGCCTTCATATGGGAAAACAGCTGCGATCCACAGCAAGAAATATACAACATGGACTCGTATACCTCTTTGAAGAGAATGGTCGTAGAAAATTTCAAAACTACGACACCGCCTGCAGCAGGGAAAGAATCAGTATTTGAGCAAAGCAATGTTTTGCCACTGCTTCAAATGGCCAGTATTTTTTGATCTTTTCTTACAATTGGTGAACAACCAGGTAATGCCCACGGTACAGAAATGTGGTGCCTAAAGGCCAATATCACAGGTTTTTGCAAGATCGGTACAACAACAAAAAACGAGTGCTGGTTGCATCGCTCCTCTAGCAATTGATTGATCAACTATCAACTAGATCATCAGCTATGTCTATACAACAGCTACATGATGGCACGCAAAGGTACCTACATGCGCTCAATAACGTAGGAGTCGACACGTCCTCCTGGGGTCCAATACTACTTCATCTACTTCTCAAGAAACTAGAGGTATTCGTGATCAATATAAAAGATAAATTGCCAATCAAAAGAATTACAGCAATTAGATCAATTCCTAGATTTTGTGTAGACTCAACTTCAATCAATGTTGGCAATGGTTTCAAGGAAAGTACTTCAAATAAATCATGTGCTTCAGCGGCATTAACCAAATAAGGAGATACCGCATCTACACAAAAAAGAGTGCCAGAGTTTCTAAAAATTACACCAAATAATTGCCTTTATTTCACTAAAAGCAAAGAATGTGTGTAAACTGCTTCAGATCGGGACATTCAGCGAAACAATGTTCCATGAAGTGCAAGAAAAAACACAACACACGGTTGCATTTGGAACAAAAGTAAGGTTCTACAACCAAAACGGATACTAGTACAACTTCATCAGCTGTAACAAAAAAAACTCCTAGGGAGCAACCTCCTCAACCACTCAGCCGACCTGACTTGTATCCTCTCATAACAGCCATCACAATTCATCGGCGCGACGCGAGCTGAACCAGCATTCAACCGCCTTGACAATTCAGATGCTTTCAATTGTACAAATAAAATCATCCAAACAACTCCCAACTATGAAGAACACTGTTTTCTGATAGGTCGTCGCGGAAAAATTCGAAAGGAACACCTCAAAAATTTGACATGTGGAATCTGCACCACAGATGAAACACTTGATGCCTCCATCGCTCGACTCTGGGAATTGGATGAAATAAAAACAACAAGCAAACTATTATCAATAGAGGAAAAACAGTGTGAAGATCAAGTTGCGCAAACAATGTCAGGGACCACCACAATTCATTCATAGTAGGAATACCCTTTCATCAAAATCCTGACGCTATATGCGACTCACATGGAATTTGCAAAAGTTTTCTGAGTTAAAAACTCAGTACGTCAGGTTTGTGGAGGAATATAAGGCACTGGGACACATGACGAGAATACCAACAGAGGCTATCCAATCACCAAACTCACACCATTGTGTACAACGGTGGGAAAACTCTACCACAAAGCTCAATTAGTATTTGATTCATCGGCTAGAACCTCGTCTGGACACTCACTGCTTGATCTAATGTACACAGAGCCAACTGTTCAAAGTTATTTATTCTCTATATTGTTGAGGTTTAGGTTGCCAAGATATGTATTTACCACTGACGTAGGGAAAATGTACAGACGGTTTTTAATCTCTCCAACTTATAATTTGGAGAAAGGATGGCATAGTTACGTACGGTGAAAAAGCCACCCCATAGTTAGCAACAAGGCGTGTGCTACTAATACCAAAGGAAAACTCGGTATGCTACCAGGTCGCAATTTCTCCAAGAACATAGTTACGTCGAAGATGGCCTGGGTGGAGTCGATAGTTTAGTAACGGCAATAGAACGGATTCAATTTATGCAAATAGTCTGCTAGTAACCCACAACTTATTGAAAACATTTCACAAGGAGATCGAGAAGTTAACATAGTTTTTGAAAGCACGAAATATGACTCCGTTTAAACATTAGGACGCACTTCACACGTTCTGCGTGAAAATCAATGTTGATAGCACCAAAAGGAAAACTATACCCACAGCTACCTCAGATCTTGCCAGGCCTCGTTTAGGGTTGTTGCTCCCCATAATAGTAACAGCAAATATATTCATTCAAGAATTGTGGGAGCTAAAATTGGTTGTGAACAATCGTTACTATGTCAATTATAACTTTAGCTCTAAAGAAATACATCTGTATTTTGCGGTCACTTTTAACAATTGAAAATACAGAGACATAGAGCCATACAATTCAAAAAGTTTTACGCTTGCACCATAAAGTTACAAATGTACCGTAAATACTTACCACTCATTTTCATGAAAAACCTTATACCAGCCCAAACACTTGCATTTTTAACATTTACACATTTATATTTGCTAACTTCAGCAATACATTTTTCATCTTTTATTTTTTACTTATTATTATGCTTTATCCTCTTTGTTAAATAACGAAAAAAACAAATCTCAAATCCAACACAAGCGGGCCGCAAAAAAGTTAAATAAATTTCAACTTCGCCGCGCCACCGTTTTGCTAAATGCAAATATTTGTAATATTTTAAAAATTTTGTTCGGATATTTATAAAAATATAGCTTATTTATTGCATTGCCAATACCATCACAGCACCGCACCGCATGACGCGTACATTGTCCTTTTACCATTAACCATCATGGTGTACTACTTGATAATGTTTGTGCATATAGCCATCTCGCTTGGCCACGTGCAAGAAGTTGGCCGAGCCTTTATGTTTCGTTGAGCATGGCTCAACGACTGGGAGCATGTTCCTACATAAACAATCTTTCATTTGGTCAAATTGATTCAATATTCATGCACACAATGCTGACTCAGGATTTTTAGTTCATAAAACAATATGTAGGGGACTATTGATTTTATTTTTAAACTTCATTGATCAAGCAAAGTGTAACTGTTCTGGCCAAACAAACAGCAACCAAAAGCAACAATGTCTTCTCTTAACACATACACATAACAATTATTACTATTAACCACTTGATGTAGAATAAAACAAATAATGTAACATTATTGTGGGACAAGAAACTATTTCTGGGTGTCCATTGCTTTGTAACCCAAATGTAATTAAACCCAATAAGCAATGTTTCAATTTTATACAACTCAATTTAGCAATAATTTAAATGTATTTTAGCAAAAATTTAGTTTGTGAATTTAGAAATTCACAAACCGTGCTTGTGTCAAACTTCTTTCGCTCAACAGTCTTAACAAGTTCAAGAGCTTGAGTAAAACAATCTTTATCTTGGTGATTCTGCCAAAGATAAAACCAAAACACAAATCAATTGGAAGACAAAATAGTCCAACAATTTGAACTCTATATCTTAAATATCTATTTTTTATTAATATATAAAATTGTTATGTCCTTAATGGAAAACCCGTATAAGGTTATACTCGAATCCGATATGAGTAAACTTAAGAAAAATAAAGTTCACTCAATATATAAACTCCAGTATTTGTTATATAGGAGGATTTGTGTTAAAGAACCGCATAGACGAAATGGCGACATTCAATGCCAAAATTGTCAAGAGCACGGATACACCAAATTGTACTTCACTTTGCCAACAGTTTGCGTTGTATCTGGTGATGTACACCAGTCCATCCATCCATTTGTAATGTTGAATCGTAGCAGCAATAAAAGTGTAGTAACTGCGGGTAACAACATACAGCGAACTACAGATATTAAAGGGTTTACAAAGAACTCAAACATAAACTAGAAGAGAAGAGTAAATTTAGACCTTTAATAGGCATTCAACAGACCCAGTTTATTCTAAAGGCTGAAACGGTATAAAATATGCTAATGCTCTAAGGGGACACATACCTACTGTCCCTGTGCAACAATTTGGTAAAGCTGAATCAGTAATTCAACAGCATGTACCGAGTATGAATGTGTTCATGTTACAATGTTCAATGATAAAAGACTTCCAGCCGTATTCATAAAAAATTAAAACAGCTTTACAAACGATTGTTAAGCTCAATGTATGAACACTGTATTCATAAACGATTATTAGTTTAATAATCGTTTTGTAAACCATTATTAAATGTGTGCATTTTAACATTCTTTCGACCCTACTTTAACAGTGTTTTAAAGTGTCGTTTGTGTTTGTTTGTTTACATTTGCACACATATTTTTTGAAGTTTTCGAATACAACGAAGAAAAAATATTTTTAAAATATACGAGCAGAATGGATACGTTAATTTTTTTTTGCGTTTGCAATCGTCTTTTTCCATTTTCATTTACAAAAACTTCTTTATGGAAAAAACACAACACAAAAAAAAGGGAAAATTTTAAAAAGTTTACTAGTTATGTGTAAACAATCAAAATAAGAAAAATATTATTCGTTATTCGAATACCTTTTTTATCAGTAATACATAATTGATCTCAATTTGTCTTTTATTTAAACATGATATTGATTTCGATTTTATTATTTTACAAGCATTTATATTTATATATATATATATATATATATATATATATATATATATACATATATATATATATACTATATATATATAATATATATATATATAATATATATATATATATATATATATATATATATATATATATATATATATATATATATATATATATATATATATATATATATATATATATATATATATATATATATATATATATATATATATATATATATATATATATATATATATATATATATATATATATATATATATATATATATATATATATATATATATATAATATATATATATATATATATATATATATATATATATATATATATATATATATATATATATATATATATATATATATATATATATATATATATATATATATATATATATAAATGCTTCTAAAATAATAAAAACAAAATCATGTTTAAATAAAAGACAAATTGAGATCAATTATGTATTACTGATAAAAAAGGTATTCGAATAATATTTTTCTTATATATATATATATATATATATATATATATATATATATATATATATATATATATATATATATATATATATATATATATATATATATATATATATATATATATATATATATATTATATATATATATATATATATATATATATATATATATATATATATATATATATATATATATATATATATATATATATATATATATATATATATATATATAAATGCTTCTAAAATAATAAAAACAAAATCATGTTTAAATAAAAGACAAATTGAGATCAATTATGTATTACTGATAAAAAAGGTATTCGAATAATATTTTTCTTATATATATATATATATATATATATATATATATATATATATATATATATATATATATATATATATATATATATATATATATATATATATATATATATATATATATATATATATATATATATATATATATATATATATATATATGTATATATATATATATACCATTGCGGATTTTTACCTGTTTGTTTTGAGAACATTCTTCGTAGTGTTTCGTTTGATTTGTATGCTATCGACGTGTCCTCATCCCTAATAATAAGTATACTCTTTAAAATATTGTTGTCCGTTAACTTGGTTATAAACGGTACACTGCAAAAATTTCTTACGTTTTGTATCGTATTTGTGCTACCAATTATTTTGTAACAATCGATTATAATTCGATTAATAAAATATATTAAGGGTAATTGTTTTTATTTGTGTTGTCCTTTTTAAATTTGTTGTCGCTGATGTAATCCACTTTTTGATGAGATTTTTTGCTGTATAATTTTAATTTTTTGTGAATGAGTTGAATGGTAGTGATTCATACGTCCTGAAGTTTTCATATTAGTGTACCGATTCGTCATTATATAAGTTTAATAATTCTAGAATTGTTCCTACTTCGTTTTTCTTGACTCCTGCAAGTATGTCGTCTACATATTTTGATAAATGAATAATTCCTGTTTTTTAAATTTAGTTCCGAAATTTCTTCGTCTAGAAGTGTGTCAAGTACTATATCCGCGATGGTAGTGACAATGGATTTCCCCGTAGCATACCATACGATTGATGGTAAAATTTGTTGTCACATTGGAAGTCATTGTTGTTCTCGAGGCAGAATTGCAGAAGTTTTAGATACATTTGTCGTGAAACTGGGGTGTGTTTCTTAAGATTTTCTCATTTGTCAAGTATATTCCTAATAGTTAAATGTGTAGGTATGTTAGTAAATAGAGATAATACGTCACACGATACCATTATGTGGCCTTTGTCCAAAACAATGTATTTTAGTTTCTCTTTAAGCTCCATTAAGTTCCTTATGTTGTAGTTGGGTGAGATTATGTTCTTTAAAACTTGTCCAATGTACTTAGACAGATAAAACAGGGTACTTTGGTCGATGATGAAATTGGTATTACCGGTACTTTGTCTTTGTGTAACCCGTATAATTCTGGTGCCGCCGCTGCATTGCTTATTATATTTGTTTTTTCATAATGTTATGTATTTGTTGTTTAATAGTTCCATAATAATATTGTTGTTTTTTCATTCCAATTTTGGTGTTGAATCTGATTGTTTTATTTTGTATGTTGTTTTATCATCCAGTAGTTTCCTCATTTTGTCCATGTATTATTTTTTGTACGGTTTTGTTCCCTTTGCCTGCCGTTGTTATTACAATATATTCTGCTTACTCTTTGATAAAGTTTCTTGTATCTTCATAATTCCCAATTATGATTGTTTTTGTCGCTGTTGTTCAGATATATCTATTATATCTATTTCTGTATCATCCTATAAGGTTTGAACCCACTGTTCGATATCGGCAACCAGTGGGACGGAAGAAAAATTCTTCTTGTGAACTGGTAAGCAAATTTTAGTCCCAAGGAAAGAAGCCATCTGCTCTCTCTATTAAATATAGTGTCTGTGAGGTTAAAGAACCAGTTTTCATTAAATTGTAGATTGAGTTCTATAAACATGTTATGTTTTAGTTTGTTTGTTTTAGACAAATGTGTCTTCAGGGTATCAATCCATATCAATTCCATTGTTCTTTAAATGATGATACAGAAAAGGACATAACTAGAGCTAAGATCACAAAAGGAATATCGAACTTCAAAAGAAATCTGAACAACAGCGACAAAGAAAAATTTATAATTGGGATTTATGAAGACACAAGAAAATTTATCAAATAGTAAGATGAAGATATTGTAATAACTACAGCAGACAAACGGAACAAAACTGTAGTTATGTATAAAAAACAATACATATACAAAATGAGGAAACTACTGGATGATAAAACAACATACAAAATAATACAATCAGATCCAACACCAAAATTGGAAAGGAGAAACAACAAATATAGGGTGATACATCTAGAGGAATTTTTTCAGAACAAAAACAAATTTAAAAATTCATATCAAGTGTGGAATCTTTATTGGTAATTTGAAATGACATTTTATGGCATTTATTTTTTGAAAATAATTACCTTCAAATGTTGGTAACTGTATTATGGAAATGAGCGTTCGGTGAGAAACGGGAAGATCTGCTGTTGTCGACCAAAATTTTGTTCGGTGATGAGACCCATTTCTGGCACAACGGCAAAGTCAATAAACAAAATTGCCGCATTTGGGCTGAAGAGCAACAAGAAGAGGTTCAAGAGGTGCCATTATATCCAGAGAAAACCACGGTTTGGTGCGTTTTATAAGCTGGCGGAATCATCGGTGAACGTGAACAAATCGGGAAATGAACAAAAATGTACGTTTTCATGGTTACATACAAGTGAGACACTCGCATAAGAAAATATTTTCTTTAGATTCATGTTAATTTCTATATCTCTAAGAAAATTAATCTTTATTCAATTCGTATTGACAATCAAACAAGACTGTGTGTGTTTCATGAAACTCCCAGTAAAATCGGCAATGATCCGGGGAAACACTTTATAATTTGATACCACGTACCCGTAAAACTTTCGTCTGTTACGGCTGTAATATAATTTTACCCGTATTCGTCGTATGTATTTAAATAAAACATCTTGTCAATACACAATACCAATAAATTAGGGTTTTCAAATTCTCTAACTTAACTAACTCAAGTTGTAATTTAGCTAATAATGTAAATCATTTAAATAATGTAAGTAACTAATGAAGAACTTGAAATAGAAAATAATTAGATGGTGAAAAAGTTAAAAAGAAACAAAGCAAACAAAATGCAATCTCAGAGTATTCAAGCCAAAAACTACTACAACAAAACAAAAACAATGAAATTATTGCAAATTCTCAATCGAACAACAACCACTAAAAAGTACCGAAAATCGCCACTACCTATTAACATAGTCGTTATCACAACATTTTCGGAAATAAAACAATTTTTTAAATACGCCAACATAATTAAAATTAATACTTGTATTGTTGCACTACATAATCACATTTGAAAGATTAACGCTCTAAATTCTAACAATTATAGGACTCTATCGGGTATGATTATGAAACAAAGTTGAAAGACAACCTAAAGTTATGGTTTATGGAATACATCATTCGTTCACCAAACAAGAAGTTATTCCAAGATAATGTTCAGAAAACGGTTATACCTATAAAAAGTTTCCGATATTTAGTACTACATTTTCAAATTAAGAGATATTAAAAATTTTTATGAAATTAAATTCCCCAATCTTAAAATCAAAACAGAGACACTAAAACGTACCTCAAACCTAATACCGCAGTGTAAGAGGTTTCAAGGTTTTAACCACACAAAACAGTACTGTCAAAGGAAACCCAGATGCGTTTAATGTGCCGGTGAAATAATTGCATTTCGAAAGTGTATAAACAAGCTCCAAGAAGTCGTTATGATAAATCGTCAGAACAAAAACTCAAAAAACAATTGTTAATCCCTTGCCATATTCAGCACCAAACTAACAACGAAATCGCGCCAAAACATATTCCGCAGTCTTAAGAAATGAAGCTGAGCAATATTTATCAAGACCAAATCATGATGTACTATTGGAACTTCTGGAGAGTGTCGAAAAAATTAATCAAAAATAATTTTGCTTTATGACTAATTTTAATGTTTTTATATAATATTTGATTTTGTCGGGCTATTTGGTCAAATTATGATGATAAAAATAAACTAATTTATAATATAATTTATTTAATTTTTTCACTCAACTTCTTCAGGAGTGGTGTTTTATTTAAAATCATATAACAGTGAGTTAACAAATTTTTTATCAAAAACGAGAACCTTTTTGTCATTGACAATATTTTTACTTACAATTAGTTTCACAACCGTCTCATATTATTTATTTTTATTATAAAACTGGACTTCACGACATAAATATATAATATAATCACAGTATAAATTAAAACTATTATCACAGAACTTTACTTAAAGAATAGCTATAGAGTACTGAAGTTTTGTGTTGTATTAGGTTTCCTTGGCGTTGATGGACTTTCTAATCCTCTGCTGTATGCAGAGGATTAATCGAATTATAATCGATTAATCGAGTTAAAATCGATTGTTACAAAATAACTGGTAACACAAATACGATACAAAACGTAACAAATTTTTGCAGTTTACCGTTTATAACCAAGTTAACGGACAACAATATTTTAAAGGGTATACTTACGAGTATAATTAGGGATGAGAACACGTCGATAGCATACAAATTAAACGAAACACTACGAAAAATTTTCTCAAAACAAAAGGCAAAAATTGACAGACACAAACAGAACAATGTTGTTTACTAAAGTGTATGGGTAACAATATTGAGAAGTGTGACAAAGTATATGTGGAAACAACGAAATGAACACTACTGCGCAAGCTATTAAGTGAACATGAATCAGACATAAATAATGGAAAAGAAAAAACAGCGTTGGCGCAACATACAAATGCAGAAACAACTTAAGGCGGACTTTAAAATCGTTAAAGTTGTAGACAGAGAACAATCGATATACACTCGAAAGTTAACGCATACAGCAGAGGATTAGAAAGTCCATCAACGCCAAGAAAACCTAATACAACACAAAACTTCAGTACTCTATAGCTATTCTTTAAGTAAAGTTCTGTGATATTAGTTTTAATTTAAACTGTGATTATTTTAAATATTTATGTCGTGAAGTCCAGTTTTATAATAAAAATAAGTAATATGAGACGGTTGTGAAACTAATTGTAAGTAAAAATATTATCAATGACAAAAATGTTCTCGTTTTTGATAAAAAATTTGTTAACTCACTGTTATATGATTTTAAATAAAACACCACTCCTGAAGAAGTTGAGTGAAAAAATTAAAAAAATTATATTATAATTTAGTTTATTTTTATCATCATAATTTGACCAAATAGCCCGACAAAATCAAATATTATATAAAAATATTAAAATTAGTCATAAAGCAAAATTATTTTTGATTCATTTTTTCGACACTCTCCAGATGTTCCAATAGTACATCATGGTTTGGTCTTGATAAATATTGCTCAGCTTCATTTCTTAAGACTGCGGAATATGTTTCGGCGCGATTTCGTTGTTAGTTTGGTGCTGAATATGGCAAGGGATTAACAATTGTTTTTTGAGTTTTTGTTCTGACGATTTATCATAACGACTTCTTGGAGCTGGTTTATACACTTTCGAAATGCAATTATTTCACCGGCACATTAAACGCATCTGGGTTTCCTTTGACAGTACTGTTTTGTGTGGTTAAAACCTTGAAACCTCTTACACTGCGGTATTAGGTTTGAGGTACGTTTTAGTGTCTCTGTTTTGATTTTAAGATTGGCGAATTTAATTTCATAAAAATTTTTAATATCTCTTAATTTGAAAATGTAATACTAAATATCGGAAACTTTTTATAGGTATAACCGTTTTCTGAACATTATTCTTTAACCATATTCACTGCATATATCGAATGATACCCCTGCCGTTGCAGATCTTTAGTAACTTCTTGTTTGGTGAACGAATGATGTATTCCATAAACCATAACTTTAGGTTGTCTTTCAACTTTGTTTCATAATCATACCCGATAGAGTCCTATAATTGTTAGTATTTAGAGCGTTAATCTTTCAAATGTGATTATGTAGTGCAACAATACAAGTATTAATTTTAATTATGTTGGCGTATTTAAAAAATTGTTTTATTTCCGAAAATGTTGTGATAACGACTATGTTAATAGGTAGTGGCGATTTTCGGTACTTTTTAGTGGTTGTTGTTCGATTGAGAATTTGCAATAATTTCATTGTTTTTATTTTGTTGTAGTAGTTTTTGGCTTGAATACTCTGAGATTGCATTTTGTTTGCTTTGTTTCTTTTTAACTTTTTCACCATCTAATTACTTTCTATTTCAAGTTCTTCATTAGTTACTTACATTATTTAAATGATTTACATTATTAGCTAAATTACAACTTGAGTTAGTTAAGTTAGAGAATTTGAAAACCCTAATTTATTGGTATTGTGTATTAACAAGATGTTTTATTTAAATGCATACGACGAATACGGGTAAAATTATATCACAGCCGTAACAGACGAAAGTTTTACGGGTACGTGGTATCAAATTATAAAGTGTTTCCCCGGATCATTGCCGATTTTACTGGGAGTTTCATGAAACACGCACAGTCTTGTTTGATTGTCAATACGAATTGAATAAAGATTAATTTTCTTAGAGATATAGAAATTAACATGAATCTAAAGAAAATATTTTCTTATGCGAGTGTCTCACTTGTATGTAACCATGAAAACGTACATTTTTGTTCATTTCCGATTTGTTCACGTTCACCGATGATTCCGCCAGCTTATAAAACGCACCAAACCGTGTTTTTCTCTGGATATAATAGGCACCTCTTGAACCTCTTCTTGTTGCTCTTTAGCCCAAATGCGGCAATTTTGTTTATTAAATTTTGGTCGACAACAGCAGATCTTCCCGTTTCTCACCGAACGCGCATTTCCATAATACAGTTACCAACATTTGAAGGTAATTATTTTCAAAAAATAAATGCCATAAAATGTCATTTCAAATTACCAATAAAGATTCCACACTTGATATGAATTTTTAAATTTGTTTTTGTTCTGAAAAAATACCTCCAGATGTATCACCCTATATTTGTTGTTTTCTCCTTTCCATTTTGTGTGTTGGATCTGATTGTATTTTTTTGTATGTTGTTTTATCATCCAGTAGTTTCCTCATTTTGTATATGTATTGTTTTTTATACATAACTACAGTTTTGTTCCGTTTGTCTGCTGTAGTTATTACAATATCTTCATCTTACTATTTGATAAATTTTCTTGTGTCTTCATAAATCCCAATTATAAATTTTTCTTTGTCGCTGTTGTTCAGATTTCTTTTGAAGTTCGATATTCCTTTTGTGATCTTAGCTCTTATGTCCTTTTCTGTATCATCATTTCAAGAACAATGGAATTGATATGGATTGATACCCTGAAGACACATTTGTCTAAAATAAACAAACTAAAACATAACATGTTTATAGAACTCAATCTACAATTTAATGAAAATTGGTTCTTTAACCTCACAGACACTATATTTAATAGAGAGAGCAGATGGCTTCTTTCCTTGGGACAAAAATTTGCTTACCAGTTCACAAAGAAGAATTTTTCTTCCATCGCACTGGTTGCCGATATCGAACAGTGGGTTTCAAACCTTATAGGATGATACAGAAATAGATATAATAGATATATCTGAACAACAGCGACAAAAAAAATCATAATTGGGACTTATGAAGATACAAGCAACTTTATCAAAGAGTAAGCAGAATATATTGTAATAACAACGGCAGACAAAAGGGAACAAAACCGTACAAAAAATAATACATGGACAAAAATGAGGAAACTACTGGATGATAAAACAACATACAAAATAAAACAATCAGATTCAACACCATAATTGGAATGGAAAAACAACAATATTATTAAGGAACTATTAAACAACTATTACATAACATTATGAAAAAACTAATATAATAAGCAATGCAGCGGCGGCACCAGAATTATACGGGTTACCGAAAATCCACAAAGACAAAGTACCGGTAAGACCAATTTCATCATCGACCAAAGTACCCTGTTTTATCTGTCTAAGTACATTGGACAAGTTTTAAAGAACATAATCTCACCCAATTACAACATAAGGAACTTAATGGAGCTTAAAGAGAAACTAAAATACATTGTTTTGGACAAAGGCGACATAATGGTATCGTGTGACGTATTATCTCTATTTACTAACATACCTACACATTTAACTATTAGGAATATACTTGACAAATGATAAAATCTTAAGAAACACACCCCAGTTTCACGACAAATGTATCTAAAACTTCTGCAATTCTGCCTCGAGAACAACAATGACTTCCGATGTGACAACAAATTTTACCATCAATCGTATGGTATGCTACGGGGGAATCCATTGTCACTACCATTGCGGATATAGTACTTGACACACTTCTAGACGAAGAAATTTCGGAACTAAATTTAAAAAACAGGAATTATTCATTTATCAAAATATGTAGACGACATACTTGCAGTAGTCAAGAAAAAAGAAGTAGGAACAATTCTAGAAATATTAAACTTATACCACAATAAAATTAAATTTACAGTGGAAATAGAGAAACATGGAGAGATCCTTATCTGGATATAAACCTGATAAGGCGAATATAATGACGAATCGGTACACTAATATGAAAACTTCAGGACGTATGAATCACTACCATTCAACTTATTCACAAAAAATTAAAATTAATACAGCAAAAAATCTAATCAATAAGTGGATTACATCAGCGACAACAAATTCAAAAAGGACAACACAAAAAAAAACAATTACCCTTAATATATTATTAATCGAATTATAATCGATTGTTACAAAATAATTGGTAGCACAAATACGATACAAAACGTAACAAATTTTTGCAGTGTACCGTTTATAACCAAGTTAACGGACAACAATATTTTAAAGAGTATACTTATTATTAGGGATGAGGACCCGTCGATAGCATACAAATCAAACGAAACACTACGAAAAATGTTCTCAAAACAAAAGGCAAAAATTGACAGACACAAACAGAACAATGTTGTTTACTAAATAAAGTGTATGGGTAACGATAGTGAGAAGTGTGACAAAGTATACGTGGAAACAACGAAACGAACACTGCGCAAGCTATTAAGTGAACATGAAGCAGACATAAATAATGAAAAAGAAAGAACAGCGTTGGCGCAACATACAAATGCAGAAACAACTTAAGGCGGAATTTAAAAACGTTCAAATTGTAGACAGAACAATCGATATATACTCGAAAGTTAACGCATACAGCAACACAAAACTTCAGTACTCTATAGCTATTCTTTAAGTAAAGTTCTGTGATATTAGTTTTAATTTATACTGTGATTATTTTAAATATTTATGTCGTGAAGTCCAGTTTTATAATAAAAATAAGTAATATGAGACGGTTGTGAAACTAATTGTAAGTAAAAATATTGTCAATGACAAAAAGGTTCTCGTTTTTGATAAAAAATTTGTTAAATAAAACACCACTCCTGAAGAAGTTGAGTGAAAAAATTAAATTAATAAATTAGTTTATTTTTATCATCATAATAGCCCGACAAAATCAAATGTTATATAAAAACATTAAAATTAGTCATAAAGCAAAATTATTTTTGATTAATTTTTTCGACACTCTCCAGTAGTTCCAATAGTACATCATGGTTTGGTCTTGATAAATATTGCTCAGCTTTATTTCTTAAAACTGCGGAATATGTTTCGGCGCGATTTCGTTGTTGGTTTGGTGCTGAATATGGCAAGGGATTAACAATTGTTTTTTGAGTTTTTGTTCTGACGATTTATCATAACGACTTCTTAGAGCTGGTTTATACACTTTCGAAATGCAATTAATTCACCGGCACATTAAACGCTTCTGGGTTCCCTTTGACATTACTGTTTTGTGTGGTTAAAACCTTGAAACCTCTTATACTGCGGTATTAGGTTTGAGGTACGTTTTAGTGTCTCTGTTTTGATTTTAAGATGATTGGCGAATTTAATTTCATAAAAATTTTTAATATCTCTTAATTCGAAAATGTAATACTAAATATCGGAATCTTTTTATAGGTATAACCGTTTTCTGAACATTATTCTTTAACCATATTCACTGCATATATGGAATGATACCCCTGCCGTTGCAGATCTTTAGTAACTTCTTGTTTGGTGAACGAATGATGTATTCCATAAACCATAACTTTAGGTTGTCTTTCAACTTTGTTTCAAAATCATACCCGATAGAGTCCTATAATTGTTAGAATTTAAAGCGTTAATCTTTCAAATGTGATTATGTAGTGCAACAATACAAGTATTAATTTTAATTATGTTGGCGTATTTAAAAAATTGTTTTATTTCCGAAAATGTTGTGATAACGACTATGTAAATAGGTAGTGGCGATTTTCGGTACTTTTTAGTGGTTGTTGTTCGATTGAGAATTTGCAATAATTTCATTGTTTTTATTTTGTTGTAGTAGTTTTTGGCTTGAATACTCTGAGATTGCATTTTGTTTGCTTTGTTTCTTTTTAACTTTTTCACCATCTAATTATTTTCTATTTCAAGTTCTTCATTAGTTACTTACATTATTTAAATGATTTACATTATTAGCTAAATTACAACTTGAGTTAGTTAAGTTAGAGAATTTAAAAACCCTAATTTATTGGTATTGTGTATTAACAAGATGTTTTATTTAAATGCATACGACGAATACGGGTAAAATTATATCACAGCCGTAACAGACGAAAGTTTTACGGGTACGTGGTATCAAATTATAAAGTGTTTCCCCGGATCATTGCCGATTTTACTGGGAGTTTCATGAAACACGCACAGTCTTGTTTGATTATCAATACGAATTGAATAAAGATAAATTTTCTTAGAGATATCGAAATTAACATGAATCTAAAGAAAATATTTTCCTATGCGAGTGTCTCACTTGTATGTAACCATGAAAACGTACATTCGTTTGTTCATTTCCCGATTTGTTCACGTTCACCGATGATTCCGCCAGCTTATAAAACGCACCAAACCGTGGTTTTCTCTGGATATAATGGCACCTCTTGAACCTCTTCTTGTTGCTCTTCAGCCCAAATGCGGCAATTTTGTTTATGGACTTTGCCGTTGTGCCAGAAATGGGTCTCATCACCGAACAAAATTTTGGTCGACAACAGCAGATCTTCCCGTTTCTCACCGAACGCTAATTTCCATAATACAGTTACCACCATTTGAAGGTAATTATTTTCAAAAAATAAATGCCATAAAATGTCATTTCAAATTACCAATAAAGATTCCACACTTGATATGAATTTTTAAATTTGTTTTTGTTCTGAAAAAATTCCTCTAGATGTATCACCCTATATTTGTTGTTTCTCCTTTACAATTTTGGTGTTGGATCTGATTGTATTATTTTGTATGTTGTTTTATCATCCAGTAGTTTCCTCATTTTGTATATGTATTGTTTTTTATACATAACTACAGTTTTGTTATTACAATATCTTCATCTTACTATTTGATAAATTTTCTTGTGTCTTCATAAATCCCAATTATAAATTTTTTTTGTCGCTGTTGTTCAGATTTCTTTTGAAGTTCGATATTCCTTTTGTGATCTTAGCTCTAGTTATGTCCTTTTCTGTATCATCATTTAAAGAACAATGGAATTGATATGGATTGATACCATGAAGACACATTTGTCTAAAATAAACAAACTAAAACATAACATGTTTATAGAACTCAATCTACAATTTAATGAAAATTGGTTCTTTAACCTCACAGACACTATATTTAATAGAGAGAGCAGATGGCTTCTTTCCTTGGGACAAAAAATTGCTTACCAGTTTACAAGAAGAATTTTTCTACCGTCCCACTGGTTGCCGATATCGAACAGTGGGTTCAAACCTTATAGGATGATACAGAAATAGATATAATAGATATATCTGAACAACAGCGACAAAAACAATCATAATTGGGAATTATGAAGATACAAGAAACTTTATCAAAGAGTAAGCAGAATATATTGTAATAACAACGGCAGACAAAGGGAACAAAACCGTACAAAAAATAATACATGGACAAAATGAGGAAACTACTGGATGATAAAACAACATACAAAATAAAACAATCAGATTCAACACCAAAATTGGAATGGAAAAACAACAATATTATTAAGGAACTATTAAACAACAAATACATAACATTATGAAAAAACAAATATAATAAGCAATGCAGCGGCGGCAACAGAATTATACGGGTTACCGAAAATCCACAAAGACAAAGTACCGGTAAGACCAATTTCATCATCGACCAAAGTACCCTGTTTTATCTGTCTAAGTACATTGGACAAGTTTTAAAGAACATAATCTCACCCAATTACAACATAGGGAACTTAATGGAGCTTAAAGAGAAACTAAGATACATTGTTTTGGACAAAGGCGACATAATGGTATCGTGTGACGTATTATCTCTATTTACTAACATACCTACACATTTAACTATTAGGAATATACTTGACAAATGATAAAATCTTAAGAAACACACCCCAGTTTCACGACAAATGTATCTAAAACTTCTGCAATTCTGCCTCGAGAACAACAATGACTTCCGATGTGACAACAAATTTTACCATCAATCGTATGGTATGCTACGGGGGAATCCATTGTCACTACCATTGCGGATATAGTACTTGACACACTTCTAGACGAAGAAATTTCGGAAATAAATTTAAAAAACAGGAATTATTCATTTATCAAAATATGTAGACGACATTCTCGCAGTAGTCAAGAAAAAACAAGTAGGAACAATTCTAGAAATATTAAACTTATACCACAATAAAATTAAATTTACAGTGGAAATAGAGAAACATGGAGAGATCCTTATCTGGATATAAACCTGATAAGGCGAATATAATGACGAATCGGTACACTAATATGAAAACTTCAGGACGTATGAATCACTACCATTCAACTCATTCACAAAAAATTAAAATTAATACAGCAAAAAATCTAATCAATAAGTGGATTACATCAGCGACAACAAATTCAAAAAGGACAACACAAAAAAAAACAATTACCCTTAATATATTATTAATCGAATTATAATCGATTGTTACAAAATAATTGGTAGCACAAATACGATACAAAACGTAACAAATTTTTGCAGTGTACCGTTTATAACCAAGTTAACGGACAACAATATTTTAAAGAGTATACTTATTATTAGGGATGAGGACACGTCGATAGCATACAAATCAAACGAAACACTACGAAAAATGTTCTCAAAACAAAAGGCAAAAATTGACAGACACAAACAGAACAATGTTGTTTACTAAATAATGGTATATGGGTAGTGATAAGTGTGACAAAGTATACGTGGAAACAACGAAACGAACACTGCGCAAGCTATTAAGTGAACATGAAGCAGACATAAATAATGAAAAAGAAAGAACAGCGTTGGCGCAACATACAAATGCAGAAACAACTTAAGGCGGAATTTAAAAACGTTCAAATTGTAGACAGAACAATCGATATATACTCGAAAGTTAACGCATACAGCAACACAAAACTGCAGTACTCTATAGCTATTTGTAGTGTGCAAGGGTCAAAATATTTCAAAGAAGTTTAGGCCAGCATTTCAGAACAACAGCACGCATTTACTCTAGCCTTATTGCTCGTCGGACGGGGGGGTTCTAGTTCCTAGGCTGCCATATTCGACACTACACTCTGAATTTGCGTGCTTTTCAATAAGAAAAGTAGAAAAGTTGAAGGAAGAAAGGAAAAATAGAAAAGTAGGGTAGAGGAATACCATATTCGGCGTATGCTGGAATGAGTCTCAAGCTGTACCTGAGGTGTTAGAGTACCAGCTGTTTTGCCCACCCAACCTGATCATAAAGTTGCGGCAGCAACTAGAATCCAGCAACATAACTTTTACTTTATGATCCCACATTTTGCCTAGCGAGCCATTATCGGATTGGAATCAAACAGGGTAAAATTTTGGATCTACTCAGAATTCATTTTGAGTTTATTTAAAATGAAAAAAAAAACGAAAGAATCTCAACTAAAAACATTTGATCGAAATTGGTACAAACATATATTAACCTGTACATGAACATGTAACTGCATATATGTATATGAAGTCCATGAATAATATAAATATTTAAAATTCAATTAATTATATTTCAATATGGAAAAATGTTAGCATCAAGAAATAAAAAATAAATTTAAGTTACCCATACGGGGTAAAAAATAAACTAAACGAAATAGACGGGAAATTAAAATCTGCTAACATGACCGGAAATGGAAATAGAAAGGATTAAGATAGTCCCATACCCTCTCAATGTCATGGCTGTATTTCGAAGTTTTAAAGAGAACATCGGTTCTTTTTTAACACATGAAGAAGTTGAAGGAAAAGGAATTCAAAAAAAAATAATTTTTGGTCCAAATAATTCGTTAGAGAACATAAACGTTTTCCAATAAAAAAAAAAAATATTTGGCCCATAGGTTTATGGTCTAAATCAATCTAAAAGTTGGATAATTTTTATTATAATTATGTATACTTATACGTGTGTGCATTTCTTTTGCTTATCTCAACCGCAGATATCAGCTGTTTGGGTCATTGGCCCTTTTTGAGATAAATTAAAAAGTTTTGTCAAAACAGTGGAACCACTGTAAAGCGCTTGGTAACATTATATTGAAAAATTAAAAATTCTATCGTAAAAATGGGACAAAATATTTAAACATGGGCGATAAATGACTTCTCTTCACCGAAGCAATAATAATTTACACGTAATCACTTTGATATTTAAATTGTTATTCACGCGAACTGCAACCATTTCAGAGAAAATATCAATCGATAAGTAGGTCTCACTGTAGTGAGAACTTTATAAACAAAAGCTTTTCACAAAAGTGGTTTGTGTCCACACTAATCTAAGCCAAGCTTTCACCCATTATCTGTGGATTCTAAGAGAGAGCTTGTATTTTCAATTTTTTTAATAAGCTCTCCGCGTGATACTGAGTGAGAGGGCTCAGATTAAGTAGCTTCTGAAATGATTACAGCCGCATAAATATGTTGGTGAGAGAGTCTACTTAGGGACGGAGAGCCATTAAGCTATTTATGGGTTATGATTCTATAGATCGGATGCGCACAGAGAAGTGTTGGGATTTTCAATACTCTCTGCGCACATTGATCAAACAACCACCAAAAATGCAGTTTAAAAAATACAAAAACAAAGCCACTTACTTGTATGTATGGAGTCTCTCGATGAAAGGCCTTTCAAACGATGTTGACTTTGAGTGGTAATGATGATGAGGGGAATGTAAAGGGGATCTTTGGTAGGTTAATAATTTGCCCTTGAAACAGCTTCACACTTTTTAATTTAGTTGTAATATTTTGTCAGATATTTAGTTTTTTTTTCAAAAAAAAAAAATGCACACAACGAGGAAAAAAAATATAAAATTTAAAAAAAAAATTAAAATAAAGTAATTTTCCTCTTCCTTATATCTTCTTTTTTTACGAAAAAAAAACGCACTTTAAATTTCCATTTCCGATTTCACAAAATTTGGGAATGTATACAAGCGAAAGAGCTAGCAATAGTAACAATTAGAAAAATAATAAAATCAAAAATTATCAAATTCTTAATTATTTTTTTCCTTGACTTTGCACTCTTTTCTTTAAAATTAAAGATTGACAAATAAACTGCCAACGGGGTTTTGAATTAAGCACTTTACACAAAAAGAAACACCGACGGGATCTGTTCATTTTTTCTTAAAAGAAAAAGACGACGGACACTTTGCTTTTCGCGGAGATAATTGCACTGATCTCACTGTTGTCTTGGGCAGTAGAGTTGCTTGCGAGTTCCCCTCTGCAAATTACCAGCGCAAATAGCTGAATACGCGCTGTTTACTTTAGAGCTGTGCGGGGAAAACACTCGTCGTTAACATTGGAGTTAGGACATTTTAAAGAAAAATAACCTTACCATCCGTCGTGTGCTAACAATTACAGAATTTTCCTTTTTTTTATTGGGATGAACAGATTAAGTTTGCGCTCGTGTCAGAGCCCACAGACAGGAACGTGAGATGCGAGATCCAAGGGTTAGCGTTAGTCCAAGAAATTTGGATGACTTTGATGGCGATAAAAATCTAGTAAAGCAAATGGTTATAAACAAAAATCCCTCAAAGACTGTTTGCTTTTGATTAATAAAAGTAAAAACAACTTACTTTTCTTCAAATAAGGAAGCCACGGAAAGTTGTTATTTATTGGCATGAAGTTAGTCAAATTAACTTAAGATTTGCTTCCGCCAGAAACGTCCTTATGGTTCGGCATTTGGATTAAAAAGACAGAAATGGCTGCAACGTATGTCTTATGAGACCTGGCTTTTGCCACAAAAATTGAAATCGGGTCGTTGCTTAAACAAACACAACGATCCTACTTCCAAGGCCAAAATGTCTTCCCCAATAAAAAATGCATCCCTTCACTAACACCAACAAACGATCTCTCCACAATCTGACTTGTTGCCGCAAAACGCAAAGCTACAAGTTTTCGTCGCTTAACGAAAGAAAGTTTCAGAGAAGAAAAAAAATTCTTATATCGGCACTTGCCGCTAGCGGGATTCGAACTCGGGTCTCGAGATCCAAAGTGTGGAACACATCCTGTGCGCTACTTCCGGTTTGCAAATCAATGAGCCCAACACTGTCAATGATCAGATCTCACGTACTGTGAGATACGAACAAAAGTAAGTGTTGGTAAACTAAAAAAAACTAAACATCCAAATTACAAGAGGAACAACAATATCAGTTAGGAGATAAATGTAAAAATATCTACAAGCGCCACTACAAATACCCCCCGCAAAAATCAGGTTTCGGGAATTTTAGTAACGCGAAAACTGATACCGCTTGTAGATTCTTCTCACTGCCTTATATCCTTCGCGTGATAGATGCCGATGCTGGTCCCCTTCATATCTCCCAGTTCGTAGTAACTGTTACCAAGCTTTCTCAGAATACGAGCCTTGACAAAAGTAGGACCTAATTTTGCACTATAGCCATGCTTGAAACTGCTGTCTGAAATTCCTTCTGAACACCTCTTGATTTACATCATAGGAAACTTCTTTGGATCTAAGGTTGTAAGCCCTTTCGTTTCTTTCAAATTGCCGGCGCATCGTTTCAGCCGCTTTTCTACTCATTATTTGGCGAGAGTCATCGGCGTTAAATCGCACTGACCTATCTTCAAGTAACTCCAGCCTGCGTAATAGTTCGTAAGTCTTCCCATGAGTTACCATATGTTGTCCGAACGTCAAATAATATGGCGATGTTCCAACGGCTGAGTGGACCGCAGATCGTAGTGCACAACATATGTTGCTCAGTAATTCATCCCAATCTTTTTGATTCGGCGCCACGTAAGATTTGATTGCCGATATCACCGATCTGTTTACCCTTTCGGATGCATTGGCTTGAGGAGCGTGTACCGCTGTGCAGACGTGGTTAACTCCATACTTTTTAAGGAAATCCTCAAACTTATGGGATTTAAACTGTGTCCCGTTGTCAGACACCACAACTTCCGGCACTCCAAATATGTGAAAGAGTTCACTTTCCATGTAGCTAACTACAATATCTGTCGAAAATTTCTTCACTGGTTTGAGGAACGGAAACTTCGAGTAGTGATCAAGAACAACAAATATGCCAATATGACCAGTTTTGGATCTGGGATATGGACCAAGAAAATCTACATAAAGCCGCTGGAAAAATCGTGATGTCTCCGTCATCTTTCCTAAAGGAGGACGAAGTGTCTGGTTTGGGTGTTTGGAGGATTTGCACACTTCGCAGCTGTTGACGTAATTCCTCACATCTGCAACTAAATTTGGCCAAAAATAGTGCCGACGCACTCGTTCTATGGTTTTGTTTATGCCGCCATGTGCAGCCAAGGAACTGTCGTGAGCCTTCCGAAGGACTTCGTGTATCATCGGGGTTGGGATCCACAACTTGTACACCAAGTCATCATGTAGACGGTCTCCTGTAGCATGTTCCGTTCGTCTGTATAGGTATCCGTCCAAAACTTTTAAGTCAGGGGTGTGATTATTGTTTTGTTCTATTTTGTCAATAAGTTGTCGGTACTCGTCCGATTTAAAATGGTGGGAATCTAAGTCCACGAAAACCCCACTGTCATTGCCAAGATCGGACAGACTATTGACATTAAAAAGCAATTCGGACAAGTCGTCTGTATTGGTCCTAGAAAGAGTATCCGGAACAATGTTCATACTGCCTCGCCTGTGCTGAATGTTGAACTTGTAAGCCTGAAGCCTTAAAGCCCATCGAGCTAGCCGCGTACTCAGGTCCGTTTGGGACATAAGCCATTTCAGAGAGGCATGGTCGATCACGACTGTGAACTCCTGTCCTTCCACATACGCTCTGAATTTCTTTATGCTTAACAAAGCTGCCAAAAATTCTTGTTCGGTAACAGAATAGTTGCGTTGGGCTTGGTTTAGTTTCTTCGACATAAAGACGATAGGAACTTCATCACCGTCCGCATTCTTTTGTACCAATACGCTTCCTATTCCAGTCTTACTAGCATCACAATGGATGTAAAAAGGTTTTGAAAAATCTGGGCTATGCAAGACTGGTGCGGTAGTCATATGGGTTTTCAAAGCCTCAAAAGCTTCTTGAGCGTTTTTCGTCCAAAGAAATTTTCTCTTTCCTTTAAGCAAATCAGTCAAAGGCGCTGTAGTTGAAGCATAATTCCGGATAAACTTCCTATACCATCCAGTCATTCCCAGAAATCTGCGAAGTTGTTTAACGGACCTGGGAACTGGGAAATCTGTGATTGCGGACAATTTTTCCGGGTCCGTACGAATTACCCCGTTACCAACCAAATGTCCTAAATATTTTACCTCACGGACACAGAATTTACTTTTACCTACGTTGATTGTCAGCCCTGCGTCTCGTAGTCTCTGTGTAACTATTCGCAAGACCTCAAGGTGTTTTTCGAAGGTTTCCGAAATTACTAGCAAATCATCTAGATACACAAAAACCTCTGTTCTAAGGTTAGGAGGTATCACTTTGTCCATTAGGCGAGACATTGTTTGAGGCGCATTACATAGCCCAAATGGCATAACATTAAAGTGATATAGTGGCCTCCCAGGTACAGTGAACGCCGTCTTCTCCTTAGAACGCTGATCTAGAGGGATTTGCCAAAATGCATCTTTGAGGTCTAAGCTTGTAATGAATTCCGCTGTCGGTAGTCTGCTAAGGATTCCGTCAATCTGAGGCAGTGGGTATGCATCACCCACTGTTACAGAGTTTAGTTTTCGGCTGTCTAAGCACAGTCGGTCCTTCCCAGGTTTTCGGTGCAACACCACTGGTGATGACCAAGCACTATTTGACTCCTCTATGACCCCTAAAGTCAACATCCTGTCCAGTTCTGCATAAATCAATTTCTCCACGGCAGGAGACACAGGAAAATGACGTTGTTTAATAGGCTTGGCATCGCCAGTGTCAATTTCATGGCACATGACCGAGGTCCTGCCTAATCCTTCTTTTGCGAACGAAGGAAAAGTATTAATCACTAACTGCAATTGCGAACGCTGAACTGTAGATAAATCTATCTGATTGCATACCTCGCTCACGTCTAAGAAACTTTTCTGCGCATTAAATGAACTAAGTTCAGGCGGTAAAAGTTCAAAAAGTTCCAAGAAATCGATACCTAAAAACAAGTCTCGGTGTAGGCTTGGTATAATAAAAATTGTTATCGACTTCTCAACTCCCTTAAACCGAATCGTTGTGTCGACAAGACCTACAACACGTTGCTCACCACCATCTGCTGTCTTTACCGAGGAATTTAACCTTTTGTACGACAAACCAGACGTCATGAAATCTTCACCAACTTTACCGCCAATACAGCTGATTGATGCACCGGTATCTAAAAGACCTAACAAGCTTTTACCAAAGAGAGTAACCTCAGCATAAGGTCGTACATCATTTGGTTTATCTAAGACAGAGCAGATCATTTTTCTTTTCAGGCCCATAACTTTTTGCCAAAAATCTCGCATTCTCTTGGAAGATCGACATGGTTTAGAAGAAGTACCAAAGATTTTAGCCGTAGCTTTCCTATACTCCTGCAACCTGATATGTAGTGGCTTAAATGAGTAATGAGTATGAGATTGATGTAGTTTTTTTCTTTTTGAATTTGAATCACCATGGCTAGAAAGAATATTGTCGCTTTCGGGAATATTAGTTGTGTTTCCAACCGCATCGGAAGCACTTTTTATGTCATGTTTAAGTAAGGTCAATTTTTCTCGGGGTCCTAAAGTGAGGTATTCCGCTGTGTCCGGAATGTTCCCCTCTGTGGACCCGCTCGGCCGTTTTTTGAACGGCTTGGGCAATTTGGCCTATAATCGTTAGGCGTACCACATCCAAAACAAAACACGCGCCTCTCAGCCATGCAATCATGGTATCGGTGACCCGATTCGTTGCAGTTCCAGCACGATACGTTCAGTTCTTCTACTAAAACATCGTCGGTGACCTCCAATGCTCCATCAGCACAATCATCATGATTTATTTCAGCAAGTCTTCCTTTAGCTGGACTAGTCTTCACATGCTTTCTTTTCATATCCTGTAAGAAGAATTCACGGCGTCTGCAAACATCTCTGAGCCTCTGAACCGAATTCAACTCCAAATTCAAGATTTCGTGTTGGATCTCAGGGAGCAGATTTCTCCGTAAGATTTCGACAAGTGTGTCGTCACTAAGAGGCACGGAAAGTCTGTCAGTCAGATCGACAATCGCTTCGTAGAAAGTGTCGAAGTTTTCACCAGGTTTCTGTTTCCGTTCCCTAATCATTTCTCTGTAGTCTATATCGGTACGCGAGTCTCGGTACTGCTGTCTTAGAGCACAACACAAGTTGGACCACGTGATGTGAGATACGGATTGGTGGAAACGCCAAAACCAGTCACTCGCTTTTCCTTCGAAAAGAGAGCTGGCGTTACTGCAAAGCAACTTAAAATCTCCATTCAACGTTTGTGCAGTCAAAGCTTCTACCCTATATAGAAATATATCCACAGACAAACTATTCGCATTACCAGTAAATTTGAGTCTCCAACTTGAAATAATTTGAAGAACCTTATCCGGACGATAAGCTAGATCTGACGTGGAATTAAAATTATTCGTGTTTACACGATTATCATGTAGCCGCCTAGTACTGGATGCTCCGCTGTCCTGAGTTGGAATTCCCAACAGCTGCTGAAACGCTTGAGTTTCTACATCGGGCAAAGTTTGCATTCGGGGAAAAGTCTGATCACCAGTAGGTGTCTGATTCAGTGAAGTTCCTGACCCTAGATTTAGTCTAGCCAAACTAGCCTCAACACTTTTGGCAACTAATGCTGAAATATGATCAGCCAATGACTGCGCTGGTGGGCCGCCTATCAGAGATGCTGTCATATTCCTTAAAGTATTCGCCTGAACTGTTTCAGGGTTACCCCCCGCATAGTTTGTTGAGCCGTGGTCAACGACAGAACTCGAAAAATTAGCGCTTCGGTTATCGCCGATACTCTGATCTTGTGGTAAATTTTGAGGGCCGGATTTAATTGGAGTAAACATCTCACCTCCTAGCCTTGAGTTACATCTTGGACAAAAAAGTCTAATTCTCGCCAACCGAGATAAACACAACGGGTGGAAGGAATGCCCACATGCTGTCTTTTGCAGCTGAGTCCCAAAATCTATAGCATTATTGCAACCATCGCAATTAACCCGCTGAGATTCGCCAGAATTGCCGGGATTCGCATTATGCCGACCAGAAGCCATAGCCATATTTAAGCAAAGAGCCACAACGGTAAACACAAAAAAAAATTATTCAAAACAGAAATAAAGTGCCAATCAAAACAAAAAAGCAATGCAAATAAAAAAAACTAATAATAAAACTATAGCAAATGAGAAGAAAAAAAATCTCTTTAATTCCTAACGTTCAATTTTGTTATTCACTTTCGACTATACCTATACAAATACTATGTCGAAATTAGGAACTATTTGAGAAATAGTTTAGAAAGTTTTTCAGAAAAAAAACAAAATTATTTATATTACTTACAAAAACAAATGAAAATATATATGCGGTTACTGAAATCAATAATTTCATAAAACCCTGTTTGAATCTAACTGTGTCCAAATAAAAACTCGCAAGGAATATAAAAAAATGACTCAATCCAACTCAATCCGAAATATGGTGGAAAAGATAGTTTAAGAAAAAGCGGAAATAGATAAGGTATAGGAAAGATTACTATAAAGGATAGCTGACACAACATGCCCACTATAATTCCGTTCAAAGTATAATAGGGTAGTCACCATCAAAAATCTTCACATCTTGGTTAGCTTTAGCTCAGTTGTCCAAAGTCTAAATTCCATCAGACGATCTGACTTAATGAAGGCACCACAGTAGAGAAAAGTAGTGTATACGAGGAGAAAACTATCACCTTGGGTTGTTGCTGAAAACCTCAACGTTTTTATCAGCAGCAAATTCCACCAGGTGTACGAATTCATTTGAAGGGAAGAAACATAATTAAAATGCAAAAACTTGAAAACTAAAGAGACAGTAACAGAAGTTAAATAAGAAAAAATAATAGGAGCCGAACATTGTCTTAAAGGTTACCATTGAGGTAAACCAAGTTGGTGTAGTTTCCTGGAAGATTCCCAATGTTTCGGGCCCCACGTTGGGCGCCATTAAATGTAGTGTGCAAGGGTCAAAATATTTCAAAGAAGTTTAGGCCAGCATTTCAGAACAACAGCACGCATTTACTCCAGCCTTATTGCTCGTCGGACGGGGGGTTCTAGTTCCTAGGCTGCCATATTCGACACTACACTCTGAATTTGCGTGCTTTTCAATAAGAAAAGTAGAAAAGTTGAAGGAAGAAAGGAAAAATAGAAAAGTAGGGTAGAGGAATACCATATTCGGCGTATGCTGGAATGAGTCTCAAGCTGTACCTGAGGTGTTAGAGTACCAGCTGTTTTGCCCACCCAACCTGATCATAAAGTTGCGGCAGCAACTAGAATCCAGCAACATAACTTTTACTTTATGATCCCACATTTTGCCTAGCGAGCCATTATCGGATTGGAATCAAACAGGTTAAAATTTAGGATCTACTCAGAATTCATTTTGAGTTTATTTAAAATGAAAAAAAAACGAAAGAATCTCAACTAAAAACATTTGATCGAAATTGGTACAAACATATATTAACCTGTACATGAACATGTAACTGCATATATGTATATGAAGACCATGAATAATATAAATATTTAAAATTCAATTAATTATATTTCAATATGGAAAAATGTTAGCATCAAGAAATAAAAAATAAATATAAGTTACCCATACGGGGTAAAAAAATAAACTAAACGAAATAGACGGGAAATTAAAATCTGCTAACATGACCGGAAATGGAAATAGAAAGGATTAAGATAGTCCCATACCCTCTCAATGTCATGGCTGTATTTCGAAGTTTTAAAGAGAACATCGGTTCTTTTTCAACACATGAAGAAGTTGAAGGAAAAGGAATTCAAAAAAAAATAATTTTTGGTCCAAATAATTCGTTAGAGAACATAAACGTTTTCCAATAAAAAAAAATAATATTTGGCCCATAGGTTTATGGTCTAAATCAATTTAAAAGTTGGATAATTTTTATTATAATTATGTATACTTATACGTGTGTACATTTCTTTTGCTTATCTCAACCGCAGATATCAGCTGTTTGGGTCATTGGCCCTTTTTGAGATAAATTAAAAAGTTTTGTCAAAACAGTGGAACCACTGTAAAGCGCTTGGTAACATTATATTGAAAAATTAAAAATTCTATCGTAAAAATGGGACAAAATATTTAAACATGGGCGATAAATGACTTCTCTTCACCGAAGCAATAATAATTTACACGTAATCACTTTGATATTTAAATTGTTATTCACGCGAACTGCAACCATTTCAGAGAAAATATCAATCGATAAGTAGGTCTCACTGTAGTGAGAACTTTATAAACAAAAGCTTTTCACAAAAGTGGTTTGTGTCCACACTAATCTAAGCCAAGCTTTCACCCATTATCTGTGGATTCTAAGAGAGAGCTTGTATTTTCAATTTTTTTAATAAGCTCTCCGCGTGATACTGAGTGAGAGGGCTCAGATTAAGTAGCTTCTGAAATGATTACAGCCGCATAAATATGTTGGTGAGAGAGTCTACTTAGGGACGGAGAGCCATTAAGCTATTTATGGGTTTGATTCTATAGATCGGATGCGCACAGAGAAGTGTTGGGATTTTCAATACTCTCTGCGCACATTGATCAAACAACCACCAAAAATGCAGTTTAAAAAATACAAAAACAAAGCCACTTACTTGTATGTATGGAGTCTCTCGATGAAAGGCCTTTCAAACGATGTTGACTTTGAGTGGTAATGATGATGAGGGGAATGTAAAGGGGATCTTTGGTAGGTTAATAATTTGCCCTTGAAACAGCTTCACACTTTTTAATTTAGTTGTAATATTTTGTCAGATATTTAGTTTTTTTTATTCAAAAAAAAAAAAATGCACACAACGAGGAAAAAAAATATAAAATTTAAAAAAAAAATTAAAATAAAGTAATTTTCCTCTTCCTTATATCTTCTTTTTTTACGAAAAAAAAACGCACTTTAAATTTCCATTTCCGATTTCACAAAATTTGGGAATGTATACAAGCGAAAGAGCTAGCAATAGTAACAATTAGAAAAATAATAAAATCAAAAATTATCAAATTCTTAATTATTTTTTTCCTTGACTTTGCACTCTTTTCTTTAAAATTAAAGATTGACAAATAAACTGCCAACAGGGTTTTGAATTTAGCACTTTACACAAAAAGAAACACCGACGGGATCTGTTCTTTTTTTCTTAAAAGGAAAAGACGACGGACACTTTGCTTTTCGCGGAGATAATTGCACTGATCTCACTGTTGTCTTGGGCAGTAGAGTTGCTTGCGAGTTCCCCTCTGCAAATTACCAGCGCAAATAGCTGAATACGCGCTGTTTACTTTAGAGCTGTGCGGGGAAAACACTCGTCGTTAACATTGGAGTTAGGACATTTTAAAGAAAAATAACCTTACCATCCGTCGTGTGCTAACAATTACAGAATTTTCCTTTTTTTATTGGGATGAACAGATTAAGTTTGCGCTCGTGTCAGAGCCCACAGGCAGGAACGTGAGATGCGAGATCCAAGGGTTAGCGTTAGTCCAAGAAATTTGGATGACTTTGATGGCGATAAAAATCTAGTAAAGCAAATGGTTATAAACAAAAATCCCTCAAAGACTGTTTGCTTTTGATTAATAAAAGTGAAAAAAACTTACTTTTCTTCAAATAAGGAAGCCACGGAAAGTTGTTATTTATTGGCATGAAGTTAGTCAAATTAACTTAAGATTTGCTTCCGCCAGAAACGTCCTTATGGTTCGGCATTTGGATTAAAAAGACAGAAATGGCTGCAACGTATGTCTTATGAGACCTGGCTTTTGCCACAAAAATTGGAATCGGGTCGTCGCTTAAACAAACACAACGATCCTACTTCCAAGGCCAAAATGTCTTCCCCAATAAAAAATGCATCCCTTCACTAACACCAACAAACGATCTCTCCACAATCTGACTTGTTGCCGCAAAACGCAAAGCTACAAGTTTTCGTCGCTTAACGAAAGAAAGTTTCAGAGAAGAAAAAAAATTCTTATATCGGCACTTGCCGCTAGCGGGATTCGAACTCGGGTCTCGAGATCCAAAGTGTGGAACACATCCTGTGCGCTACTTCCGGTTTGCAAATCAATGAGCCCAACACTGTCAATGATCAGATCTCACGTACTGTGAGATACGAACAAAAGTAAGTGTTGGTAACAAAAAAAAACTAAACATCCAAATTACAAGAGGAACAACAATATCAGTTAGGAGATAAATGCAAAAATATCTACAAGCGCCACTACATATTCTTTAAGTAAAGTTCTGTGATATTAGTTTTAATTTATACTGTGATTATTTTAAATATTTATGTCGTGAAGTCCAGTTTTATAATAAAAATAAGTAATATGAGACGGTTGTGAAACTAATTGTAAGTAAAAATATTGTCAATGACAAAAAGGTTCTCGTTTTTGATAAAAAATTTGTTAACTCACTGTTATATGATTTTAAATAAAACACCACTCCTGAAGAAGATGAGTGAAAAAATTAAATTAATAAATTAGTTTATTTTTATCATCATAATAGCCCGACAAAATCAAATATTATATAAAAACATTAAAATTAGTCATAAAGCAAAATTATTTTTGATTAATTTTTTCGACACTTAGTACATCATGGTTTGGTCTTGATAAATATTGCTCAGCTTTATTTCTTAAAACTGCGGAATATGTTTCGGCGCGATTTCGTTGTTGGTTTGGTGCTGAATATGGCAAGGGATTAACAATTGTTTTTTGAGTTTTTGTTCTGACGATTTATCATAACGACTTCTTATTATTTCACCGGCACATTAAACGCTTCTGGGTTCCCTTTGACATTACTGTTTTGTGTGGTTAAAACCTTGAAACCTCTTACACTGCGGTATTAGGTTTGAGGTACGTTTTAGTGTCTCTGTTTTGATTTTAAGATGATTGGCGAATTTAATTTCATAAAAATTTTTAATATCTCTTAATTCGAAAATGTAATACTAAATATCGGAATCTTTTTATAGGTATAACCGTTTTCTGAACATTATTCTTTAACCATATTCACTGCATATATGGAATGATACCCCTGCCGTTGCAGATCTTTAGTAACTTCTTGTTTGGTGAACGAATGATGTATTCCATAAACCATAACTTTAGGTTGTCTTTCAACTTTGTTTCATAATCATACCCGATAGAGTCCTATAATTGTTAGAATTTAGAGCGTTAATCTTTCAAATGTGAGTATGTAGTGCAACAATACAAGTATTAATTTTAATTATGTTGGCGTATTTAAAAAATTGTTTTATTTCCGAAAATGTCGTGATAAAGTACCGATTTTCGGTACTTTTTAGTGGTTGTTGTTCGATTGAGAATTTGCAATAATTTCATTGTTTTTATTTTGTTGTAGTAGTTTTTGGCTTGAATACTCTGAGATTGCATTTTGTTTGCTTTGTTTCTTTTTAACTTTTTCACCATCTAATTATTTTCTATTTCAAGTTCTTCATTAGTTACTTACATTATTTAAATGATTTACATTATTAGCTAAATAACAACACGAGTTAGTTAAGTTAGAGAATTTGAAAACCCTAATTTATTGGTATTGTGTATTAACAAGATGTTTTATTTAAATGCATACGACGAATACGGGTAAAATTATATCACAGCCGTAACAGAGGAAAGTTTTACGGGTACGTGGTATCAAATTATAAAGTGTTTCCCCGGATCATTGCCGATTTTACTGGGAGTTTCATGAAACACGCACAGTCTTGCTTGATTATCAATACGAATTGAATAAAGATCAATTTTCTTAGAGATATCGAAATTAACATGAATCTAAAGAAAATATTTTCCTATGCGAGTGTCTCACTTGTATGTAACCATGAAAACGTACATTCGTTTGTTCATTTCCCGATTTGTTCACGTTCACCGATGATTCCGCCAGCTTATAAAACGCACCAAACCGTGGTTTTCTCTGGATATAATGGCACCTCTTGAACCTCTTCTTGTTGCTCTTCAGCCCAAATGCGGCAATTTTGTTTATGGACTTTGCCGTTGTGCCAGAAATGGGTCTCATCACCGAACAAAATTTTGGTCGACAACAGCAGATCTTCCCGTTTCTCACCGAACGCTAATTTCCATAATACAGTTACCACCATTTGAAGGTAATTATTTTCAAAAAATAAATGCCATAAAATGTCATTTCAAATTACCAATAAAGATTCCACACTTGATATGAATTTTTAAATTTGTTTTTGTTCTGAAAAAATTCCTCTAGATGTATCACCCTATATTTGTTGTTTCTCCTTTCCAATTTTGGTGTTGTATCTGATTGTATTATTTTGTATGTTGTTTTATCATCCAGTAGTTTCCTCATTTTGTATATGTATTGTTTTATATACATAACTACAGTTTTGTTCCGTTTGTCTGCTGTAGTTATTACAATATCTTCATCTTACTATTTGATAAATTTTCTTGTGTCTTCATAAATCCCAATTATAAATTTTTTTTGTCGCTGTTGTTCAGATTTCTTTTGAAGTTCGATATTCCTTTTGTGATCTTAGCTCTAGTTATGTCCTTTTCTGTATCATCATTTAAAGAACAATGGAATTGATATGGATTGATATGGATTGATACCATGAAGACACATTTGTCTAAAATAAACAAACTAAAACATAACATGTTTATAGAACTCAATCTACAATTTAATGAAAATTGGTTCTTTAACCTCACAGACACTATATTTAATAGAGAGAGCAGATGGCTTCTTTCCTTGGGACAAAAAATTGCTTACCAGTTTACAAGAAGAATTTTTCTTCCGTCCCACTGGTTGCCGATATCGAACAGTGGGTTCAAACCTTATAGGATGATACAGAAATAGATATAATAGATATATCTGAACAACAGCGACAAAAACAATCATAATTGGGAATTATGAAGATACAAGAAACTTTATCAAAGAGTAAGCAGAATATATTGTAATAACAACGGCAGGCAAAGGGAACAAAACCGTACAAAAAATAATACATGGACAAAATGAGGAAACTACTGGATGATAAAACAACATACAAAATAAAACAATCAGATTCAACACCAAAATTGGAATGGAAAAACAACAATATTATTAAGGAACTATTAAACAACAAATACATAACATTATGAAAAAACAAATATAATAAGCAATGCAGCGGCGGCACCAGAATTATACGGGTTACCGAAAATCCACAAAGACAAAGTACCGGTAAGACCAATTTCATCATCGACCAAAGTACCCTGTTTTATCTGTCTAAGTACATTGGACAAGTTTTAAAGAACATAATCTCACCCAATTACAACATAAGGAACTTAATGGAGCTTAAAGAGAAACTAAAATACATTGTTTTGGACAAAGGCGACATAATGGTATCGTGTGACGTATTATCTCTATTTACTAACATACCTACACATTTAACTATTAGGAATATACTTGACAAATGATAAAATCTTAAGAAACACACCCCAGTTTCACGACAAATGTATCTAAAACTTCTGCAATTCTGCCTCGAGAACAACAATGACTTCCGATGTGACAACAAATTTTACCATCAATCGTATGGTATGCTACGGGGGAATCCATTGTCACTACCATTGCGGATATAGTACTTGACACACTTTTAGACGAAGAAATTTCGGAACTAAATTTAAAAAACAGGAATTATTCATTTATCAAAATATGTAGACGACATACTTGCAGTAGTCAAGAAAAAAGAAGTAGGAACAATTCTAGAAATATTAAACTTATACCACAATAAAATTAAATTTACAGTGGAAATAGAGAAACATGGAGAGATCCTTATTTGGATATAAACCTGATAAGGCGAATATAATGACGAATCGGTACACTAATATGAAAACTTCAGGACGTATGAATCACTACCATTCAACTCATTCACAAAAAATTAATACAGCAAAAAATCTAATCAATAAGTGGATTACATCAGCGACAACAAATTCAAAAAGGACAACACAAATAAAAACAATTACCCTTAATATATTATTAATCGAATTATAATCGATTGTTACAAAATAAGTGGTAGCACAAATACGATACAAAACGTAACAATTTTTTGCAGTGTACCGTTTATAACCAAGTTAACGGACAACAATATTTTAAAGAGTATACTTATTATTAGGGATGAGGACACGTCGATAGCATACAAATCAAACGAAACACTACGAAAAATGTTCTCAAAACAAAAGGCAAAAATTGACAGACACAAACAGAACAATGTTGTTTACTAAATAAAGTGTATGGGTAACGATAGTGAGAAGTGTGACAAAGTATACGTGGAAACAACGAAACGAACACTGCGCAAGCTATTAAGTGAACATGAAGCAGACATAAATAATGAAAAAGAAAGAACAGCGTTGACGCAACATACAAATGCAGAAACAACTTAAGGCGGAATTTAAAAACGTTCAAATTGTAGACAGAACAATCAATATATACTCGAAAGTTAACGCATACAGCAACACAAAACTTCAGTACTCTATAGCTATTCTTTAAGTAAAGTTTTGTGATATTAGTTTTAATTTATACTGTGATTATTTTAAATATTTATGGCGTGAAGTCCAGTTTTATAATAAAAATAAGTAATATGAGACGGTTGTGAAACTAATTGTAAGTAAAAATATTGTCAATGACAAAAAGGTTCTCGTTTTTGATAAAAAATTTGTTAACTCACTGTTATATGATTTTAAATAAAACACCACTCCTGAAGAAGTTGAGTGAAAAAATTAAATTAATAAATTAGTTTATTTTTATCATCATAATAGCTCGACAAAATCAAATATTATATAAAAACATTAAAATTAGTCATAAAGCAAAATTATTTTTGATTAATTTTTTCGACACTCTCCAGTAGTTCCAATAGTACATCATGGTTTGGTCTTGATAAAATTTGCTCAGCTTTATTTCTTAAAACTGCGGAATATGTTTCGGCGCGATTTCGTTGTTGGTTTGGTGCTGAATATGGCAAGGGATTAACAATTGTTTTTTGAGTTTTTGTTCTGACGATTTATCATAACGACTTCTTAGAGCTGGTTTATACACTTTCGAAATGCAATTATTTCACCGGCACATTAAACACTTCTGGGTTCCCTTTGACATTACTGTTTTGTGTGGTTAAAACCTTGAAACCTCTTACACTGCGGTATTAGGTTTGAGGTACGTTTTAGTGTCTCTGTTTTGATTTTAAGATGATTGGCGAATTTAATTTCATAAAAATTTTTAATATCTCTTAATTCGAAAAAGTAATACTAAATATCGAAATCTTTTTATAGGTATAACCGTTTTCTGAACATTATTCTTTAACCATATTCACTGCATATATGGAATGATACCCCTGCCGTTGCAGATCTTTAGTAACTTCTTGTTTGGTGAACGAATGATGTATTCCATAAACCATAACTTTAGGTTGTCTTTCAACTTTGTTTCATAATCATACCCGATAGAGTCCTATAATTGTTAGAATTTAGAGCGTTAATCTTTCAAATGTGATTATGTAGTGCAACAATACAAGTATTAATTTTAATTATGTTGGCGTATTTAAAAAATTGTTTTATTTTCGAAAATGTTGTGATAACGACTATGTTAATAGGTAGTGGCGATTTTCGGTACTTTTTAGTGGTTGTTGTTCGATTGAGAATTTGCAATAATTTCATTGTTTTTATTTTGTTGTAGTAGTTTTTGGCTTGAATACTCTGAGATTGCATTTTGTTTGCTTTGTTTCTTTTTAACTTTTTCACCATCTAATTATTTTCTATTTCAAGTTCTTCATTAGTTACTTACATTATTTAAATGATTTACATTATTAGCTAAATTACAACTTGAGTTAGTTAAGTTAGAGAATTTGAAAACCCTAATTTATTGGTATTGTGTATTAACAAGATGTTTTATTTAAATGCATACGACGAATACGGGTAAAATTATATCACAGCCGTAACAGACGAAAGTTGTACGGGTACGTATCATCGTGGTATCAAATTATAAAGTGTTTCCCCGGATCATTGCCGATTTTACTGGGAGTTTCAAGAAACACGCACAGTCTTGTTTGATTATCAATACGAATTGAATAAAGATAAATTTTCTTAGAGATATCGAAATTAACATGAATCTAAAGAAAATATTTTCCTATGCGAGTGTCTCACTTGTATGTAACCATGAAAACGTACATTCATTTGTTCATTTCCCGATCAAATTATAAAGTGGTATCAAATTATAAAGTGTTTCCCCGGATCATTGCCGATTTTACTGGGAGTTTCATGAAACACGCACAGTCTTGTTTGATTATCAATACGAATTGAATAAAGATACATTTTCTTAGAGATATCGAAATTGACATGAATCTAAAGAAAATGTTTTCCTATGCGAGTGTCTCACTTGTATGTAACCATGAAAACGTACATTCATTTGTTCATTTCCCGATTTGTTCACGTTCACCGATGATTCCGCCAGCTTATAAAACGCACCAAACCGTGGTTTTCTCTGGATATAATGGCACCTCTTGAATCTCTTCTTGTTGCTCTTCAGCCCAAATGCGGCAATTTTGTTTATTGACTTTGCCGTTGTGCCAGAAATGGGTCTCATCACCGAACAAAATTTTGGTCGACAACAGCAGATCTTCCCGTTTCTCACCGAACGCTCATTTCCATAATACAGTTACCAACATTTGAAGGTAATTATTTTCAAAAAATAAATGCCATAAAATGTCATTTCAAATTACCAATAAAGATTCCACACTTGATATGAATTTTTAAATTTGTTTTTGTTCTGAAAAAATACCTCCAGATGTATCACCCTATATTTGTTGTTTCTCCTTTCCAATTTTGGTGTTGGATCTGATTGTATTTTTTTGTATGTTGTTTTATCATCCAGTAGTTTCCTCATTTTGTATATGTATTGTTTTTTATACATAACTACAGTTTTGTTCCGTTTGTCTGCTGTAGTTATTACAATATCTTCATCTTACTATTTGATAAATTTTCTTGTGTCTTCATAAATCCCAATTATAAATTTTTCTTTGTCGCTGTTGTTCAGATTTCTTTTGAAGTTCGATATTCCTTTTGTGATCTTAGCTCTAGTTATGTCCTTTTCTGTATCATCATTTCAAGAACAATGGAATTGATATGGATTGATACCCTGAAGACACATTTGTCTAAAATAAACAAACTAAAACATAACATGTTTATAGAACTCAATCTACAATTTAATGAAAATTGGTTCTTTAACCTCACAGACACTATATTTAATAGAGAGAGCAGATGGCTTCTTTCCTTGGGACAAAAATTTGCTTACCAGTTCACAAGAAGAATTTTTCTTCCATCGCACTGGTTGCCGATATCGAACAGTGGGTTCAAACCTTATAGGATGATACAGAAATAGATATAATAGATATATCTGAACAACAGCGACAAAAAAATCATAATTGGGACTTATGAAGATACAAGCAACTTTATCAAAGAGTAAGCAGAATATATTGTAATAACAACGGCAGACAAAGGGAACAAAACCGTACAAAAAATAATACATGGACAAAATGAGGAAACTACTGGATGATAAAACAACATACAAAATAAAACAATCAGATTCAACACCATAATTGGAATGGAAAAACAACAATATTATTAAGGAACTATTAAACAACTATTACATAACATTATGAAAAAACTAATATAATAAGCAATGTAGCGGCGGCACCAGAATTATACGGGTTACCGAAAATCCACAAAGACAAAGTACCGGTAAGACCAATTTCATCATCGACCAAAGTACCCTGTTTTATCTGTCTAAGTACATTGGACAAGTTTTAAAGAACATAATCTCACCCAATTACAACATAAGGAACTTAATGGAGCTTAAAGAGAAACTAAAATACATTGTTTTGGACAAAGGCGACATAATGGTATCGTGTGACGTATTATCTCTATTTACTAACATACCTACACATTTAACTATTAGGAATATACTTGACAAATGATAAAATCTTAAGAAACACACCCCAGTTTCACGACAAATGTATCTAAAACTTCTGCAATTCTGCCTCGAGAACAACAATGACTTCCGATGTGACAACAAATTTTACCATCAATCGTATGGTATGCTACGGGGGAATCCATTGTCACTACCATTGCGGATATAGTACTTGACACACTTCTAGACGAAGAAATTTCGGAACTAAATTTAAAAAACAGGAATTATTCATTTATCAAAATATGTAGACGACATACTTGCAGTAGTCAAGAAAAAACAAGTAGGAACAATTCTAGAAATATTAAACTTATACCACAATAAAATTAAATTTACAGTGGAAATAGAGAAACATGGAGAGATACTTATCTGGATATAAACCTGATAAGGCGAATATAATGACGAATCGGTACACTAATATGAAAACTTCAGGACGTATGAATCACTACCATTCAACTCATTCACAAAAAATTAATACAGCAAAAAATCTAATCAATAAGTGGATTACATCAGCGACAACAAATTCAAAAAGGACAACACAAATAAAAACAATTACCCTTAATATATTATTAATCGAATTATAATCGATTGTTACAAAATAAGTGGTAGCACAAATACGATACAAAACGTAACAAATTTTTGCAGTGTACCGTTTATAACCAAGTTAACGGACAACAATATTTTAAAGAGTATACTTATTATTAGGGATGAGGACACGTCGATAGCATACAAATCAAACGAAACACTACGAAAAATGTTCTCAAAACAAAAGGCAAAAATTGACAGACACAAACAGAACAATGTTGTTTACTAAATAAAGTGTATGGGTAACGATAGTGAGAAGTGTGACAAAGTATACGTGGAAACAACGAAACGAACACTGCGCAAGCTATTAAGTGAACATGAAGCAGACATAAATAATGAAAAAGAAAGAACAGCGTTGACGCAACATACAAATGCAGAAACAACTTAAGGCGGAATTTAAAAACGTTCAAATTGTAGACAGAACAATCAATATATACTCGAAAGTTAACGCATACAGCAACACAAAACTTCAGTACTCTATAGCTATTCTTTAAGTAAAGTTTTGTGATATTAGTTTTAATTTATACTGTGATTATTTTAAATATTTATGGCGTGAAGTCCAGTTTTATAATAAAAATAAGTAATATGAGACGGTTGTGAAACTAATTGTAAGTAAAAATATTGTCAATGACAAAAAGGTTCTCGTTTTTGATAAAAAATTTGTTAACTCACTGTTATATGATTTTAAATAAAACACCACTCCTGAAGAAGTTGAGTGAAAAAATTAAATTAATAAATTAGTTTATTTTTATCATCATAATAGCTCGACAAAATCAAATATTATATAAAAACATTAAAATTAGTCATAAAGCAAAATTATTTTTGATTAATTTTTTCGACACTCTCCAGTAGTTCCAATAGTACATCATGGTTTGGTCTTGATAAAATTTGCTCAGCTTTATTTCTTAAAACTGCGGAATATGTTTCGGCGCGATTTCGTTGTTGGTTTGGTGCTGAATATGGCAAGGGATTAACAATTGTTTTTTGAGTTTTTGTTCTGACGATTTATCATAACGACTTCTTAGAGCTGGTTTATACACTTTCGAAATGCAATTATTTCACCGGCACATTAAACACTTCTGGGTTCCCTTTGACATTACTGTTTTGTGTGGTTAAAACCTTGAAACCTCTTACACTGCGGTATTAGGTTTGAGGTACGTTTTAGTGTCTCTGTTTTGATTTTAAGATGATTGGCGAATTTAATTTCATAAAAATTTTTAATATCTCTTAATTCGAAAAAGTAATACTAAATATCGAAATCTTTTTATAGGTATAACCGTTTTCTGAACATTATTCTTTAACCATATTCACTGCATATATGGAATGATACCCCTGCCGTTGCATATCTTTAGTAACTTCTTGTTTGGTGAACGAATGATGTATTCCATAAACCATAACTTTAGGTTGTCTTTCAACTTTGTTTCATAATCATACCCGATAGAGTCCTATAATTGTTAGAATTTAGAGCGTTAATCTTTCAAATGTGATTATGTAGTGCAACAATACAAGTATTAATTTTAATTATGTTGGCGTATTTAAAAAATTGTTTTATTTCCGAAAATGTTGTGATAACGACTATGTTAATAGGAAGTGGCGATTTTCGGTACTTTTTAGTGGTTGTTGTTCGATTGAGAATTTGCAATAATTTCATTGTTTTTATTTTGTTGTAGTAGTTTTTGGCTTGAATACTCTGAGATTACATTTTGTTTGCTTTGTTTCTTTTTAACTTTTTCACCATCTAATTATTTTCTATTTCAAGTTCTTCATTAGTTACTTACATTATTTAAATGATTTACATTATTAGCTAAATTACAACTTGAGTTAGTTAAGTTAGAGAATTTGAAAACCCTAATTTATTGGTATTGTGTATTAACAAGATGTTTTATTTAAATGCATACGACGAATACGGGTAAAATTATATCACAGCCGTAACAGACGAAAGTTGTACGGGTACGTATCATCGTGGTATCAAATTATAAAGTGTTTCCCCGGATCATTGCCGATTTTACTGGGAGTTTCAAGAAACACGCACAGTCTTGTTTGATTATCAATACGAATTGAATAAAGATAAATTTTCTTAGAGATATCGAAATTAACATGAATCTAAAGAAAATATTTTCCTATGCGAGTGTCTCACTTGTATGTAACCATGAAAACGTACATTCATTTGTTCATTTCCCGATCAAATTATAAAGTGGTATCAAATTATAAAGTGTTTCCCCGGATCATTGCCGATTTTACTGGGAGTTTCATGAAACACGCACAGTCTTGTTTGATTATCAATACGAATTGAATAAAGATACATTTTCTTAGAGATATCGAAATTGACATGAATCTAAAGAAAATGTTTTCCTATGCGAGTGTCTCACTTGTATGTAACCATGAAAACGTACATTCATTTGTTCATTTCCCGATTTGTTCACGTTCACCGATGATTCCGCCAGCTTATAAAACGCACCAAACCGTGGTTTTCTCTGGATATAATGGCACCTCTTGAATCTCTTCTTGTTGCTCTTCAGCCCAAATGCGGCAATTTTGTTTATTGACTTTGCCGTTGTGCCAGAAATGGGTCTCATCACCGAACAAAATTTTGGTCGACAACAGCAGATCTTCCCGTTTCTCACCGAACGCTCATTTCCATAATACAGTTACCAACATTTGAAGGTAATTATTTTCAAAAAATAAATGCCATAAAATGTCATTTCAAATTACCAATAAAGATTCCACACTTGATATGAATTTTTAAATTTGTTTTTGTTCTGAAAAAATTCCTCTAGATGTATCACCCTATATTTGTTGTTTCTCCTTTACAATTTTGGTGTTGGATCTGATTGTATTATTTTGTATGTTGTTTTATCATCCAGTAGTTTCCTCATTTTGTATATGTATTGTTTTATATACATAACTACAGTTTTGTTCCGTTTGTCTGCTGTAGTTATTACAATATCTTCATCTTACTATTTGATAAATTTTCTTGTGTCTTCATAAATCCCAATTATAATTTTTTTTTGTCGCTGTTGTTCAGATTTCTTTTGAAGTTCGATATTCCTTTTGTGATCTTAGCTCTAGTTATGTCCTTTTCTGTATCATCATTTAAAGAACAATGGAATTGATATGGATTGATACCATGAAGACACATTTGTCTAAAATAAACAAACTAAAACATAACATGTTTATAGAACTCAATCTACAATTTAATGAAAATAGGTTCTTTAACCTCACAGACACTATATTTAATAGAGAGAGCAGATGGCTTCTTTCCTTGGGACAAAAAATTGCTTACCAGTTCACAAGAAGAATTTTTCTTCCGTCCCACTGGTTGCCGATATCGAACAGTGGGTTCAAACCTTATAGGATGATACAGAAATAGATATAATAGATATATCTGAACAACAGCGACAAAAACAATCATAATTGGGAATTATGAAGATACAAGAAACTTTATCAAAGAGTAAGCAGAATATATTGTAATAACAACGGCAGGCAAAGGGAACAAAACCGTACAAAAAATAATACATGGACAAAATGAGGAAACTACTGGATGATAAAACAACATACAAAATAAAACAATCAGATTCAACACCAAAATTGGAATGGAAAAACAACAATATTATTAAGGAACTATTAAACAACAAATACATAACATTATGAAAAAACAAATATAATAAGCAATGCAGCGGCGGCACCAGAATTATACGGGTTACCGAAAATCCACAAAGACAAAGTACCGGTAAGACCAATTTCATCATCGACCAAAGTACCCTGTTTTATCTGTCTAAGTACATTGGACAAGTTTTAAAGAACATAATCTCACCCAATTACAACATAAGGAACTTAATGGAGCTTAAAGAGAAACTAAAATACATTGTTTTGGACAAAGGCGACATAATGGTATCGTGTGACGTATTATCTCTATTTACTAACATACCTACACATTTAACTATTAGGAATATACTTGACAAATGATAAAATCTTAAGAAACACACCCCAGTTTCACGACAAATGTATCTAAAACTTCTGCAATTCTGCCTCGAGAACAACAATGACTTCCGATGTGACAACAAATTTTACCATCAATCGTATGGTATGCTACGGGGGAATCCATTGTCACTACCATTGCGGATATAGTACTTGACACACTTCTAGACGAAGAAATTTCGGAACTAAATTTAAAAAACAGGAATTATTCATTTATCAAAATATGTAGACGACATACTCGCAGTAGTCAAGAAAAACGAAGTAGGAACAATTCTAGAATTATTAAACTTATACCACAATAAAATTAAATTTACAGTGGAAATAGAGAAACATGGAGAGATCCTTATCTGGATATAAACCTGATAAGGCGAATATTATGACGAATCGGTACACTAATATGAAAACTTCAGGACGTATGAATCGCTACCATTCAACTCATTCACAAAAAATTAAAATTAATACAGCAAAAAATCTCATCAAAAAGTGGATTACATCAGCGACAACAAATTCAAAAAGGACAACACAAATAAAAACAATTACCCTTAATATATTATTAATCGAATTATAATCGATTGTTACAAAATAATTGGTAGCACAAATACGATACAAAACGTAACAAATTTTTGCAGTGTACCGTTTATAACCAAGTTAACGGACAACAATATTTTAAAGAGTATACTTATTATTAGGGATGAGGACCCGTCGATAGCATACAAATCAAACGAAACACTACGAAAAATGTTCTCAAAACAAAAGGCAAAAATTGACAGACACGAACAGAACAATGTTGTTTACTAAATAAAGTGTATGGGTAACGATATTAAGAAGTGTGACAAAGTATACGTGGAAACAACGAAACGAACACTGCTATTAAGTGAACATGAAGCAGACATAAATAATGAAAAAGAAAGAACAGCGTTGGCGCAACATACAAATGCAGAAACAACTTAAGGCGGAATTTAAAAACGTTCAAATTGTAGACAGAACAATCGATATACACTCGAAAGTTAACGCATACAGCAACACAAAACTTCAGTACTCTTTCGCTATTCTTTAAGTAAAGTTCTGTGATATTAGTTTTAATTTATACTGTGATTATTTTAAATATTTATGTCGTGAAGTCCAGTTTTATAATAAAAATAAGTAATATGAGACGGTTGTGAAACTAATTGTAAGTAAAAATATTGTCAATGACAAAAAGGTTCTCGTTTTTGATAAAAAATTTGTTAACTCACTGTTATATGATTTTAAATAAAACACGACTCCTGAAGAAGTTGAGTGAAAAAATTAAATTAATAAATTAGTTTATTTTTATCATCATAATTTGACCAAATAGCCCGACAAAATCAAATATTATATAAAAACATTAAAATTAGTCATAAAGCAAAATTATTTTTGATTAATTTTTCGACACTCTCCAGTAGTTCCAATAGTACATCATGGTTTGGTCTTGATAAATATTGCTCAGCTTTATTTCTTAAAACTGTGGAATATGTTTCGGCGCGATTTCGTTGTTGGTTTGGTGCTGAATATGGCAAGGGATTAACAATTGTTTTTGAGTTTTTGTTCTGACGATTTATCATAACGACTTCTTAGAGCTGGTTTATACACTTTCGAAATGCAATTATTTCACCGGCACATTAAACGCATCTGGGTTCCCTTTGACATTACTGTTTTGTGTGGTTAAAACCTTGAAACCTCTAACACTGCGGTATTAGGTTTGAGGTACGTTTTAGTGTCTCTGTTTTGATTTTAAGATGATTGGCGAATTTAATTTCATAAAAATTTTTAATATCTCTTAATTCGAAAATGTAATACTAAATATCGAAATCTTTTTATAGGTATAACCGTTTTCTGAACATTATTCTTTAACCATATTCACAGCATATATGGAATGATACCCCTGCTGTTGCAGATCTTTAGTAATTTCTTGTTTGGTGAACAGATGATGTACGAGTATTCCTTAAACCATATCTTAAGGTTGTCTTTCAACTTTGTTTCATAATCATACCACTGAGTTTTTGTGTTATTAAGGTAACCCGATAGAGTTTTATAATCGTTAGAATTTAGAGTGTTAATCTTTCAAATGTGATTATGTAGTGCATCAATACGAGTATTATTATTAATTATGTAGGCGGATTTAAAAAAAATTGTTTTATTTCCGAAAATGTTGTGATAACGACTATGTTAATAGGTAGTGGCTTTTTTCGGTATTTTTTAGTAGTTGTTGTTCGATTGAGAATTTGCAATAATTTCATTGTTTTTATTTTGTTGTAGTAGTTTATGGCTTGAATACTCTGAGATTGCCTTTTGTTTGCTATGTTTTTTTTAACTTTTTCACCATCTAATTATTTTCTATTTCAAGTTCTTCATTAGTTACTTACATTATTTAAATGATTTACATTATAAGCTAAATTACAACTGGAGTTAGTTGAGTTAGAGAATTTGCAAACCCTAATTTATTGGTATTGTGTATTAACAAGATGTTTTATTTAAATGCATACGACGAATACGGGTAAAATTATATCACAGCCGTAACAGACGAAATTTCCGAAGTTTTACGGGTACGTGGTATCAAATTATAAAGTGTTTTCCCGGATTATTGCCGATTTTACTGGGAGTTTCATGAAACACGCACAATCTTGTTTGATTGTCAATACGAATTGAATAAAGATTATTTTTCTTAGAGATATCGAAATTAACATGAATCTAAAGAAAATATTTTCTTATGCGAGTGTCTCACTTGTATGTAACCATGAAAACGTACATTCATTTGTTCATTTCCCGCTTGTTCGGGTAACTAGTGCCGAACTAGTAATTTCACTTTCTCTAAGTAACCACCACCTTACCTCCAAATCTACTCGCAATGCTTTAGACTGTACATTTTAACATGGAGTTGTCATTGAAGGGGTACAATTAACCATTCACTGCATTACGAATACCCAGTCACTCTATTAGTCTAAAATTATATTTCATTTGCCTAGTATTTTGTAACCAACTATATAACTAACCTTAAGATCACTAGTAACTTATGTGGACTAAATTATCATGTATAATATTCGTTTTAATACAGCCTTTTGATTAAATTATGTTAAATTGTGTGTAATAAAATAATATATATTGAGTGGTAAATTAATACATGTTTTTTTAAATATGTGTTTAGTTGCATTTATCATACACTTTGGAAACACACAGAGATAAGAGTTTTCTGTGCGTTTCCCAAAAACGTGATGGAGTAAAAAGGAATCTATCACATTTTCTCTGTATTTAAGAATTTGCCTGTGCACACTGGTCTAGAATTAATTTTTTTTGGCATAAATTTGAATAATGCCGATAGAGACTTGTAATCTTACCTGTTTGTAAGGTATTCCAACAATATGAAATTCACGAGTTTTTGAGGTGATCGGGCCACGCCCACTTCCGCCCCCAGATGAACTACAAATCTTAGTACGATTAATTTCACAAATTTTCGTATGACCTTTATTGTATGGAAACACTTTCCACAAAATGTTGATAGATATTTATTTGTGTATTCAAAATAATGTGAGGAAGTTTCATTAGATAACATAGTGTGATTTATTTGCAATAGATGGCGCTTTTCAGGCCATAGACCGCTTTGGGCTAATCAGAAATTGAGCTAAAATAAAAATTTAAATTTTATGAGTTTGCTGGAATTTGCTGGGGAGATCTAAGTTTCCACAAATAATAAACACATTGACGAATACTTTAACGTTTAAACTTCCGTGCAAGTTCATGCCTAGACCCAACTTTCCAACTACCAAACATATAGGTTATGTTGAATAATAAAAACATAATAACATAACACTCAAGAATAACGACAAGGACACAACAAAAATTAAATTTTAAATAATGTATGTAAACTACTTACCTTGATCTTCAATTTCCATTGCACAACTTTTTTATACTTTCCTTTTTAAATTTTTACTGTTAATATAATTGTTACACTGTTTTGACTTCGAAGTAATAACACGTACTAAAACATTCAACTTTCAATTCTTGCCAAACTTGCAGTGTTGCCAATAACTTTTTTTTATTTATTATCGATGATTGCTTGGAATGTTGCCATTGAGAAAATATGTAAACTTTTTACAATTTCTTAATTTTTTGGTTTCGAATTTATGCCAAAAAAAATTGATTTGGGACCACAGTGCTGTGTGAGGATAAACGTAGGTATGCTGGAGACTACGGCGATAAGCAGTGTGGTATTTGGGATTTTGAGTGCATTTATTGTATGTATGCATTTTCCTTAAGTATATAAATTTTGATGAGGTAGAGTAGGATAGTTTGTAGTTAATAAATGAGTTCTTTCGAATCCATTGTAGTGTTTGGTTGTCTGATCTCCGTTTCCATATGTGGAGTGCATAGGAGATGCTGTGTTATTAAATACTAACAATAGGTATGTGACGAAACATCTTCTGAAATAAAAAGTTTTATAGCACAAAGTTAAAAGATTCTGATTTAAAATGTTCTTTATTATAACGTTTTTAATTCCAGAACACTTCACTAAAAGTCGTTTGCCTTCGAGCATCTGAAAGCCACTTATTAAATGACACCAAAAAATATTGTCTGTTCAAAATTTTCAGTGATAACGGGGATATTTTTCTTGTTTGATTTTGCTATTTGCAATTTTTTAGTACTGTCGATAACACACAAGGTCAATATATTTTTTTATATACCCATGTGTGGTGTGGATAATAGACAATTTGATGAGAGAATCTGTGGCTTACTAGACATTCTACTACCCATCGGTAATTTATAAAATAACCAATTTTGTACAAGTTGCATTACCTAGAGAATTGGCACAATAGCCCTAAATAGACTGCTCTATTGACAAAAGCTAGCAATGGATATTTATTAGAGCTAAATGTATGCGGTAAATGTCAACTTTGTTTTCATAAGCATACCACTGAGTTTTTGTGTTATTAAGGTAACCCGATAGAGTCCTATAATCGTTAGCATTTAGAGTGTCAATCTTCCAAATGTGATTATGTAGTGCAACAATACGAGTATTATAATTAATTATGTTGGCGGATATAAAAATTTGTTTTATTTCCGAAAATGTTGTGATACCAACTATGTTAATAGGTAGTGGCTTTTTTCCGGTATTTTTTTTTTGGTTGTTGTTCGATTTAGAATTTGCAATAATTTCATTATTTTTATTTTGTTGTAGTAGTTTTTGGCTTGAATACTCTGGGATTGTCTTTTGTGTGCTTTGCTTTTTTTACCTTTTGCACGATCTAATTATTTTCTATTTCAAGTTCATCATCAGTTACTTACTGATCTTTTAATTGATTTACATTATTAGCTAAAGTACAACTTAAGTTAGTTAGAGAATTTGCAAACCCTAATTTATTGGTATTTTATATTAACAAGATGTATTATTTTAATACATACGGCGAATGCGGGGAAAAATTTTATCATAGCCATAACAGACGAAATTTCCGAAGTTTTACGGGTACGTGGTATCAAGTTTTAAAGTGTTTCCCCGGATCATTGCCGATTTTACTGGGAGTTTTATGAAACACGCCCAGTCTTGTTTGATTGTCAATACGAACTGAATAAAGATTATTTTCTTAAGGATATTGAAACTTACATGATTCCAAAGAAAATATTTTTTTTATGCGCATGCGAGTGTCTCACTTATATGTAACCATGAAAACGTCGTTCATTTGTTTATTTCCCGCTTGTTCGGGTAACTAGTGCCGAACTAGCAATTTTACTTTATACGAATACCCAGTCACTCTATTAGTCTGAAATTATATTCCATTTGCCTAGTATTTTGTAACCAACTATATAACTAACCTTAAAATCACAAGTAACTTATGTGGATTAAATTATCATATATAATGACTAGTTACACTAATATTCGTTTTAGTGCAGCCTTTTGATTAACTTATGCTAAATTGTGTGTACATAATCAAAGAATATATATTGAGTGGTAAATTAATACATGTTCTTTTTAAATATGTGTTCAGTTGTATTTATCATACACTTTGGAAACACACAGAGATAAGTGCTTTCTGTGCGTTTCCCAAAAACGTGATGGAGTAAAAAGGAATCTATTTATGACATTTTCTCTGTATTTCAGAAATGGCCTGTGTGAAAGTGCACGTAGGTAAGCTGGAGACTACGGCGATAAGCAGTATTGTATTTTGGATTTTATTTATTTATTTTTTACATATATCAGAGGTCTTAAGCTTACGTTTGTCACAATAATATGTCTTATTTAAATAAGGTTATATAAATTACAAGCTTTGAGATATTTCAAAATAAGTTCAATGTTTTCTGGTGTTAGATTATTTAAGATTTCTAATGCATTCTTATTTAACAAAATGGTACATCTTTCTTTGTGAAAAAATTGCAGTTGTTAAAGATATGTTGTAGATTGTTTTCTGTGCTATTAATAAACGAGCATTGGTTAATGATATTTTGGTCCAAAATATGATTATGTGTTATTATTGTATGGCCTAGTGTTAATCTTGTAATAACTATCTGATCTCTTCTGGAAAGATTGGTGCTCTGATTGTTCTTCAAGATGTCAATAATGTTGTTCGATTTTTATAATCCTGTTGATACCATTTTGAGATTGCGATCCAGGATGTATTCTGTAAAGATCTAAATTAAGATTGGACATACATTCGTATGTCGGACGTATTGAGGTGGTTCGTCATTATAAGTGGGGATTTGGTGGCGTTCTTTGACACTTTGTCTGCAAAATCGTTTCCCGGTATTTGAGTATGGCCAGATATCCACACAATTTGTAACCTCTCGTTCAATTTGATAAGCATTTGTCTAATACTGCTAGCGTAGAATTCATCATTATTTATATTCCTTATAGATTCTATGGATATCATCGAATCTGTAAAAATGGAAAAATTACCCTTTCGCTTCCGTATGATGTTTACCGTATCGTAAATTGCAACAATCTCCGAGGTGAAGGTAGAACTATATTCGGACAAGATCGAACATTTTTCGATCGTGTTATGGTAAACTATACTGAATGCGGTCCTGTCTCCGAATTTGGAACCATCCGTGTATATAGAAGTGAAGTTTCGTAAGAGGTCTTGTACTTCCAGCAGTTTCATCCGGTGTATATCTGTGGGAGTGTAATTTTTCATGTGTTCGGATAGGCTAGCATTTATGAAAGAATTTCTAAAATACCAGGGTGGGAAATCCTGATTATTTATCTTTCTATTATTAATGGGAATATCGTAGATACGACAATAGTTAATGACGCTATTCAATGTGGATGGGATATTCTTCTATCTTGATGAATTAATTAAGCTTTTTGTTAAGTCAGACAGGGGTGACTTTTCCTTGAAGAAAATATTTTTGAAGTGTTTGCAGGTGAGAAATTCTTTTCTATTGGAAACAGGCATACAATTGCTTTCAAAAAGTAAGTTATTGCTTGGTGTAGTTCTAAAGGCTCCCAGTGCCATTCTAACAGCAGAGTTGAAGATGGTGTTAATTATGTTCAACAGTGATTTGGAGGCTTTTCCATAGAGTGCAAGGCCATAGTCAATTTTGGATTTTATCAGTGCATGTACCACGGTAAGGAGGGATATCGTATTACAGTTAAATTTGGTATTTGATAGCCATTTTATTATGCTGAGTCTGTTATTCAGTCCTGGCATGATATTATCAATGTGGGTATTCCAACGAAAGTGATTATTAAAAGTAAGTCCTAGAAGAGAATCAACTGTAGAAATCGATGAATTATAACATAAAAGTTTGGGCTTACACTTGTATTTCGTACATATGTTTAGATGCTTACATTTGTATTCACACCATGATAGAATATCAACTAGGAGTGGTTAAAATCAATATCCTGGTTCTTCGCTTTACTTTGCTTCTTTATGATAACAAAGTCGTCTGCATATGAAATAAAACTTAATTCCTTGTACAAAGTTAATAAACCACATAATTTATTGTATGCAATTAGGAAAAGAACTACAGAAAAGGGAGATCCCTGAGGGATTCCGTTCCTTATAGGGTATGTGTTGGAGTATGCTGCATTGGCACGTACTTGAAGTTTTCTATTGGTCAAATAGTTATGAATGTATTTATATATGTTTGGACCTATTTGCCATTGGTTGAGTTGGTCTAATATTGTGTGTATTTCTATTTTGTCGTATGCTTTGGCAAAATCTAACCAGACAATAGATATGTGTTTCCTTGCTGCAATTCCCTTTTTTAAACCCAAGTTGTTTATCATGTAGGAGATTGTTCTTGGTTACAAACCACCACAGGCGGTTTGATATAATTTTGTCCAAGACCTTTGACATGCATGAATTCAGTGAAATCGGTCTATAAGATGTTATAACAGTTTTATTTGAGTTGGGTTTGATTATTGGTATTACGAGACTGTTTTTGTATATCTGTGGAAAATAGTTTGTAAAAATATTATTGTATAATAATACTATCCTTTCCTTGACAGATTCAGAAGTATTTTTGATCATTGGATATGATATATTGTCAATTCCGGGCGTTTTTCCTTTTAATTTAGAGAGACAGGCTGAGAACTCCAGCAACGAAACAGGGGTTTCTATTAATAATACATCATTACTAGGTATAAGGTTAGGAGGTATAGAAACAGAATATTTATGTTGTCGGAATAATAATGGAAAATTATGATCTTCTGATTCTTCGGATCAGAAATTTGCGAACTCGTTTGCCATATCTGTGTTATTAGTTAACACTGATTGTGGGTTAGAAGTATTTTGGATACAGTGTATTCTTGATTTAGCTTTCAAACCACAAACTCTTTGTATGTTAGACCATAACTTACCAGTTGACGAAGTAGGTTTTATGTCAGAAGTAAATTTATGTATGGATTCTCTTTTTGATATTTTTACATCCCTTTTGAATTTTGCATTTGCTTTCTTGAAATAAATAACATTATCATTTGTTATATGCCTCTTTAGAATGTTCCAAAATCTATTTCTTTCTTTCTTAAGCAATTCAAGTTTGCCATTCCACCAGGGGACAGTGGGATTTCCTTTCTTCTTGGGTATTTAATGAGGAATTGACTGATTTTCGTTTTGATGATTTTCTTAATATTTGCTGTTTCCTTGTTGATGTTTGAACTAAAGGGTCGTGCTTTATGGAATTCGGATGACAAGGAATGAAATTTAACCCAGTTTGCTTTTCGAGAATAAAATGAGCCTAATTACTATGGGGTTCTGTTGCTGAATCAACGAAGAGAGGCATTACTATTGGAAAATGGTCACTTCCGGATAGATCGTCGTATACCTGCCGGGAAGAGTTGATTTTTAGTAAGGGTGATGCTGAGTAGTGAGTGGGCGAACCATCGTTCATTAATATAAGGTTAGATTAAGTTATAAATTGGTTAATGATTTTACCTCTCTTGTTGTTCTTTATTGAACCCCAAGAGGAGTGCCAGCTATTGAAGTCCCCTGTGATTTAGGTCAAGTTAAAATTCCGAAAGTGTCATCTAGATTTTTCTTGTTAAAGTTCATATTTGGGGATATATATGTCGAAAAAATTTTAAATTCTAGTTTTGATTGTATGGTAAGGAAAACCGTATCAAAAGTGTTGTCTATATTGATGTGTTCATGCTGAACCGAGCTATGAACAATCAGAGCAGAACCTCCAAATAAGTTTGTAGTAGATTTAGATATATATAGTTTATAATTAATAGGTATAGGTATGTTATTTGCTCTTTTCAATGTGTTTCCTGAAGGGAAACTATTTGTGGTTTATGGGACTTAATTAGTGTCTGTAACTCGCTATAATTATTTACACAGCCTTTAATGTTCTATTGTAAAACTTTAAGAACAATGAATTCAACTATTAGAGTAATATATGAAGAGTAGATCAAATACAATAGAAATTCCGAGTTGATAGTCATAAAAGAAAGAAAAACAGGACTATGATATGTTCAATAAATATACTTATACTCGTATGTATGTTTTATGTTGACTTATAGGTATGTTTTATTCCTTCATTTCTATGTATTCATTACTGGTTTCACTCAGGTTTGGTTCAGAAAATTCAGTTTTGGTCTCGTTTGTCTATGTTTTGAGTGTTCTCTTCATTCTCTTAGAAGCATTTCGTTGAAGAATGGTGATGTTGCCTTTTTTGGAGAGTTTATTATTTGTACTGCTTGTTGCAGTAGATTGTGTGTTTTGTGTGAAGATTCGTCAGAAATAGTTAACGGGATTTTGGTGTTTAGGGTACGAGATGGGTTTTGGTTAGATTTTGTTTGAGAGAGCATTTTGTTTGATGTGGATTGAAACATAGTTGTGTGTGATGTGGTTTTACCGATAGTTTTGGAGATTGATGAGGAAGGTTCGTTGATAGAATCATAAACGACGGGTTTTCTGGCTGTCGCAACGTACGAATTTTTTTGTTGGACTTTCTCTTTGTACATATTGAAAGCGGTTTTATAGTCAAATTTCGAGCATCTGAAATCCACTTATTAAATAACACCAAAAAAATTGCGTGTTCAAAATTTTCAGTTATAACGGGGATAGTTTTCTTGTTTGATTTTGCTATTTGCAATTTTTAGTACTGTCGATAACAAACAAGGTCAATATATATTTTTTATCTATTCATGGGTGGTGTGCATAATAAACGCTTTGAAGAGAGAAGCTGTGCCTTACTAGAAATTCTGCCACCCATCGGTAATTTATAAAATAACCAATTTTGTACAAATCGCATTACCTAGAGAATTGGCACAATATCCCTAGATAGACTGCTCTATTGACAAAAGCTAGCAATGGATATTTATTCGTGCTAAATGTATGTGGTAGGGTGGCTAGTGAATTCAGTAACTTGCTATAACTAAATGTTATATTTTCAGACGTGAGGTTTTCAAGTTAATATTTAATTCAGGTAGATGACTAGTCTTTACTAGTCATTTTTAAAAGGTATACATCAAAATTTTAATTTTTAACGGAATCATGCAACAATTTAAAAATATGACCTCCAGGGTAATAACTCATTAAACAGAGAAATGACGAAGACAATAAAATATATAGTATTTTTTCTTTAAAATCAACAAATTCATTTTAATTCAGTTCTTTTGTAAAAATAATAAAAAAAAATCTGTTAATCGTCATTCCCCTGTGAAAAATGTTGGCAGGGGAATAATGAATTTCTACAAAACCCCCTGAAATGTTTATTTAAGTACTTACCCTTACAAAATTGACTTGAGCTGGAAGTTTATACTTGCAATAAACACAAAAAAAACACTTGCAAAATTATAAAAAGTATTAATTATCTTTTAAAAAAGGCAACACAGGGGAATGACCAACTTAAGTGTGAACGTTCGTAACGAGTGACAAAACACGACTTACATAATTTTAATAAGACTGTTGAAGAAAAACTGTCATATTTGAGTTGCTTGAAATCAGGATTGGTTTGGAATTTGAAATTTTGCAAATATTAGATTTTACAGGGTAATACTGTGTATTTTCAGGGACAGAAAATAAGCATCCATAAAAATTTAAATTGAATAAAAAATTATAATCGTAAATACCAACAAAATTAATTGAATATTATTTTTTACTGTGGGCTGGTGTTATTAAATAAATAATTAATATTTTTGTAAAAAATTTCAGTTGAAAGTAGTGCTAGGGTAGGAAATTTTTTGAAGAACAAATAATTTTTTTAAAAAAACAATTTTAAAGACTTTAAAGGTCCTATAAAGATTCATTGTACTTATAGTAAATAATAAAGTATAATATATTTTATTTTTCCCGCTTAAAACAACCAAGGACAACAAAGTGGCCCATAATCTCAAAAGGGAGAAAGGGGGCGCAAGGGAAAGGTAAAAAATCAATATTCATTTATTTTCTTTTTTTGATGTGGACAACATCTGAGCATCGAATGAGACCGATCCCATGTCCCAAAAGTGTTCCTTCCCAAAGATATGCGCGTTTTATGTGAAGTCGACGATTCTACACCAAAGATACACGTATTTAAATCTTTAAAATGGATCTCCTGAACAAAACTGGTTTTTACCCTTAGGTCCCTTTCTATTTTGCGCGTCACATATGTATTTGCATACACGCACATTCATTCATTTGTCGTCAATAACATAAAAAAGAGCTATCAATAAAAAAAATAAAATTGATTGATAGGATATTTGACGATATCCTGCGTGTGTATTTAGAAAGTTGAAAAATATATTTTTACACACATAGGTACTTATATTGGTTTTTCTAAATTACAAGCTTTGAGATATTTCAAAATAAGTTCAATGTTTTCTGGTGTTAGATTATTTAAGATTTCTAACGCATTCTTATTTAACAAAATGGTACATCTTTCTTTGTGAAAAAATTGCAGTTGTTAAAGATATGTTGTAGATTGTTTTCTGTGCTATTACTAAACGAGCATTGGTTAATGATATTTTGGTCCAAAATATGATTATGTATTATTATTGTATGGCCTAGTGTTAATAACTATCTGATCTCTTCTGGAAAGATTGGTGCTCTGATTGTTCTTCAAGATGTCAATAATGTTGTTTGAGATTGCAATCCAGGATGTATTCTGTAAAGATCTAAATTAAGATTGGACATACATTCGTATGTCGGACGTATTGAGGTGGTTCGTCATTATAAGTGGGGATTTGGTGGCGTTCTTTGACACTTTGTCTGCAAAATCGTTTCCCGGTATTTGAGTATGGCCAGATATCCACACAATTTGTAACCTCTCGTTCAATTTGATAAGCATTTGTCTAATACTGCTAGCGTAGAATTCATCATTATTTATATTCCTTATAGATTCTATGGATACCATCGAATCTGTAAAAATGGAAAAATTACCCTTTCGCTTCCGTATGATGTTTACCGTATCGTAAATTGCAACAATCTCCGAGGTGAAGGTAGAACTATATTCGGACAAGATCGAACATTTTTCGATCGTGTTATGGTAAACTATACTGAATGCGGTCCTGTCTCCGAATTTGGAACCATCCGAGTATATAGAAGTGAAGTTTCGTAAGAGGTCTTGTACTTCCAGCAGTTTCATCTGGTGTATATCTGTGGGAGTGTAATTTTTCATGTGTTCGGATAGGCTAGCATTTATGAAAGAATTTCTAAAATACCAGGGTGGGAAATCCTGATTATTTATCTTTCTATTATTAATGGGAATATCGTAGATACGACAATAGTTAATGACGCTATTCAATGTGGATGGGATATTCTTCTTTCTTGATGAATTAATTAAGCTTTTTGTTAAGTCAGACAGGGGTGACTTTTCCTTGAAGAAAATATTTTTGAAGTGTTTGCAGGTGAGAAATTCTTTTCTATTGGAAACAGGCATACAATTGCTTTCAAAAAGTAAGTTATTGCTTGGTGTAGTTCTAAAGGCTCCCAGTGCCATTCTAACAGCAGAGTTGAAGATGGTGTTAATTATGTTCAACAGTGATTTGGAGGCTTTTCCATAGAGTGCAAGGCCATAGTCAATTTTGGATTTTATCAGTGCATGTACCACGGTTAGGAGGGATATCGTATTACAGTTAAATTTGGTATTTGATAGCCATTTTATTATGCTGAGTCTGTTATTCAGTCCTGGCATGATATTATCAATGTGGGTATTCCAACGAAAGTGATTATTAAAAGTAAGTCCTAGAAGAGAATCAACTGTAGAAATCGATGAATTATAACATAAAAGTTTGGGCTTACACTTGTATTTCGTACATATGTTTAGATGCTTACATTTGTATTCACACCATGATAGAATATCAACTAGGAGTGGTTTAAATCAATATCCTGGTTCTTCGCTTTACTTTGCTTCTTTATGATAACAAAGTCGTCTGCATATGAAATAAAACTTAATTCCTTGTACAAAGTTAATAAAGCACATAATTTATTGTATGCAATTAGGAAAAGAACTACAGAAAAGGGAGATCCCTGAGGGATTCCGTTCCTTATAGGGTATGTGTTGGAGTATGCTGCATTGGCACGTACTTGAAGTTTTCTATTGGTCAAATAGTTATGAATGTATTTATATATGTTTGGACCTATTTGCCATTGGTTGAGTTGGTCTAATATTGTGTGTATTTCTATTTTGTCGTATGCTTTGGCAAAATCTAACCTGACAATAGATATGTGTTTCCTTGCTGCAATTCCCTTTTTTAAACCCAAGTTGGTTATCATGTAGGAGATTGTTCTTGGTTACAAACCACCACAGGCGGTTTGATATAATTTTGTCCAAGACCTTTGACATGCATGAATTCAGTGAAATCGGTCTATAAGATGTTATAACAGTTTTATTTGAGTTGGGTTTGATTATTGGTATTACGAGACTGTTTTTGTATATCTGTGGAAAATAGTTTGTAAAAATATTATTGTATAATAATACTATCCTTTCCTTGACAGATTCAGAAGTATTTTTGATCATTGGATATGATATATTGTCAATTCCGGGCGTTTTTCCTTTTAATTTAGAGAGACAGGCTGAGAACTCCAGCAACGAAACAGGGGTTTCTATTAATAATACATCATTACTAGGTATAAGGTTAGGAGGTATAGAAACAGAATATTTATGTTGTCGGAATAATAATGGAAAATTATGATCTTCTGATTCTTCGGACCAGAAATTTGCGAACTCGTTTGCCATATCTGTGTTATTAGTTAACACTGATTGTGGGTTAGAAGTATTTTGGATACAGTGTATTCTTGATTTAGCTTTCAAACCACAAACTCTTTGTATGTTAGACCATAACTTACCAGTTGAAGAACTAGGTTTTATGTCAGAAGTAAATTTATGTATGGATTCTCTTTTTGATATTTTTACATCCCTTTTGAATTTTGCATTTGCTTTCTTGAAATAAATAACATTATCATTTGTTATATGCCTCTTTAGAATGTTCCAAAATCTATTTCTTTCTTTCTTAAGCAATTCAAGTTTGCCATTCCACCAGGGGACAGTGGGATTTCCTTTCTTCTTGGGTATTTAATGAGGAATTGACTGATTTTCGTTTTGATGATTTTCTTAATATTTGCTGTTTCCTTGTTGATGTTTGAACTAAAGGGTCGTGCGTTATGGAATTCGGATGACAAGGAATGAAATTTAACCCAGTTTGCTTTTCGAGAATAAAATGAGCCTAATTACTATGGGGTTCTGTTGCTGAATCAACGAAGAGAGGCATTACTATTGGAAAATGGTCACTTCCGGATAGATCGTCGTATACCTGCCGGGAAGAGTTGATTTTTAGTAAGGGTGATGCTGAGTAGTGAGTGGGCGAACCATCGTTCATTAATATAAGGTTAGATTAAGTTATAAATTGGTTAATGATTTTACCTCTCTTGTTGTTCTCTATTGAACCCCAAGAGGAGTGCCAGCTATTGAAGTCCCCTGTGATTTAGGTCAAGTTAAAATTCCGAAAGTGTCATCTAGATTTTTCTTGTTAAAGTTCATATTTGGGGATATATATGTCGAAAAAATTTTAAATTCTAGTTTTGATTGTATGGTAAGGAAAACCATATCAAAAGTGTTGTCTATATTGATGTGTTCATGCTGAACCGAGCTATGAACAATCAGAGCAGAACCTCCAAATAAGTTTGTAGTAGATTTAGATATATATAGTTTATAATTAATAGGTATAGGTATGTTATTTGCTCTTTTCAATGTGTTTCCTGAAGGGAAACTATTTGTGGTTTATGGGACTTAATTAGTGTCTGTAACTCGCTATAATTATTTACACAGCCTTTAATGTTCTATTGTAAAACTTTAAGAACAATGAATTCAACTATTAGAGTAATATATGAAGAGTATATCAAATACAATAGAAATTCCGAGTTGATAGTCATAAAAGAAAGAAAAACAGGACTATGATATGTTCAATAAATATACTTATACTCGTATGTATGTTTTATGTTGACTTATAGGTATGTTTTATTCCTTCATTTCTATGTATTCATTACTGGTTTCACTCAGGTTTGGTTCAGAAAATTCAGTTTTGGTCTCGTTTGTCTATGTTTTGAGTGTTCTCTTCATTCTCTTAGAAGCATTTCGTGGAAGAATGGTGATGTTGCCTTTTTTGGAGAGTTTATTATTTGTACTGCTTGTTGCAGTAGATTGTGTGTTTTGTGTGAAGATTCGTCAGAAATAGTTAACGGGATTTTGGTGTTTAGGGTATGAGATGGGTTTTGGTTAGATTTTGTTTGAGAGAGCATTTTGTTTGATGTGGATTGAAACATAGTTGTGTGTGATGTGGTTTTACCGATAGTTTTGGAGATTGATGAGGAAGGTTCGTTGATAGAATCATAAACGACGGGTTTTCTGGCTGTCGCAACGTACGAATTTTTTTGTTGGACTTTCTCTTTGTACATATTGAAAGCGGTTTTATAGTCAAATTTTTTAGTTACTTTTATTATCTGAATCTCTTTCTGTTTTAGAAAAATTGGTAATTTTTTTGCATTTTTAAAGGTTTTCGTTTCACGTAAACGTTCAATAACAAGATATTTTGGACCTATTGTCATATTTTTCAATGTTTTGTTTTGGTCCGTATTATATAGCACATTGTTGTTGGGTGTCATTTTGATATTTTTATTCTAACTCTCTCTAAGAGAGGAGTGCTCACTGATTTTCCTCTTATTCACAATATTTTTTTCGATCAACGACAGCGAAACACTTTTATAATTGTTTATGGTTTTGTATGAGATGTTTCTTCCAATGATATCTTAGTAGTGGTGTTTTCAGAGAACTTAAATAATTTATGTTACTACTATACGATGAAAAAAAGAGATTGGTTTTTAATCGTTGGGATTTTGAATGCATTATGAGTATGTGCTTGCCTTATTTACCATTTGCATTTATTGTATGTATGCATTTTTCTTAAGTATGTACATTTTGATGAAGTAGAGTAAGATAGTTTGTAGTTAAAAATGAGTTATTTCAAATCCATTGAAGTGTTTGGTTGTCTGATCTCCGTTCCGTTTCGATATGTGGAGTGCATAGGAGATGCGGTGTTAGTAAATACTAACAATATGTATGTGACGAAACATCTTCTAAAATAAAAAGTTTAAAAGCACAAAGTTCAAAGATTCTAATTTAATATTCTCTTCATTATAACATTTTTAATTCCAGAACACTTCACTAAAAGTCGTTTGCCTTCGAGCATCTGAAATCCACTTATTAAATACCACCAAAAAAATTGCGTGTTCAAAATTTTCAGTTATAACGGGGATAGTTTTCTTGTTTGATTTTGCTATTTGCAATTTTTAGTACTGTCGATAACAAACAAGGTCAATATATATTTTTTATCTATTCATGGGTGGTGTGCATAATAAACGCTTTGAAGAGAGAAGCTGTGCCTTACTAGAAATTCTGCCACCCATCGGTAATTTATAAAATAACCAATTTTGTACAAATCGCATTACCTAGAGAATTGGCACAATATCCCTAGATAGACTGCTCTATTGACAAAAGCTAGCAATGGATATTTATTCGTGCTAAATGTATGCGGTAGGGTGCCTAGTGAATTCAGTAACTTGCTATAACTAAATGTTATTTTTTCAGACGTGAGGTTTTCAAGTTAATATTTAATTCAGGTAGATGACTAGTCTTTACTAGTCATTTTTAAAAGGTATACATCAAAATTTTAATTTTTAACGGAATCATGCAACAATTTAAAAATATGACCTCCAGGGTAATGACTCATTAAACAGAGAAATGACGAAGACAATAAAATATATAGTATTTTTTCTTTAAAATCAACAAATTCATTTTAATTCAGTTCTTTTGTAAAAATAATAAAAAAAAAATCTGTTAATCGTCAATCCCCTGTGAAAAATGTTGGCAAGGGGAATAATGAATTTCTACAAAACCCCCTGAAATGTTTATTTAAGTACTTACCCTTACAAAATTGACTTGAGCTGGAAGTTTATACTTGCAATAAACACAAAAAAACACTTGCAAAATTATAAAAAGTATTAATTATCTTTTAAAAAAAGCAACACAGGGGAATGACCAACTTAAGTGTGAACGTTCGTAACGAGTGACAATACACGACTTACATAATTTTAATAAGACTGTTGAAGAAAAACTGTCATATTTGAGTTGCTTGAAATCAGGATTGGTTTGGAATTTGAAATTTTGCAAATATTAGATTTTACAGGGTAATACTGTGTATTTTCAGGGACAGAAAATAAGCATCCATAAAAATTTAAATTGAATAAAAAATTATAATCGTAAATACCAACAAAATTAATTGAATATTATTTTTTACTGTGGGCTGGTGTTATTAAATAAATAATTAATATTTTTGTAAAAAATTTCAGTTGAAAGTAGTGCTAGGGTAGGAAATTTTTTGAAGAAGAAATAATTTTTTTAAAAAAACAATTTTAAAGACTTTAAAGGTCCTATAAAGATTCATTATACTTATAGTAAATAATAAAGTATAATATATTTTATTTTTCCCGCTTAAAACAACCAAGGACAACAAAGTGGCCCATAATCTCAAAAGGTAGAAAGGGGGCGCAAGGGAAAGGTAAAAAATCAATATTCATTTATTTTCTTTTTTTGATGTGGACAACATCTGAGCATCGAATGAGACCGATCCCATGTCCCAAAAGTGTTCCCTCCCAAAGATATGCGCGTTTTATGTGAAGTCGACGATTCTACACCAAAGATACACGTATTTAAATCTTTAAAATGGATCTCCTGAACAAAACTGGTTTTTACCCTTAGGTCCCTTTCTATTTTGCGCGTCACATATGTATTTGCATACACGCACATTCATTCATTTGTCGTCAATAACATAAAAAAGAGCTATCAATAAAAAAAATAAAATTGATTGATAGGATATTTGACGATATCCTGCGTGTGTATTTAGAAAGTTGAAAAATATATTTTTACACACATAGGTACTTATATTGGTTTTTCTAAATTACAAGCTTTGAGATATTTCAAAATAAGTTCAATGTTTTCTGGTGTTAGATTATTTAAGATTTCTAACGCATTCTTATTTAACAAAATGGTACATCTTTCTTTGTGAAAAAATTGCAGTTGTTAAAGATATGTTGTAGATTGTTTTCTGTGCTATTACTAAACGAGCATTGGTTAATGATTATTTGGTCCAAAATATGATTATGTATTATTATTGTATGGCCTAGTGTTAATCTTGTAATAACTATCTGATCTCTTCTGGAAAGATTGGTGCTCTGATTGTTCTTCAAGATGTCAATAATGTTGTTCGATTTTTATAATCCTGTTGATACCATTTTGAGATTGCAATCCAGGATGTATTCTGTAAAGATCTAAATTAAGATTGGACATACATTCGTATGTCGGACGTATTGAGGTGGTTCGTCATTATAAGTGGGGATTTGGTGGCGTTCTTTGACACTTTGTCTGCAAAATCGTTTCCCGGTATTTGAGTATGGCCAGATATCCACACAATTTGTAGCCTCTCGTTCAATTTGATAAGCATTTGTCTAATGCTGCTAGCGTAGAATTCATCATTATTTATATTCCTTATAGATTCTATGGATACCATCGAATCTGTAAAAATGGAAAAATTACCCTTTCGCTTCCGTATGATGTTTACCGTATCGTAAATTGCAACAATCTCCGAGGTGAAGGTAGAACTATATTCGGACAAGATCGAACATTTTTCGATCGTGTTATGGTAAACTATACTGAATGCGGTCCTGTCTCCGAATTTGGAACCATCCGTGTATATAGAAGTGAAGTTTCGTAAGAGGTCTTGTACTTCCAGCAGTTTCATCCGGTGTATATCTGTGAGAGTGTAATTTTTCATGTGTTCGGATAGGCTAGCATTTATGAAAGAATTTCTAAAATACCAGGGTGGGAAATCCTGATTATTTATCTTTCTATTATTAATGGGAATATCGTAGATACGACAATAGTTAATGACGCTATTCAATGTGGATGGGATATTCTTCTATCTTGATGAATTAATTAAGCTTTTTGTTATGTCAGACAGGGGTGACTTTTCCTTGAAGAAAATATTTTTGAATTGTTTGCAGGTGAGAAATTCTTTTCTATTGGAAACAGGCATATAATTGCTTTCAAAAAGTAAGTTATTGCTTGGTGTAGTTCTAAAGGCTCCCAGTGCCATTCTAACAGCAAAGTTGAAGATGGTGTTAATTATGTTCAACAGTGATTTGGAGGCTTTTCCATAGATTGCAAGGCCATAGTCAATTTTGGATTTTATCAGTGCATGTACCACGGTTAGGAGGGATATCGTATTACAGTTAAATTTGGTATTTGATAGGCATTTTATTATGCTGAGTCTGTTATTCAGTCCTGGCATGATATTATCAATGTGGGTATTCCAACGAAAGTGATTATTAAAAGTAAGTCCTAGAAGAGAATCAACTGTAGAAATCGATGAATTATAACATAAAAGTTTGGGCTTACAGTTGTATTTCGTACATATGTTTAGATGCTTACATTTGTATTCACACCATGATAGAATATCAACTAGGAGTGGTTTAAATCAATATCCTGGTTCTTCGCTTTACTTTGCTTCTTTATGATAACAAAGTCGTCTGCATATGAAATAAAACTTAATTCCTTGTACAAAGTTAATAAAGCACATAATTTATTGTATGCAATTAGGAAAAGAACTACAGAAAAGGGAGATCCCTGAGGGATTCCGTTCCTTATAGGGTATGTGTTGGAGTATGCTGCATTGGCACGTACTTGAAGTTTTCTATTGGTCAAATAGTTATGAATGTATTTATATATGTTTGGACCTATTTGCCATTGGTTGAGTTGGTCTAATATTGTGTGTATTTCTATTTTGTCGTATGCTTTGGCAAAATCTAACCAGGCAATAGATATGTGTTTCCTTGCTGCAATTCCCTTTTTTAAACCCAAGTTGTTTATCATGTAGGAGATTGTTCTTGGTTACAAACCACCACAGGCGGTTTGATATAATTTTGTCCAAGACCTTGGACATGCATGAATTCAGTGAAATCGGTCTATAAGATGTTATAACAGTTTTATCTGAGTTGGGTTTGATTATTGGTATTACGAGACTGTTTTTGTATATCTGTGGAAAATAGTTTGTAAAAATATTATTGTATAATAATACTATCCTTTCCTTGACAGATTCAGAAGTATTTTTGATCATTGGATATGATATATTGTCAATTCCGGGCGTTTTTCCTTTTAATTTAGAGAGACAGGCTGAGAACTCCAGCAACGAAACAGGGGTTTCTATTAATAATACATCATTACTAGGTATAAGGTTAGGAGGTATAGAAACAGAATGTTTATGTTGTCGGAATAATAATGGAAAATTATGATCTTCTGATTCTTCGGACCAGAAATTTGCGAACGTGTTTGCCATATCTGTGTTATTAGTTAACACTGATTGTGGGTTAGAAGTATTTTGGATACAGTGTATTCTTGATTTAGCTTTCAAACCACAAACTCTTTGTATGTTAGACCATAACTTATTAGTTGAAGAACTAGGTTTTATGTCAGAAGTAAATTTATGTATGTATTCTCTTTTTGATATTTTTACATCCCTTTTGAATTTTGCATTTGCTTTCTTGAAATAAATAACATTATCATTTGTTATATGCCTCTTTAGAATGTTCCAAAATCTATTTCTTTCTTTCTTAAGCAATTCAAGTTTGCCATTCCACCATGGGACAGTGGGATTTCCTTTCTTCTTGGGTATTTAATGAGGAATTGACTGATTTTCGCTTTGATGATTTTCTTAATATTTGCTGTTTCCTTGTTGATTTTTGAACTAAAGGGTCGTGCTTTATGGAATTCGGATGACAAGGAATGAAATTTAACCCAGTTTGCTTTTCGAGAATAAAATGAGCCTAATTACTATGGGGTTCTGTTGCTGAATCAACGAAGAGAGGCATTACTATTGGAAAATGGTCACTTCCGGATAGATCGTCGTATACCTGCCGGGAAGAGTTGATTTTTAGTTAGGGTGATGCTGAGTAGTGAGTGGGCGAACCATCGTTCATTAATATAAGGTTAGATTAAGTTATAAATTGGTTAATGATTTTGCCTCTCTTGTTGTTCTTTATTGAACCCCAAGAGGAGTGCCAGCTATTGAAGTCCCCTGTGATTTAGGTCAAGTTGAAATTCCGAAAGTGTCATCTAGATTTTTCTTGTTAAAGTTCATATTTGGGGATATATATGTCGAAAAAATTGTAAATTCTAGTTTTGATTGTATGGTAAGGAAAACCGTATCAAAAGTGTTGTCTATATTGATGTGTTCATGCTGAACCGAGCTATGAACAATCAGAGCAGAACCTCCAAATAAGTTTGTAGTAGATTTAGATATATATAGTTTATAATTAATAGGTATAGGTATGTTATTTGCTCTTTTCAATGTGTTTCCTGAAGGGAAACTATTTGTGGTTTATGGGACTTAATTAGTGTCTGTAACTCGCTATAATTATTTACACAGCCTTTAATGTTCTATTGTAAAACTTTAAGAACAATGAATTCAACTATTAGAGTAATATATGAAGAGTATATCAAATACAATAGAAATTCCGAGTTGATAGTCATAAAAGAAAGAAAAACAGGACTATGATATGTTCAATAAATATACTTATACTCGTATGTATGTTTTATGTTGACTTATAGGTATGTTTTATTCATTCATTTCTATGTATTCATTACTGGTTTCACTCAGGTTTGGTTCAGAAAATTCAGTTTTGGTCTCGTTTGTCTATGTTTTGAGTGTTCTCTTCATTCTCTTAGAAGCATTTCGTGGAAGAATGGTGATGTTGCCTTTTTTGGAGAGTTTATTATTTGTACTGCTTGTTGCAGTAGATTGTGTGTTTTGTGTGAAGATTCGTCAGAAATAGTTAACGGGATTTTGGTGTTTAGGGTATGAGATGGGTTTTGGTTAAATTTTGTTTGAGAGAGCATTTTGTTTGATGTGGATTGAAACATAGTTGTGTGTGATGTGGTTTTACCGATAGTTTTGGAGATTGATGGGGAAGGTTCGTTGATAGAATCATCAACGACGGGTTTTCTGGCTGTCGCAACGTACGAATTTTTTTGTTGGACTTTCTCTTTGTACATATTGAAAGCGGTTTTATAGTCAAATTTTTTAGTTACTTTTATTATCTGAATCTCTTTCTGTTTTAGAAAAATTGGTAATTTTTTTGCATTTTTAAAGGTTTTCGTTTCACGTAAACGTTCAATAACAAGATATTTTGGACCTATTGTCATATTTTTCAATGTTTTGTTTTGGTCCGTATTATATAGCACATTGTTGTTGGGTGTCATTTTGATATTTTTATTCTAACTCTCTCTAAGAGAGGAGTGCTCACTGATTTTCCTCTTATTCACAATATTTTTTTCGATCAACGACAGCGAAACACTTTTATAATTGTTTATGGTTTTGTATGAGATGTTTCTTCCAATGATATCTTAGTAGTGGTGTTTTCAGAGAACTTAAATAATTTATGTTTCTACTGTACGATGAAAAAAAGAGATTGGTTTTTAATCGTTGGGATTTTGAATGCATTATGAGTATGTGCTTGCCTTATTTACCATTTGCATTTATTGTATGTATGCATTTTTCTTAAGTATGTACATTTTGATGAAGTAGAGTAAGATAGTTTGTAGTTAAAAATGAGTTATTTCAAATCCATTGAAGTGTTTGGTTGTCTGATCTCCGTTCCGTTTCGATATGTGGAGTGCATAGGAGATGCGGTGTTAGTAAATACTAACAATATGTATGTGACGAAACATCTTCTAAAATAAAAAGTTTAAAAGCACAAAGTTCAAAGATTCTAATTTAATATTCTCTTCATTTTAACATTTTTAATTCCAGAACACTTCACTAAAAGTCGTTCGCCTTCGAGCATCTGAAATCCACTTATTAAATAACAAAATTTTCAGTTATAACGGGGATAGTTTTCTTGTTTGATTTTGCTATTTGCAATTTTTAGTACTGTCGATAACAAACAAGGTCAATATATATTTTTTATCTATTCATGGTAGGTGTGCATAATAAACGCTTTGAAGAGAGAAGCTGGGCCTTACTAGAAATTCTACCACCCATCGGTAATTTATAAAATAACCAATTTTGTACAAATCGCATTACCTAGAGAATTGGCACAATATCCCTAGATAGACTGCTCTATAGACAAAAGCTAGCAATGGATATTTATTCGTGCTAAATGTATGCGGTAGGGTGCCTAGTGAATTCAGTAACTTGCTATAACTAAATGTTATTTTTTCAGACGTGAAGTTTTCAAGTTAATATTTAATTCAGGTAGATGACTAGTCTTTACTAGTCATTTTTAAAAGGTATACATCAAAATTTTAATTTTTAACGGAATCATGCAACAATTTAAAAATATGACCTCCAGGGTAATGACTCATTAAACAGAGAAATGACGAAGACAATAAAATATATAGTATTTTTTCTTTAAAATCAACAAATTCATTTTAATTCAGTTCTTTTGTAAAAATAATAAAAAAAAATCTGTTAATCGTCATTCCCCTGTGAAAAATGTTGGCAGGGGAATAATGAATTTCTACAAAACCCCCTAAAATGTTTATTTAAGTACTTACCCTTACAAAATTGACTTGAGCTGGAAGTTTATACTTGCAATAAACACAAAAAAACACTTGCAAAATTATAAAAAGTATTAATTATCTTTTAAAAAAAGCAACACAGGGGAATGACCAACTTAAGTGTGAACGTTCGTAACGAGTGACAAAACACGACTTACATAATTTTAATAAGACTGTTGAAGAAAAACTATCATATTTGAGTTGCTTGAAATCAGGATTGGTTTGAAATTTAGCAAATATTAGATATTACAGGGTAATACTGTGTATTTTCAGGGACAGAAAATAAGCATCCATAAAAATTTAAATTGAATAAAAAATTATAATCGTAAATACCAACAAAATTAATTGAATATTATTTTTTACTGTGGGCTGGTGTTATTAAATAAATAATTAATATTTTTGTAAAAAAATTCAGTTGAAAGTAGTGCTAGGGTAGGAAATTTTTTGAAGAACAAATAATTTTTTTAAAAAACAATTTTAAAGACTTTAAAGGTCCTCTAAAGATTCATTGTACTTATAGTAAATAATAAAGTATAATATATTTTATTTTTCCCGTTTGAAACAACCAAGGACAACAAAGTGGCCCATAATCTCAAAAGGGAGAAAGGGGGCGCAAGGGAAAGGTAAAAAATCAATATTCATTTATTTTCTTTTTTTGATGTGGACAACATCTGAGCATCGAATGAGACCGATCCCATGTCCCAAAAGTGTTCCCTCCCAAAGATATGCGCGTTTTATGTGAAGTCGACGATTCTACACCAAAGATACACGTATTTAAATCTTTAAAATGGATCTCCTGAACAAAACTGGTTTTTACCCTTAGGCCCCTTTCTATTTTGCGCGTCACATATGTATTTGCATACACGCACATTCATTCATTTGCCGTCAATAACATAAAAAAGAGCTATCAATAAAAAAATAAAATTGATTGATAGGATATTTGACGATATCCTGCGTGTGTATTTAGAAAGTTGAAAAATATATTTTTACACACATAGGTACTTATATTGGTTTTTCTTGTTGTTAAATATATATACTAATAAAATGTGTATATTATATATAAAAACCAGCGATAGGCAACCTATAATATTACATGTTGCGATTGTGTCCTTATTTGCATTTTCGCTCTCACTACAACCCGAATTTAATTTTAATACATTAATTATGTCTAAACATAACGTTGGAATCATTATAGGTGATCATCGGTTACTTGATTCCCAATTAAGTTCCCATGACAATAATATTAACTTTGCTCATTTTAACTGTCAGAGCTTTAACGTTACTCTTAGTTCTTTTAAACTTTCCGGAATAAGAAAAGTAATGGAAGGCAGCTTACTAGACCTTGTGGGTGTTAGCGAAACCTGGTTGAAGCCTACCATATCATCTAGAAGCGTTAGTATTGCCAGGTTCTCTTGTTGTAGGGTCGACCGTCCCAATCAAAGGGGTGGCGGTGTAGCCCTTTATATATCTAAAAAGTTGAAATATAAGGTGAATTTATTTGGTCGGTATTCTAATATTATAATTATGGGTGGCTTAAATAACAATTTGTTTAATTTATCGTGCTCTAACATTGTTAGAGATGTTTGTGGAAGGTAAGGTGTGCATGTACATCACAACTTAAGTCCGCCGCATTTTGATACAGTTCATCAATCAACTTCGTTGATAGATAATTTTTTGCTATCTCACCCTGAACACTTGGTTTCCTCGGGACAATACATATGTCCCGCTATATCTTTACATGCCTTTTTATTTGCAATTTGTTGAATTCGTTGATTACAATGTTTTTGATCAAAATGAGTTGTACGACGCTTCTCCGTTTAAAATTTTTCCAATATCTACAACTCCGCAGATGTTAATTTGCAATTGGAAGAAATCATGTCAGGGTTGGCTTCTGTTTATTCTGTATTCCCCATAAGGTGGGAAACGTTGAATATCAGGAGTGATCAATGGTTTTCTTTTCCACAGATAGTGTATCACTGCTCCATACGGGATCTGGCCTATAAAGCTTTTCTTGAGAGTGGTAGTGATGAAAATTAGAAAATCTTTTGTAAAGCTAGAAATAAAACCAAGAAAGTTATTAGGAGAATTAAAAGTGAAGCTCATGCCGCTATTTTTACCGGTAGCCGGAACCGTCTTCGAACTATTGGATTGTGTAGAGACGTTTTATCGCCAGAGATGGCCAATGTTGACCTAGAGGAATTAAACACATTATTTATTAATAATCAACTGAATAGTTCGACTGATAGAAGTTTTATTAACCAAATTATTGGAAAGTAGCCAAAGTGACACCTATTCAAAAAAAACTCAAGCTCGAATTGTCCTGATAACTTACGACCTATTTCTTTGCTTCCTATCCTGTCAAAATTAATTGGCTTTACTGACTCAATATGGAAGAATACTCATATGGTTTTGTCTTTAGATTTAGAAAAAGGCTTTGATAGGGTGGATTATGGAATTTTGATAAACACATTACATAAAGAATATGGACTTGGAAAAAGTGCGTGTAGTTTAATGCTATCTTATTTCTGTGGTTGAAAGCAGTTTGTTCGTGTCAATGGAGTCTCATCGTCTGTTTTCTCTGTTAGGAGTGGGGTCCCTTGGGGCTCAGTTATTTGTCCAATTTTGTTTGTGCTGTTTACTAATGACCTTTTCAAAATTCTGGGCGATTGGTGCACACCATACTCTTTTGCTGATGATGCTATTATTAAACTAATTATGTTTTAAAGTTATTAAGCGTATGGATGTCCTCCAACAAGCTTAGTACTAATCCTTCTAAAACAAAGGCAATACTGTTTTCATCATCATTTTCTATCAACCTAGATTTGCAATACAGTGGTACGTCTATAGAATTCGTTCAGAGTATTACGTGTTTGGGAATAGTGCTATAGTGCTAGTAACAAATGTTGTGTTGAGCAGCATATTCGCAGTATTGCTTCACGTATTAGTTTCACACTTCGTCAACTATACAACACCAATTTAGTTTTGCCTCGTTGGGTGGAAACAAAACTGGTTCATGGCTTAATTATGCAAAATATTTTGTACTGTCTAGAGGTATATACAGGAACTACTCAAAGTAATATGAATATAATAAAGACAGTGTTTCATAGAGTTATGCGCTATTTATATTCTGTTAAACCGTATGCTCACATATCTCTGTTTTTGAATGACTTTTTAGGCTGTTCCCTTGTAGAATTTGTGCACATTCGGTTGCTATACTTTTTTTTACAAGATATACAAAATTCAGTCTCCTTTGTTCGTAGCAAATTCATTTATCTTCAGTCACTCAATTCTTAACAGACAGTTAATTATTCCAAAGTAAACACCGCATATGGATCGATCATTCCTCGTAAGAGTAGCAAGAGTTCCATGACATTTCGTAAACATTTAATGGAACATTTTCGTTCAAGTACAGAGTAAAGCTTTTCTTTACATGTTTCCATGGTTTCTTGATTATCTTTTATATGTGACAGCGCATAGAGAAAGGGACCTAAGGGTAAAAAAAATCAAATTTCCTCCCAGAGATATGCACGTTTTATGAAAGTGATGGTACACCAAAGATACACGTATTTAAATCTTAAAAATGGGTCTCCTGAACAAAAATGATTTTTACCCTTAGGTACCTTTCTATTTTGCTCGTCACATATGCTTTCATCAAGTTTTTTTTTTTCTATTTTATTAGTTAAAAATAAGGATTATTTTAATACATATTATTTTTTTTTTCATTTTATACTGATTTTGTTTTAGTAGTCTATGATGTTCTATTTAACATTTTGATGCATATTGTAATTCGAGCCCCAATGGTATCGAAACATGTCAGTAAAGAAATGAAATGAAATATATATACATTTAAGTCTAAAATGATAAAAATTATTCGTTTCAAAGCAACTGTGCGTTTATAACTTCGACAACAAATCTGCAAGTAAAAGGAAAGTCCAATGTCGAAGCAATAAAATTTGTATTCAGAAGCCATATAATATTAAAGCGACATCTATTGGCTATTTTTATTTTAATCCCTATTTCAGAAATTTCGTTTTTGTGTTTCTGTCATGGAAAGGCCACGTGATAATTATCCCGAAAAAGTGAGATTTTAATGACACCTCTTCATATTTAAAAACAATTCACATTTTTCAAATTTTAAAAAAAGTGCCTAAATTTTTAATTTTTTTTTTGACTACCTTGCAAATTCATAAGAAAAACACGGTCTATTTATTAAAAAATTATAAAAAAAATGCATTCATTCATTTCAAAAATAACATTGAGGTATAAAAAACCATTCATAAGAATTAAAAAATATTAATTATTTGAAAAAATAGTTTGAATTTTTTGTTTGTACTTTATCGTTTGAAAAATCAAGAATAACAGATTTGTTTGTACACATTTACATTGCAAGAGTTGTAGGTATATGGATGGAGTCATGTATAAAATAGTATAACTTTATTGACAATAGTCACATATTTAAGGGTTTTTTTATCATATTCCAAAGATTGTTGCAATTATCAAGACCTTTTTTAAAAAATAGTTGCGCTTATAAGAGCCGTAATGTAAAAAATAGCCGGCTGTGCAAATCGGGGAGTTGCGATAATCGGGGGTTACGTAAATCATGCGCGAACTGTATATACATATTTCTCAGTATTTCTACACTAAACACTTCTTTTAACTATCGACTTACCTGGTTGCTCTGTACATTGTTGAAAATTTTTAAATTTGTCACGACACGCACAAATTCAACCTTTTATCGCACAAAGTTTTCACAACTAATCTGACGTTTTCCGTACTTTTCTCTCCTCTTCCAGCGAACTGCATTTTCATTTGTTTAGTATCATGGCATTGGTTTTGCTATCATACCCTTTCCTTGGTTTCGCTTAATATGTCGGTTGAATACTGCTGATGACGATATTATGAATGAAAATTCTTTGCTCCTCCTATATCAATTTTACACGCCCAACGGCAATATAAATTTTACACACCCAACGCATTAACAACTACTTTGTAGGGACATACATACTGTTACACACGTTTTATGCTGTATAATAAAAAGTACTGAATGTTTTTGGTCCAAATATTTTTTAATATATTAATTGATGTATGTCGTATCCAAAAATAATCTACTTATTCGAAATGTCCGCCTTTTGCCCTTACACACGCCTTAAGTCGCACTGGCCAATCGTCAATAGCTGCACGAACCTCGTCCATTGGAAAATTGGCCACAGCTCGAACCAAATCAGTTTTAAGAGATCCAATCTTGGGGTATCTTTTGTGAAAAACCTTGTCCTCTAAAACCACAATTTGTAATCCAATGGGTTCGAATCTGGACTGCCTGAGGGCCATTCTTCCGAAGAAATGAACGCTGGCAAATTGTTTCGAAGCTCGGCCTGCGACGTTTCAGCCTTATGGGCCGTGCAGAATGCTGCTGGAAAGTCCATGGCTGGTTTTCGGACAGGGAATTGTTAAGAGGCTTCACAACAGCTTCCAAAGCGGGTCCTTGTTAATCTTTGGCCGATGTTTTGACTCCTTGTTCGCAGAAATGCAGGTCAGTGACCCCATCGTAAGAGACACCCCACCAAACGATCACTGAAGCTGGGCGATGACCCTTTTCCACCTTTGGGATCAGTTCAGATGCTTCCTTATATGACCGCGCATACACATCATTATTTTGCTTGTTAAATGTTTCCTGAACGGTAAACATTTTTTCATCGGTGAACAAAATTTTTCTGTGCATGTTATCAGCGTGCTTCACCAAAAGACGTTTGCATTTTTCAATCCTATTTTTTTAAAGCTGCAGTCAATAAATGTCCGTCCTTTGAAAGCCCCAAGTCACAAGTCTTTTTTAATGATTCGACTCATGTACTTTTGCGTGATATTCATCTCTCGGGCCATGATTTTCTGTTTTCGGAGCGGATTTCTATGAATTCTTGATTTAACGGCATGTGATGACATGCGGTGTTCGAACAGAGCGTGTGCGGCCCGACCGGTGGCGGTCTTTTACACCTCCAGTCTTCTCAAACAGTTTTATGCATCGGTAGACGAACATGCGGCTAATCCCTAGTGACCGGAGCGTTTTGAAAATATCGCTTTTTTCATTTCACACTTGAAAAGAGCTATTTCATCGATACGGTTCTCATTATCTGGCCACTCCATGATGAAAGTTAAAACAATTCTAAAATCCCGTTACAGACTAACGCTATTGAGGTTAGCTTTTAAAACCCATATGACATTAACGGGCTATGTTCAGTTCTACTATTGAAATGGGTGTGTTTAATGTTGTAACAGTATTTATGTCCCTACTAAGTATACTCCTACATCTGTATTTGGTAACACTAGAATACAAACAGATGTAAGAACTGCCAAAAGATCGCTAATGAATGTCCAGGATATTGGCACCGCCATTTTCGAAAAAAACAAAAGTTGTCTGAATTGTGCTAGGTTTCTGCGGATTGTACCTCAAACAATTTTTTGAAAATTCGAAAAATGGGCCAGCATCTCTATTCCGTTATTTTGAAAACGAAATTTGTGCTAAACGAGTTCATGATTGCGCCGTTTTCTAATATTGTACATCTCGAAGCGTTTATGAAAAAATCGGTAGTTTTGATAAAGTGCCAGCACTTCCATTTTTTTTTTTGCTGTTTTGCGTTTTTCAAAAAATATTACCACTAACCGCTTTTAAGAAAATTGTTAATTTATGATTTACGGCATACAGAATTGAAAAGCAAATGATTTTGCAAAAAGAAAAACTACGCTGGAAACGCGTTAGACAATGTTTCAAATTACCTTAGCACACAACACATATTCACACGAAACTTTCATTATTGTGTTAGGCCCACCAAGTACTACAATAGATCCTTACAACTTTTTGTTGTAAAGGACACCGATGTTTTACTAAAACGTTGTTTTTAAACCATTGCATACTTTTCGGGGATTTTCTTGAAAAATTGCTGTACCTTTTTAAATTATCACTATCTGAAAATTTGGGAAAGGGAATATTAAGCAGACATATTTTTTTTATCACATGTCGATATTTGTTAGCTTCTAGCGCTTCAGAAATAAAAGCTTTTGTTGTTTTTCGCGTGTTTTAACTATATATATAAATATATATAACACTTAAAATCGATAAATTTAATAATTTCGACAATATTGGCGTATTTTTAAATGTGGTGTGTGTATACTTTTCAGGGTTTTATTGTTATAACTTCGCAAAAAATTAAAAATATATAATCTGAAACTTATGCTAAGTTGTTTTAGCACAAATTTTCGTCACACGACAAAAATCGCTCACTTTCATAACTTTAAAAAAACGTGTTTTTTACTTTTCTAGTTTTTTACTTTAATCTAGCGATTTAAATAAACGTGTTTTTTACTTTTCTGACGTTTTTTTGCAAATCTAAAACTTGTGCTAAGTTGTGTTGCATAGCACACAATTTTTGTAGTAAATCGAAAATTTCTAACTTCCAACGTTTCTGAAATAATACCTGTTTTTTTTGCTTTTCAACGTTTTTTGACTATTACACTGAGAAAATTAAAAACTATTAAAATCTAAAACTTGTGCTAAGATGTTGTGGCCTAGCACAAATTTTGTTCCAAACGACAAAAACTGCTAAATTAATTAATTGCGCTTATATGGGCTTTTTTTAAGTGGTGCCAGTTTGCCGCGTTGGCAGACAGGCCCCTTGATTACCCCTCCCTTCCCGACAAAACTGCTCCTTATCCAAGGTACGTTGTCATCTCAGCATACGACTCGAACAAAGCGTTCGATGTTGCTTCGCTATTCAAAGCGCACTTTATGTAATAAGTAAAGAGATTCTGTTAAAAACTCCACTAAAAGATGATAACCTGCTGCTCTTAGTAAACGACAAAAAAAAACTGAGAAAAACTTTTCTAGAAACAAAAAAAAATTGTTGGAGTTTGTAAAATTATTTTTAAATTGCATAAACATTTAAACTACACTACGCCCCATATCTAATTAAACTTCCGGAATCAGAAATTATCAAAAAACTGTCGTAGACGCATACAAATGTGAGAAATCTGTAGAGGTTAAGAAAGAAAAGACTGGAGTTCTGCTTCTGACTTTCGATCTTTACACCATACTGACAAAGATAGATGTTTCTTATCACAAGGCTTTTGTCAGAGAATACTATTCTAACACCATAGATGTAAGCAGTGCCAGTTGCTCGGAGATCAGGCAACACAACATAAAAACTATGAATAACAACGACAATTCACCCTCTTAGTCTCAATCTGTCAGTCAAAGTAAAACTTCCAATTCAACATTACAAGAAACTACTTATTACATGACACCAAAAAAAATTGTCTGTACAAATTTTCAGTGATAACGTGGATTATTTTCTTGTTTGATTTTGCTATTTGCAATTTTTTAGTACTGCCGATAACACACAAGGTCAATATATTATTTTACCTATCCATGTGTGGTGTGGATAATAAACGCGTTGAAGAGAGAAGCTGTGGCTTACTAGAAATTTTACTACCCATCAGTAATTTATAAAATAACCAATTTTGTACATGTCGCATTACCTACAGGATAGCCCTAGATAGACCGCTCTATTGACAAAAGCTAGCAATGGTGCGAAATCTATGCGGTAGGGTAACTTGTGGATTCAATAACTTGCTATAATTAAATGGTGTTTTTTCAGACGTAAGGTTTTTAAGAAGAAATAAAGAAGGGTAAAAAAATCCATTTTAATTTTTTTTTTTGATGTGGACAACATCTGAGCATCGAATGAGACCGATCCCATGCCCCAAAAGTGTTCCCTCCCAGAGATATGCGCGTTTTATGAAAGTGAAGTCGACGATTGTAAGCGCAAATAGAAAGGGACCTAATCTTTAAAATGGCTCTCCTGAACAAAACTTTTCATCAACTTTTCACCTTTTTTTTGATGTGGACAACTTCTGAGCATCGAATGAGACCGATCCCATGACCCAAAAGTGTTCCCTCCCAAAGATATGCACGTTTTATGAAAGTGAAATCGACGGTTCTAAGCAATTAGAAAGCGACCTAATCTTTAAATGGCTCTCCTAAACAAAACTGGTTTTTAACCTTAGGTCCCTTTCTATTTTGCGCGTCACATATATATTAATGTTATGGCCAAGAATTTAGCTTTAATTTGAAGATAAGTGTTTTCCATTATTCCGCCGAATATTCTCTTTCAAGTCGTCAATCGTGTTGGGCGTATCTGCGTAGACAAGCGGCTTCACGTAACGCCACAAAAGATAGTCCAGCGGTGTTAAATCGCACGATCTTGGAGGCTACGCCACCGACAAACGACGCGAGATAATGTACTCACCAAAAGTTACCATCAATAATTTTAATGTTTCGTTGGCTGTATGACATGTGTGAAGCGCCGTCTTGTTGGAACCAAAGGGCGTCCACATCAACATCCTCTAATTCAGGCACGAAAAAGTCATTAATCATGGCTCTATAGCGTTCCCCATTGACTGTAACATTATGGCTGGCTTATTTTTGAAGAAATATGGACCAATGATTCCCTCTGCCCAATAGCACACCAACAGTGTCCATCTCCTTTTGGGCCCATTCACCACGATTTGCAAACGTTCGATTTCATTATAAAATGGCTAAACAAACTGAGCTTAAATCAAGTGATAGCTGTCAAAAAGACCAACTCAAAAAAAGTATGACCAGATTAAAAAACACACATCTAAAAAAACTCACTTTATATGAAAAAGGCAATTGCTATACGCCGAACAAGCGGGTTGTTTTCGTTTGCTTTTACGTATGTATGTATGTATGTATTTGTTTATAGAATATTTGACGATATTCTGCGTGTGTATTTAGAACAGTGCTGTTCATTTCATTGCACAATTGTGGTCGCTCAATTCACATGTATTCTTACGCTCTTGCTTCAGTCGTCAGTGAAACACCGACGAATGAACTTGTATAGCGGGTGTACGCAGTTTTTTGCAGATTCTTTTTGAAAGCACTGAAAAAAATAATGGACAAATGTTTTATGATAATAAATGCGTTTGGTAATCCCCAATGCGTTATATGCTATCAAACATTTAAGGAAAATAATTTATTTGTTTGTAAACGACAATTGAATTGTTTTCATAGCGAGACTAGTAAATTAAATGAACATGAAAAGGAAAAGCTGTTTGAATCCAACAAACAACTTTTTGTTGAGAAGTCAAAAGAATGGTTGATCAATTGGGAAACCAATAAACCAAGATCGACAAATACAAAATTAAAAAGAGATTTATCAAGCTTAATAAGCTTAAACATAGTTAAACAAGGCAGACCGTTTAGTGATGGAAAATTTGTTGCAAATATTTTGAAAGAAGTATTTGAAAAGCTTAACTACAATACAACTTTAATAAAATCCATTCCCTTGTCCCGTTTCACCTTAGTCAGACGTACTATGCAAATGGGAGAATATGTCCAGTCTGTCATTAGGCAAACTCTTCAAAATTGTGTTTTTTTTTCTTTTTGCCTGGACGAAAGCACAGACATTAATGATCTGTGCCAACTACTTATTTGCATTCGGTGTGTTGATGCAAAATCAAATGTTTTTGAAACAATGTTTTCCCTTGAAACGTTTTACGGAAATGTGACAGGGAAAGTGCTTTTTGATGTTGTCTGCGATAAATTATTATCTATTGTAGATCCTAAAAAACTAACTGGCGTCTGTACGGACGGGGCAAACGTCATGACAGGAAAAAACGAAGGATTAGTTGAACAATTAAAAAGACATGGCTTTGTAATTGAAAATTTTCACTGCATTATCCACCAAGCCGCTCTCGCGTCAAAATTCCTATCTGACTGCTCTGCCATGAAAACTGCGGAGAAAATAATTAGCAACATACGCGGTGGACATCACTCAGTTACCCACAGAAAGTTTAAAATTTTTTTAAAAAATAAGAATGCTTCCCATAGTGATTTGAAAATGTTCACTGAAGTCCGGTGGTTAAGCCGTGGTTATTGCCTTAATAGGCTTTTTGACCTAAAATAAGACATTACAGAGTTTTTAGAAACTGAAAATATGGAAGAAGAGTATTATTATTTCTTAAAAGACGATGAATTCATTTTAGATCTCGCGTTTTTAGCAGATACAACTTCATTACTTAACAAATTTAATTTAGAGCTTCAAGGAAAGGGAAAAAATATATATGATTTGTATAAAACTGTTTTCAATTTTAAAACAGAATTATATTTGCTACTACTTCAGATCCAGGATAACGATTTTTCAAATTTTCCCAAAACTTTGCAAGTATGTGGCATTAAAAAAAACTTTAAACACCATGAACATTTAGATATATTTGAAACCATTTTTTATAATTTTGAGGATAGATTCAAAGATCTTCAAAATATAAAACCGTTACTGGATCTCTTCGAAAATCCGTTTTTGTGTGAAGCTGGCAACTACAAGTGTCAAGTACAAGTTGAACTGATAAATCTTCGAAGTGAAGTGCAAGCACCAAGCAGGACGGAAATTATAGAGTTTTGGAAAAATTGAGATCCCGCCATATACCCTGAATTAAAATCAATTTCACTAAAAGTGTTATCATTTTTTCCAACAACATACCTTTGTGAAAAAATGTTTTCTGATTTAAAATTTATTTGTTCTAAACAACGCAACTTATTAACTTCTTCAAATTTAAAAAATATTTTACTCATACGCAATTGTCACGCAAGCATCAATATTGAAAACTTTATAGCACATGAATTCTAAAAATCTTTAAAAAAAAGGAACACTTTTATATAATAAATTCATCAAACCAAAGATATATAAATATGTAAATATATACAACGAAATCATTGAATTTTATAAAAATCTACACCTTTAATTTTTTCCAATAGTTCTTCACTTTTTACTCAAAACATTAAAATTGTCACATTAAAATTTTATAAAAAATATTATATAGAAAGAAAAAACCACCCTAATGAATTACTTTTTTTTTCTTTCAACAGTTTTATTTTTATTTTTGTTTCATTTTTATTTCTTCAAAACATTGTAGTACTTTTTCATTTTTACCGACAATACTTCACTTTTTACACAAAACAAAAAATAAATTCATATGTATATTAATACTGCAATTAACCCATTCTACATTTCTCACAGTGCAGTTCTCATTTTCTCACTAAAAACTACTACATTTTTCTAAAACCAGCGATATGCAACCTATACTATTACATGTTGCGATTGTGTCCTTATTTGCATTTTCGCCTTCACAACGAGCCGGAGTTGTCAATTACATTTCATCACAAATACCCAATCTAAAATTTGCAAACTTTTTTTTATATCATTAGTGGTGTTTTTGGTTAAGCTTCAATAACTTATACTGAACCGCAACAGTTAATTCACTTTTTAACAAAAATTGTAAATAATTAGCATATCTATAAAAGAGCACTGCTGTACTCGATTTTAGAAAGAAAGTCTCAGAAAAATACAGCAAATTATTTTTAAGAAATCGAATACATTGTGCTTTTCCTACTTAAATAATCAAAATTTGTATTTTTTATTAAAAAAAAGGAATCAACTATTGCGGTTTTGCTATCCAGTCATAGTTAACGCGACATAACCAATAATACCTCTAATATTGATAGTTTTTAATCATAAAAAACATATTCATTTTTTTTAGCAGAAATTTATTTCTATTTGTATCTGTATTTCTTAAAAAAGTTTAATTTTTAATAAATACATAAAATATTAATTCTATCCTAAATAAAAGAGATAGAAAAGAAACAAAGATTTATTTTATTGACAATTTCAAAGCTGAATATTTATTTTATTTTAAATATGTATAAATAAAATTTGTAATATTATAACTTAGTTTAATAATAAGGATTTTTCTTGCATCACAAGTTAAACTCTCGTATTCCTTGTGAAATGCGTAATAATGGGTTTGCAAGCCATGTTTTTTTAATGCGTGACAACGCACATTGACAAAACAAACTTTCCGGTTTGCCAAAATAATTTTCTGAAAATAAAAAATGTAAATATTGTTTATCAAACATATTTGTTTACATACACGGTTTTAAATCAACAAGCGGTAACAGCAACTACATTGTTAAATACTCTAGCGATGAAATCAGAAAGACATCGCACCGCGCCTTGATTATGTATATCACTGATAAAAACTTAAGTAAATTAATATATGCTGTTTTTCATGGTTAGTTTGTATTGAAGTCTAAACTTTTTTTTATTATTTACTTTTTTTATTTTTCGACTGCATTTAATGTCAAGTCCCGAATTTAATATGAATACATTAATTATGTCTTTACCTAACGTTAGAAGCGTTATAGGTGATCATCGGTTACTTGATTCCCAATTAGGTGTCCATGACAATAATATTAACTTTGGTCATTTTAACTGTCAGAGCTTTAACGTTACTTCAGGTTCTTCTAAACTTTCCGAAATAAGAAAATGAGTTGTACGACGCATTCTCCGTTTTAAATTTTTCCAATATCTACAACACCGCAGATGTTAATTTGCAATTGGAAGAAATCATGTCTGGGTTGGCTTCTGTTCATTCTATTTTCCCTATAAGGAGGAAAAGGTTGAATATCAGGAGTGATGAATGGATTTCTTCTCCACAGATAGTGTATCACTGCTCCATAAGAAATCTGGTCTATAAGCTAGAGCTAGAAATAAAGCCACGAAAGTTATTAGTGAAGCTCATGACGATAAATAAATATATATATATATATATATATATATATATATATATATATATATATATATATATATATATATATATATATATATATATATATATATATATATATATATATATATATATATATATATATATATATATATATATATCTTGGGGTATCTTTTGTGAAAAACCTTGTCCTCTAAAACCGTCCACAATTTGTAATCCAATGGGTTTAAATCTGGACTGCCTGAGGGCCATTCTTCCGAGGAAATGAACGCTGGCAAATTGTTTCGAAGCCTGGCCTGCGACGTTTTAGCCTTATGGGCCGTGCAGAATGCTGCTGGAAAGTCCATGGCTGGTTGTGGAACAAGGAATTGTTAAGAGGCTTCACAAAAGCTTCCAAAACGGGTCCTTGTTAAACTTTGGCCGATGTTTTGACTCCTTGTTCGCAGAAATGCAGGTCAGTGACCCCATCGTAAGAGACACCCCACCAAACGGTCACTGAAGCTGGGTGATGACCCTTTTCCACCTTTTGGATCAGTTCAGATGCTTCCTTATATGACCGCGCATACACTCCATTATTTTGCTTGTTAAATTTTTCCTGAACGGTAAAAATTTTTTCATCGGTGAACAAAATTTTTCTGTGCAAGTTATCAGCGTGCTTCACCAAAAGACGTTTGCATTTTTCAATCCTATTTTTTTTTAAAGCTGCAGTCAATAAATGTCCGTCGTTTGAAAGCCCCAAGTCCCAAGTCTTTTTTAATGATTCGACTCATGGACTTTTGCGTGATATTCATCTCACGGGCCATGATTTTCTGTTTTCGGAGCGGATTTCTATGAATTCTTGATTTAACGGCATGTGATGACATGCGGTGTTCGAACAGAGCGTGTGCGGTCCGACTGGTGGCTGTCTTTTACACCTCCAGTCTTCTCAAACAGTTTTATGCATTGGTAGACGAATATGCGGCTTATCCCTAGTGACCGGAGCGTTTTGAAAATATCGCTTTTTTCATTTCACACTTGAAAAGCGCTATTACATCGATACGGTTCTCATTATCTGGCCTCTCCATGATGAACGTTAAAACAATTCTAAAATCCCGTAACAGACTAACGTTATTGAGGTTAGCTTTCAAAACCCATATGACATTAACGGGCTATGTTCAGTTCTACTATTGAAATGGGTGTGTTTAATGTTGTAACAGTATTTATGTCCCTACTAAGTATACTCCTACATCTGTATTTGGTAACACTAGAATACAAACAGATGTAAGAACTGTCAAAAGATCGCTAATGAATGTCCAGGATATTGGCACCGCCATTTTCGAAAAATACAAAAGTTGTCTGAATTGTGCTAGGTTTCTGCGGATTGTACCTCAAAATTTTTTTTGAAAATTCGAAAAATGGGCCAGCACCTCCATTCCGTTATTTTGAAAACGAAGGTTGTGCTAAACGAGTTCATGATTGCACCGTTTTCTAATAATGTACATCTCGAAGCGTTTTTGAAAAAATCGGTAGTTTTGATAAAGTGCCAGCACTTCCATTTTGTTTTTTTTTTTTTGCTGTTTTGCCGTTTTTCAAAAAATATTACTACTAACCGCTTTTTAGAAAATTGTTAATTTATGATTTACGGCATACAGAATTGAAAAGCAAATGATTTTGCAAAAAAGAAAAACTACGCTGGAAACGCGTTACACAGTGTTTCAAATTACCTTAGCACACAACACATATTCACACGAAACTTTCATTATTGTGTTAGGCCCACCAAGTACTACAATAGATCCTTACAACTTTTTGTTGTAAAGGACACCGATGTTTTACTAAAACGTAGTTTTTAAACCATTGCATACTTTTCGGGGATTTTCTTGAAAAATTGCTTTACCTTTTTAAATTATCACTATCTAAAAATTTGGGAAAGGGAATATTAAGCAAACATATTTTTTTTGTCACATGTCGATATTTGTTAGCTTCTAGCGCTTCAGAAATAAAAGCTTTTGTTGTTTTTCGCGTGTTTTAACTACATATTTCTAAATATATATAACACTTTAAATCAATAAATTTAACAATTTAGACAATATTGGCATATTTTTAAATGCGGTGTGTGTATACTTTTCAGGGTTTTCTTGTTATAACTTCGCAAAAAATTAAAAATATATAATCTGAAACTTATGCTAAGTTGTTTTAGCACAAATTTTCGTCACACGACAAAAATCGGTCACTTTCATAACTTTAAAAAAACGTGTTTTTTACTTTTCTAGTTTTTTACTTAAATCTACCGATTTAAATAAACGTGTTTTTTTACTTTTCTGGCGTTTTTTTTGCAAATCTAAAACTTGTGGTAAGTTGTGTTGCATAGCACACAATTTTTGTAGTAAATCGAAAATTTCTAACTTCCAACGTTTCTGAAATAAAAGCTGTTTTTTGCTTTTCAGCGTTTTTTGACTATTACACTGAGAAAATTAAAAACTATTAAAATCTAAAACTTGTGCTAAGTTGTTGTAGCCTAGCACAATTTTTGTTCCAAACGACAAAAACTGCTAAATTAATTAATTGCGCTTATATGGGCTTTTTTTAAGTGGTGCCAGTTAGCCGCGTTGGCAGGCAGGCCCCTTGATTACCCCTCCCTTCCCGACAAAACTGCTCCTTATCCAAGGTACGTTGTCATCTCAGCATACGACTCGAACAAAGCGTTGGATGTTGCTTCGCTATTCAAAGCGCACTTTATGTAATAAGTAAAGAGATTCTGTTAAAAACTCCACTAAAAGATGATAACCTGCTGCTCTTAGTAAACGACAAAAAAAAACCTAGAACAACATTTCTAGAAACAAAAAAAAATAGTTGGAGTTTGTAAAATTATTTTTAAATTGCATACAAATTTAAACTACACTACGCCCCATATCTAATTAAACTTCCGGAATCAGAAATTATCAAAAAACTGTCGTAGACGCATACCAGTGTGAGAAATCTGTAGAGGGTAAGAAAGAAAAGACTGGAGTTCTGCTTCTAACTTTCGATCTTTACACCATACTGACAAAGATAGATGTTTCTTATCACAAGGCTTTTGTCAGAGAATACTATTCTAACCCCATAGATGTAAGCAGTGTCAGTTGCTCGGAGATAAGACAACACAACATAATATATATATATATATATATATATATATATATATATATATATATATATATATATATATATATATATATATATATATATATATATATATATATTTATTTATTTATATATATATATATATATATATATATATATATATATATATATATATATATATATATATATATATATATATATATATATATATATATATATATATATATATGTATATATATACATTCTATTTTCCCTATAAGGAGGAAAAGGTTGAATATCAGGAGTGATGAATGGTTTTCTTCTCCACAGATAGTGTATCACTGCTCCATAAGAAATCTGGTCTATAAGCTAGAGCTAGAAATAAAGCCACGAAAGTTATTAGTGAAGCTCATGCCGATAATATATATATATATATATATATATATATATATATATATATATATATATATATATATATATATATATATATATATATATATATATATATATATATATATATATATATATATATATATATATATATATATATATATATATATGTATATATATATATATATATATATATATATATATATATATATATATATATATATATATATATATATATATATATATATATATATATATATATATATCAGGGGTGTTTTTTATTGGGGTATAGAACTTTAAGTTGACATCACTTTTTTAACTGGCTATATATATATATATATATATATATATATATATATATATATATATATATATATATATATATATATATATAAGGGGTGTTTTTTATTGGGGTATAGAACTTTAAGTTGACATCACTTTTTTAACTGGCTATATATATATATATATATATATATATATATATATATATATATATATATATATATATATATATATATATATATATATATATATATATATATATATATATATATATATATATATATATATATATATATATATATATATATATATATATATATATATATATATATAGCCAGTTAAAAAAGTGATGTCAACTTAAAGTTCTATACCCCAATAAAAATGGTTTTCTTCTCCACAGATAGTGTATCACTGCTCCATAAGAAATCTGGTCTATAAGCTAGAGCTAGAAATAAAGCCACGAAAGTTATTAGTGAAGCTCATGCCGATAAATATATATATATTTATCGGCATGAGCTTCACTAATAACTTTCGTGGCTTTATTTCTAGCTCTAGCTTATAGACCAGATTTCTTATGGAGCAGTGATACACTATCTGTGGAGAAGAAAACCATTCATCACTCCTGATATTCAACCTTTTCCTCCTTATAGGGAAAATAGAATGAACAGACGCCAACCCAGACATGATTTCTTCCAATTGCAAATTAACATCTGCGGTGTTGTAGATATTGGAAAAATTTAAAACGGAGAATGCGTCGTACAACTAATTTTCTTATTTCGGAAAGTTTAGAAGAACCTGAAGTAACGTTAAAGCTCTGACAGTTAAAATGAGCAAAGTTAATATTGTTGTCATGGACACCTAATTGGGAATCAAGTAACCGATGATCACCTATAACGCTTCTAACGTTATGTAAAAACATAATTAATGTATTCATATTAAATTCGGGACTTGGCATTAAATGCAGTCGAAAAATTAAAAAATTAAAAAATAAAAAAAGTTTAGACTTCAATACAAACTAACCATGAAAAACAGCATATATTAATTTACTTAAGTTTTTATTAGTGATATACATAATCAAGGCGCGGTGTGGTGTCTTTCTGATTTCATCGCTAGAGTATTTAACAATGTAGTTGCTGTTACCGCTTGTTGATTTAAAACCGTGTATGTAAACCAATATGTTTGATAAACAATATTTACATTTTTTATTTTCAGAAAATTATTTTGGCAAACCGGAAAGTTTGTTTTGTCAATGTGCGTTGTCACGCATTAAAAAAAACATGGCTTGCAAACCCATTATTACGCATTTCACAAGGAATACGAGAGTTTAACTTGTGATGCAAGAGAAATCCTTATTATTAAACTAAGTTATAATATTACAAATTTTATTTATACATATTTAAAATAAAATAAATATTCAGCTTTGAAATTGTGAATAAAATAAATCTTTGTTTCTTTTCTATCTCTTTTATTTAGGATAGAATTAATATTTTATGTATTCATTGAACAGGGACTAAACCGGCTCAAGACCTCTTGCTTCTATATTTAAATAGAAGACAAGTTTTTAACAAAATGGCATTTTATATGTATTTATGAAAAATTAAACTTTTTTAAGAAATACAGAGACAAATTTAATTTCTATTTTAAAACCAAAAATAGAAATAAATTTCTGCTAAAAAAATGAATATGTTTTTTATGATTAATAACTATCAATATTAGAGGTATTATTGGTTATGTCGCGTTAACTATGACTGGATAGCAAAACCGCAATAGTTAATTCCTTTTTTTTAATAGAAAATACAAATTTTGATTATTTAAGTAGGAAAAGCACAATGTATTCGATTTCTTAAAAATAATTTGCTGTATTCTCTGAGACTTTCTTTCTAAAATCGAGTACAGCAGTGCTCTTTTACATTTTTGTTACATTTTATTTACAATTTTTGTTAAGAAGTGAATTAACTATAGCGGTTCAGTATAAGTTATCGAAGCTTAACCAAAAACACCACTAATGATATAAAAAAAAGTTTGCCAATTTTAGATTGGGTATTTGTGATGAAATGTAATTGACAACTCCGGCTCGTTGTGAAGGCGAAAATGCAAAGAAGGACACAATCGCAACATGTAATAGTATAGGTTGCATATCGCTGGTTTTTATATATAATATACACATTTTATTAATATATATATTTAACAACAAGAAAAACCAATATGTGACGCGCAAAATAGAAAGGGACCTAAGGGTAAAAACCAGTTTTGTTCAGGAGAGCTATTTTAAAGATTTAAATACTTGTATCTTTGGTGTAGAATCGTCGACTTCACTTTCATAAAACGCGCAAATCTCTGGGAGGGAACACTTTTGGGGCATGGGATCGGTCTCATTCGATGCTCAGATGTTGTCCACAGCAAAAAAAGAAAAAAATATGAAAATTGATTTTTTACCCTTAGGTCCCTTCTCTATGCGCTGTCACATATATGTACCAATGTGTGTAAAAATATATTTTTTAACATTCTAAATACACTCGCAGAATATCGTCAAAACAAACCGCTTGTTCGGCATATAGCAATTGCCTTTTTCATATAAAGTGAGTTTTTTTAGATGTGTGTTTTTTAATCTGGTCATACTTTTTTTGAGTTGGTCTTTTTGACAGCTGTCACTTGATTTAAGCTCAGTTTGTTTAGCCATTTTATAATGAAAACGAACGTTTGCAAATGGTGGTGAATGGGCCCAAAAGGAGATGGACACTGTTGGTGTGCTATTGGGCAGAGGGAATCATTGGTCCATATTTCTTCAAAAATTAAGCCAGCCATAATGTTACAGTCAATGGGGAACGCTATAGAGCCATGATTAATGACTTTTTCGTGCCTGAATTGGAGGATGTTGATGTGGACGCCCTTTGGTTCCAACAAGACGGCGCTTCACATATGCCATACAGCCAACGAACCATTAAAATTATTGATGGTAACTTTTGGTGAGTGCATTATCTCGCGTCGTTGGCCTGTGGCGTAGCCTCCCAGATCGTGCGATTCAACACCGCTGGACTATTTTTTGTGGCGTTACGTAAAGCCGCTTGTCTACGCAGATACGCCCAACACGATTGACGACTTGAAAGAGAATATTCGGCGGAATAATGGAAAACACTTATCTTCCAATTAAAGCTAAATTCTTGGCCATAACATTAATTTATATGTGACGCGCAAAATAGAAAGGGACCTAAGGTTAAAAACCAGTTTTGTTTAGGAGAGCCATTTAAAGATTAGGTCCCTTTCTAATTGCGCTTACAACCGTCGATTTCACTTTAATAAAACGCGCATATCTCTGGAAGGGAACACTTTTGGGGCATCGGATCGGTCTCATTCGATGCTCAGATGTTGTCCACATCAAAAAAAGAAGAAAAAAAAATTAAAATGGATTTTATACCCTTAGGTCCCTTTCTCTATGCGCTGTCACATATGCGTTTTATTTCTTCTTAAAAACCTTACTTCTGAAAAAACACCATTTAATTATAGCAAGTTATTGAATCCTCAATTTACCCTACCGCATAGATTTCGCACCATTGCTAGCTTTTGTCAACATGTACAAAATTAGTTATATTATAAATTACTGATGGGTAGTAAAATTTCTAGTAAGCCACAGCTTCTCTCTTCAAAGCGTTTATTATCCACACCACACATGGATAGGTAAAAAAATATATTGACCTTCTGTGTTATCGGCAGTACTAAAAAATTGCAAATAGCAAAATCAAACAAGAAAACTATCCGCGTTATCACTGAAAATTTGTACAGACAATTTTTTGGTGTCATGTAATAAGTAGTTTCTTGTAATGTTGAATTGGAAGTTTTACTTTGACTGACAGATTGAGACTAAGAGGGTGAATTGTCGTTGTTATTCATAGTTTTTATGTTGTGTTGTCTGATCTCGAGCAACTGGCACTGCTTACATCTATGGGGTTAGAATAGTATTCTCTGACAAAAGCCTTGTGATAAGAAACATCTATCTTTGTCAGGATGGTGTAAAGATCGAAAATTAGAAGCAGAACTCCAGTCTTTTCTTTCTTACCCTCTACAGATTTCTCACACTTGTATGCGTCTACGACAGTTTTTTGATAATTTCTGATTCCGGAAGTTTAATTAGATATGGGGCGTAGTGTAGTTTAAATTTGTATGCAATTTAAAAATAATTTTACAAACTCCAACTATTTTTTTTTGTTTCTAGAAATGTTGTTCTCAGTTTTTTTTTGTCGTTTACTAAGAGCAGCAGGTTATCATCTTTTAGTGGAGTTTTTAACGGAATCTCTTTACTTATTACATAAAGTGCATTTTTTGTCGCTTGGAACAAAAATTGTGCTAGGCTACAACAACTTAGCACAAGTTTTAGATTTTAATAGTTTTTAATTTTCTCAGTGTAATAGTCAAAAAACGCTGAAAAGCAAAAAACAGCTATTATTTCAGAAACGTTGGAAGTTAGAAATTTTCGATTTACTACAAAAATTGTGTGCTATGCAACACAACTTAGCACAAGTTTTAGATTTGCAAAAAAAACACCAGAAAAGTAAAAAACACGTTTATTTAAATCGCTAGATTTAAGTAAAAAACTAGAAAAGTAAAAAACAAGTTTTTTTAAAGTTATGAAAGTGAGCGATTTTTGTCGTGTGACGAAAAATTGTGTTAAAACAACTTAGCATAAGTTTCAGATTATATATTTTTAATTTTTTGCGAAGTTATAACAAGAAAACCCTGAAAAGTATACACACACCACATTTAAAAATACGCCAATATTGTCTAAATTATTAAATTTATCGATTTTAAGTGTTATATATATTTAGAAATATATAGTTAAAACACGCGAAAAACAACAAAAGCTTTTATTTCTGAAGCGCTAGAAGCTAACAAATATCGACATGTGACAAAAAAAATATGTTTGCTTAATATTCCCTTTCCCAAATTTTCAGATAGTGATAATTTAAATAGGTACAGCTTTTTTTTCAAGAAAATCCCCGAAAAGTATGCAATGGTTTAAAAACTACGTTTTAGTAAAACATCGGTGTCCTTTACAACAAAAAGTTGTAAGGATCTATTGTAGTACTTGGTGGGCCTAACACAATAATGAAAGTTTCGTGTGAATATGTGTTGTGTGCTAAGGTAATTTGAAACACTGTGTAACGCGTTCCCAGCTTAGCAAAATCATTTGTTTTTCAATTCTGTATGCCGTAAATCATAAATTAACAATTTTCTAAAAAGCGGTTAGTGGTAATAATTTGACATCACTTTTTTAACTGGCTATATATATATATATATATATATATATATATATATATATATATATATATATATATATATATATATATATATATATATATATATATATATATATATATAAAAGACTTGGGACTTGGGGTTTTCAAAAGACGTACCGGACATATATTGAATGCAGCTTTAAAAAAATAGGATTGAAAAATGCAAACGTCTTTTGGTGAAGCACGCTGATAAATTGCACAGAAATATTTGTTCACCGATGAACAAATTTTTACCGTTCAGGAAAAAATTAAAAAGCAAATGATAGAGTGTATGCGCGGTCATTCAAGGAAGCATCTGAACTGATCCCAAAGGTGGAAGACGTTCATCACCCAGCTTCAGTCTTGGTTTGGTGGGGTGTCTCTTACGATGGGGTCACTGACCTGCATTTCTGCGAACAAGGAGTCAAAACATCTGCCAAAGGTTACCAAGAAAGATTTTGCTTATTTTCGGCAATAAGGGCAAACAACTACGAGTAGAAAAACTTAAATCAGAGGCCCGAAATTTATGCGTCGAAAACAACAACTTCGATCTCCAAAGGAATGGCCAGGTAACAAGATAGATTGAAATTAAACGGAAAAGCTCAGGAAAAAGTCGTTATACCAACATGCGGTCATCCAATAACTAGTAGGCGAGTCGAAATATTCAAGAAGATTCTATAGAGCGTCATCTGAATTATAGTCCATGTGTTTTCTCTATACCGGATCGATAATTGAATCTTGTGGGCAGTCCTGTGCATCCGAGACGTTAAACATATATTGAATAAAAGTTCCGAGTCAGTGCTCGTGTAACTGCAAGTCACGCCACTAATCTATAACACAAACTATCTTTAAAACATTTCCCCTACACATTCACAGTCACGTAATTAATTATTAACCAACACATACTCCAAGAGCTTTTCATGTGTAAAATTTCGACCAGGTCAACCGGATACCACAATATTAATTTTGTGGCGCTGATTAACATCAGCAAGCAGAAAGAAACTGGAAAATAATATCCATTAAGGATAGGTTAGATTAAAGTATTTTTCTAATTTTATTGAGAATATGTAATCACTATTATTTCTACTTATGTTCCTTTTTATGTACGTAATTTGTGTGCAATAGTGGGTTTTTGTTAGTAAAATTTTGGAGCCTTCGTGAGGAAAAGTGCTAGGATTGACAATGTTTTCGTTATAGTGGATGTTACGTGGTAGTTTGAGAGTACGGTCCATTTCCAAACTTTTTTCTAAGAGAGCTTCCTTAGGTTGGAATATAGGAGGTGTCACGTTTTTTAGCGGTTGAAGAAACAGTCTTAATATAAAAGCTTTATGTGTCCTTATATAGTACAGTCTTTTTAGTGAGGGTGATTTAAGTTATGTCATTTTTTTAATACTCGTATTCGGCTTATGTTTAATGACTAATAATAGGATTTTGTGCATTTTGTTGAAAAACTATATTCGTTATCTTTAATTGTTTAATTGTATATATACTTAGTGGGGACATAAATACTGTTACACACGTTTTATGCTATAAAATAAAAAGTACTGAATGTTTTTGGACCAAATTTTTTTTAATGTATATGGATGTATATTGTATCTAAAAAGAATCTACTTATTCGAAATGTCCACCTTTTGCCTTTACACACGCCTTAAGTCGCACTGGCCAATCGTCAATAGCTGCACGAACCTCGCCCAGTAGAAAATTGGCCACAGCTCAGACCTATGCAGTCTTAAGAGATCCAATGTGGGGGTATCTTTTGTGACAAACCTTGTCCTCTAAAACCGTCTAGAATTTGTAATCCAATGGGTTCAAATCTGGACTGCCTGAGGGCCATTCTTCAGAGGAAATGAACGCTGGCAAATTGTTTCGAAGCCAGGCCTGGGACGTTTTAGCCCTATGGGCCGGCGCAGAATCCTACTGGAAAGTCCATGGCTGGTTTTGGAACAAGGAATTGTTAAGAGGCTTCACAACAGCTTCCAAAACGGTTTCTTGGTAACCTTTGGCAGATGTTTTGACTCCTTGTTCGCAGAAATGCAGGTCAGTGACCCCATCGTAAGAGACACCCCACCAAACCAAGACTGAAGCTGGGTGATGAACGTCTTCCACCTTTGGGATCAGTTCAGATGCTTCCTTGAATGACCGCGCATACACTCTATCATTTGCTTTTTAATTTTTTCCTGAACGGTAAAAATTGGTTCATCGGTGAACAAATATTTCTGTGCAATTTATCAGCGTGCTTCACCAAAAGACGTTTGCATTTTTCAATCCTATTTTTTTAAAGCTGCATTCAATATATGTCCGGTACGTCTTTTGAAAACCCCAAGTCCCAAGTCTTTTATATATATATATATATATATATATATATATATATATATATATATATATATATATATATATATATATATAAAAGACTTGGGACTTGGGGTTTTCAAAAGACGTACCGGACATATATTGAATGCAGCTTTAAAAAAATAGGATTGAAAAATGCAAACGTCTTCTGGTGAAGCACGCTGATAAATTGCACAGAAATATTTGTTCACCGATGAACAAATTTTTACCGTTCAGGAAAAAATTAAAAAGCAAATGATAGAGTGTATGCGCGGTCATTCAAGGAAGCATCTGAACTGATCCCAAAGGTGGAAGACGTTCATCACCCAGCTTCAGTCTTGGTTTGGTGGGGTGTCTCTTACGATGGGGTCACTGACCTGCATTTCTGCGAACAAGGAGTCAAAACATCTGCCAAAGGTTACCAAGAAAGATTTTGCTTATTTTCGGCAATAAGGGCAAACAACTACGAGTAGAAAAACTTAAATCAGAGGCCCGAAATTTATGCGTCGAAAACAACAACTTCGATCTCCAAAGGAATGGCCAGGTAACAAGATAGATTGAAATTAAACGGAAAAGCTCAGGAAAAAGTCGTTATACCAACATGCGGTCATCCAATAACTAGTAGGCGAGTCGAAATATTCAAGAAGATTCTATAGAGCGTCATCTGAATTATAGTCCATGTGTTTTCTCTATACCGGATCGATAATTGAATCTTGTGGGCAGTCCTGTGCATCCGAGACGTTAAACATATATTGAATAAAAGTTCCGAGTCAGTGCTCGTGTAACTGCAAGTCACGCCACTAATCTATAACACAAACTATCTTTAAAACATTTCCCCTACACATTCACAGTCACGTAATTAATTATTAACCAACACATACTCCAAGAGCTTTTCATGTGTAAAATTTCGACCAGTCAACCGGATACCACAATATTAATTTTGTGGCGCTGATTAACATCAGCAAGCAGAAAGAAACTGGAAAATAATATCCATTAAGGATAGGTTAGATTAAAGTATTTTTCTAATTTTATTGAGAATATGTAATCACTATTATTTCTACTTATGTTCCTTTTTATGTACGTAATTTGTGTGCAATAGTGGGTTTTTGTTAGTAAAATTTTGGAGCCTTCGTGAGGAAAAGTGCTAGGATTGACAATGTTTTCGTTATAGTGGATGTTACGTGGTAGTTTGAGAGTACGGTCCATTTCCAAACTTTTTTCTAAGAGAGCTTCCTTAGGTTGGAATATAGGAGGTGTCACGTTTTTTAGCGGTTGAAGAAACAGTCTTAATATAAAAGCTTTATGTGTCCTTATATAGTACAGTCTTTTTAGTGAGGGTGATTTAAGTTATGTCATTTTTTTAATACTCGTATTCGGCTTATGTTTAATGACTAATAATAGGATTTTGTGCATTTTGTTGAAAAACTATATTCGTTATCTTTAATTGTTTAATTGTATATATACTTAGTGGGGACATAAATACTGTTACACACGTTTTATGCTATAAAATTAAAAGTACTGAATGTTTTTGGACCAAATTTTTTTTAATGTATATGGATGTATATTGTATCTAAAAAGAATCTACTTATTCGAAATGTCCACCTTTTGCCTTTACACACGCCTTAAGTCGCACTGGCCAATCGTCAATAGCTGCACGAACCTCGCCCAGTAGAAAATTGGCCACAGCTCAGACCTATGCAGTCTTAAGAGATCCAATGTGGGGGTATCTTTTGTGACAAACCTTGTCCTCTAAAACCGTCTAGAATTTGTAATCCAATGGGTTCAAATCTGGACTGCCTGAGGGCCATTCTTCAGAGGAAATGAACGCTGGCAAATTGTTTCGAAGCCAGGCCTGGGACGTTTTAGCCCTATGGGCCGGCGCAGAATCCTACTGGAAAGTCCATGGCTGGTTTTGGAACAAGGAATTGTTAAGAGGCTTCACAACAGCTTCCAAAACGGTTTCTTGGTAACCTTTGGCAGATGTTTTGACTCCTTGTTCGCAGAAATGCAGGTCAGTGACCCCATCGTAAGAGACACCCCACCAAACCAAGACTGAAGCTGGGTGATGAACGTCTTCCACCTTTGGGATCAGTTCAGATGCTTCCTTGAATGACCGCGCATACACTCTATCATTTGCTTTTTAATTTTTTCCTGAACGGTAAAAATTTGTTCATCGGTGAACAAATATTTCTGTGCAATTTATCAGCGTGCTTCACCAGAAGACGTTTGCATTTTTCAATCCTATTTTTTTAAAGCTGCATTCAATATATGTCCGGTACGTCTTTTGAAAACCCCAAGTCCCAAGTCTTTTATATATATATATATATATATATATATATATATATATATATATATATATATATATATATATATATATATATATATATATATATATATATATATATATATATATATATATATATATATATATATATATATATATATATATATATATATATATATATATATATATATATATATATATATATATATATATATATATATATATATTAATGTTTAATTAAAAAGCAAATGATAGAGTGTATGCGCGGTCATTCAAGGAAGCATCTGAACTGATCCCAAAGGTGGAAGACGTTCATCACCCAGCTTCAGTCTTGGTTTGGTGGGGTGTCTCTTACGATGGGGTCACTGACCTGCATTTCTGCGAACAAGGAGTCAAAACATCTGCCAAAGGTTACCAAGAAACCGTTTTGGAAGCTGTTGTGAAGCCTCTTAACAATTCCTTGTTCCAAAACCAGCCATGGACTTTCCAGTAGGATTCTGCGCCGGCCCATAGGGCTAAAACGTCCCAGGCCTGGCTTCGAAACAATTTGCCAGCGTTCATTTCCTCTGAAGAATGGCCCTCAGGCAGTCCAGATTTGAACCCATTGGATTACAAATTCTAGACGGTTTTAGAGGACAAGGTTTGTCACAAAAGATACCCCCACATTGGATCTCTTAAGACTGCATAGGTCTGAGCTGTGGCCAATTTTCTACTGGGCGAGGTTCGTGCAGCTATTGACGATTGGCCAGTGCGACTTAAGGCGTGTGTAAAGGCAAAAGGTGGACATTTCGAATAAGTAGATTCTTTTTAGATACAATATACATCAATATACATTAAAAAAAAATTTGGTCCAAAAACATTCAGTACTTTTTATTTTATAGCATAAAACGTGTGTAACAGTATTTATGTCCCCACTAAGTATATATACAATTAAACAATTAAAGATAACGAATATAGTTTTTCAACAAAATGCACAAAATCCTATTATTAGTCATTAAACATAAGCCGAATACGAGTATTAAAAAAATGACATAACTTAAATCACCCTCACTAAAAAGACTGTACTATATAAGGACACATAAAGCTTTTATATTAAGACTGTTTCTTCAACCGCTAAAAAACGTGACACCTCCTATATTCCAACCTAAGGAAGCTCTCTTAGAAAAAAGTTTGGAAATGGACCGTACTCTCAAACTACCACGTAACATCCACTATAACGAAAACATTGTCAATCCTAGCACTTTTCCTCACGAAGGCTCCAAAATTTTACTAACAAAAACCCACTATTGCTCACAAATTACGTACATAAAAAGGAACTCAAGTAGAAATAATAGTGATTACATATTCTCAATAAAATTAAAAAAATACATACTTTAATCTAACCTAACCTAAATGGATATTATTTTTCCAGTTTCTTTCTGCTTGCTGATGTTAATCAGCGCCAACAAATTAATATTGTGGTATCCGGTTGACTGGTCGAAATTTTACACATGAAAAGCTCTTGGAGTATGTGTTGGTTAATAATTACGTGACTGTGAATGTGTAGGGGAATTTTTTTTAAGATAGTTTGTATAGATAGATTATTGGCGTGACTTGCTGTTTCACGAGCACTGACTCGGAACTTTTATTCAATTTATGTTTAACGTCTCTCGCGCAGTACTGCCCACAAAATTTAATTATCGATCCGGTATAGAGAAAACTCATGGACTATAATTCAGATGACGCTCTATCGAATCTAGTTGAATATTTCGGCTCGCCTACTAGTTCCTGGATGACCGCATGTTGGTATAACGACTTTTTCCTGAGCTTTTCCGTTTAATTTCAATCTATCTTGTTACCTGGCCATTCCTTTGGAGATCGTAGTTGTTGTTTTCGACGCATAAATTTCGGGCCTCTGGTTTAAGTTTTTCTGCTCGTAGTTGTTTGCACTTATTGCCGAAAATAAACAAAACATTTAAAAAGCTACTCTTTTTTTCTTCCTTTCTTTGGACCGGATTCTTTAATAAATAAAGTACTCTCTCGATTTACGCAACCGATATGAAATCAGGATTGGACTTACCGCAATTGTTGCACTTGCCGAGCCTACTTTTTTAAACACATTTTTTGTAGTGGGTCATCCAAGTAAAGATACTTTTTTCAATAGCCTTTTTTGATTTAGTATTGTTTGGCATTTTTTTTGCTAAAGAAAAACTAAGCTGGATTGTCCTTATCAAAGCCAACAAACGCGTCACACAGTGTTTCACTTTTTGATAAAGTGTTATTTTTATTTAAGAGTTTTTTAAAAAGCGCCAAATTAGCTAGCACACAACACATATTCAGACGAAGCTTTCATTATTGTGTTAGGCCCACCTAGTACTACAATAGATCCTTACAAATTTTGTTGTAAAGGACAACGACATTTTACTAAAACGACGTTTTTGAACCATTGAACACTTTTCGGGGATTTTCTTGAAAAAGTACTGAAACTTTCAAAAATTATCACTATCTGATAATTTGGGAAAGTTGTGCTAAGCAAACATAATTTTTTTGTCACATGTCGATATTTGTTAGCTTCTTGCGCTACAGAAATAATAGTGTTTATGGTTTTTGCGTGTTTTAACTACTTATATATCTGTGGCTTGGTGCTAAAAGGGCCAATGTCAATATTTTGCTGTTTTGAGTTAATCATTGCATTAGATTTCTTTTTTTGATCTCTTTATAATTATAAAATAGTCAATCATAAATTTTACCCAGAAGGGGTTAAATAAGCGTAAAGCTGGCCAATGTCATTATGAACTCATCTATAAAACTTAATGCTAAAAGGGCCAATGTCTACTTTGGCCCTTTTAGCAATCACTGTTATATATTTTTTTAATAAACACAGGGCCAATGTCTACTTTGGCCCTTTTAGCAATCACTAACATTATAAATATTATTAAATAAAAACAATTTTATATTCGCTCAATCAATATTTGCTCTTTTTGCTTCAGCTTTCAGTAGGCCTCTAGTTTACTGTCATAATCTTTGGTATTTTTTAGTACAATTATTGCATTTTTAAGCAAAAATATGGCAACGACCATTATTTTTTGTTATTATTCTGTTATCGTTCTTCTGCCTTCTGTCTTTCTCCTGTACTGTAAGTTTTTTTAACTGATTGTGAAATTAATCAGATAATGCATAATTCAAGAACAATGAGGAACAATGATTTTACAAATGTGTAAAAAATTTTACACATGAAAAGCTCTTGGAGTATGTGTTGGTAAATAATTACGTGACTGTGTATGTGAAACTTTTTTAAAGATAGTTGGTGTTATAGGTTAGTGGCGTGACTTGCAGTTCCACGAGCACTGACTTATTGGCGAAAACAATCAAAACACTTAAAAAGCTACTAATTTTTTTCATCCTTTCTATATAAATATATATATATATATATATATATATATATATATATATATATATATATATATATATATATATATATATATATATATATATATATATATATATATATATATATATTTACTTGGTAGGGACATAAATACTGTTACAACATTGAACACACCCATTTCAATAGTAGAACTGAACATACCCCGTTAATGCCAATAGCGTTAGTCTGTAACGGGATTTTAAAATTGTTTCAACTTTCATCATGGAGTGGTCAGATAATGAGAACCGTATCGCTGTCATAGCGCTTTTCAAATGTGAAATGAAAAAAACGATATTTTCAAAACGCTACGGCCACTAGGGATTAACCGCATGTTCGTCTACCGATGCGTAAAACTGTTTGAGAAGACTGGAGGTGGAATGTTCCAATTCAACATTACAAGGAACTACTTATTACATGACACCAAAAAAACTGTCTGTTCAAATTTTCAGTGATAACGCGGATAATTTTCTTGTTTGATTTTGCTATTTGCAATTTTTTAGTACTGCCGATAACACACAAGGTCAATATATTTTTTATCTATCCGTGTGTGGTGTGGATTATATAAAATAACCAATTTTGTACATGTCGCGTTACCTAGAGAATTGGCACAATTGCCCTAGATAGACCGCTCTATTGACGGTTTTGAAAGCTTTTTTTTATATAAGCTTTATTTGAATTATTGAATCTGCTCCAAAGGAGCCTAACAATAAGTATACGAATCTTAAGTATAATTCAATAATGAATCCTAGTATGGATTTCTTTTAATGTGGATCTCTGCTTATTGGCAGGAATTTTAATTAATTTGGTCAAAATAGTATATAACTGGTATGGATCACATGTCTGAGAATTTTAAACCTAGTTTGGCTTAAACCTCGTGATAAAGGGCCAGAGGACCCTTACAGTCATTTACAGAGTGTTCGCGTTATTATGTATAGTGAAGAACTCTAGTTATGTATGTATAACGGATAACTCTAAAATAGCAGAGTGGACGACGTAATTTAGGTTATGTAGGTTTTTCGTGTTGACTGTGTTAAGGATCACGTATGAGAGCATTTAAGCCACGTGACGTAGAATAACGGATTCTACACAGTCTTTTTTGAGTGTTCGTCCGCGATTGATATTGACTGTTTTAAAGATCACGTATAAGAGCATTTAAGCCACGTGACGTAGAAAAAAAGAATACTACACAGTCTTTCGGGCGCGTGTGTTCGCGATTACTGTTACGAATGAAGCACAAGTGCAGATTAGAAAACACGGCGTTCGTTTCTCCGAAGTCTTAAAGAGCTTTGACTGCATAATAATTGTCTAGCAAGTATGTTATCATGACGTTCGAGCTTCTCTTTGTGCTTTATATTGATTTTTTGAACTGCCTCTTTGACGACAGGTATTTTCAAGTCTCGGTGGATGTTTTCATTCCTCATATACCAAGGGGCACCGGTAATAAGCCGCAATGTCTTCGATTGGACTCTTTGTATTTTGTCGAGATTACTCGAGCTTGCTTTGCCCCATAGCTGGGTACCGTATAACCAGATAGGTTTGATTGCCCTGTTGTATAGCATGACCTTATATTCAAGGCTTAGTTTTGAGTTCGCGTTTAGAAGCCAGTGCAGTTGATGGACCTTAAGTTTCAGTTGAGTTTTCTTGGCTTCGATATGACTTCTCCAGGTGAGTCGGCGATCCAGGTGGATTCCAAGGTATGAAACATGATCAGATTGAGGAAAAGGGATATTGTTTAGTTTCAATGTCGGACAAGTGCTAAAATTCAGTGTGAAAGTTACCTGTGTGCATTTAGCCTCATTGGCTTTTATTCTCCAGTCAGAGAGCCAAGATTCTACTCGTCTGAGATGTACACCTAGATTCATAGATGCAATATCCTGCTTTTTATGCGTGGCCATTATAGCGGTATCATCGGCAAAAGTAGATGTTAGCACGTTTGGGCTGGTAGGGATATCTGCGGTAAACAGAAGGTAAAGGATAGGCCCCATGACGCTTCCCTGGGGAACACCTGCTAGTATTTCGCGGTCATCGGTGACGTGTTGTCCACATTTGACTCTGAATCTGCGGTTTTCTAAGTAAGACTCAAGAATTCGATGCGTATTTGCCGGTAAGTATTTGCAAATTTTGTAGGTCAAGCCAAAGTGCCAGACTTTGTCAAATGCTTGAGCAACATCCAGGAATACGGCGCAGCAATATTCTCGCCGTTCAAATGATTTTTCAATTGCTTGGGTCAGACGGTTTACTTGTTCGATAGTGCTGTGACCTTCGCGGAATCCAAACTGATGGTCTGGTATTATGTTATTTGACACGAGGATCGGTTTTATTTTCGATAAAAGAACTTTTTCAAATAGTTTGGATAAGCAGGGAAGCAAGCTGATCGGCCTGTATGAGGAAGGTATTGATTTGTCCTTTCCTGGCTTTAAAATCAGCTGAATCAGAGAAATTTTCCACACTTTAGGAAAGTAACCATGTCTCAAAATAGATTTAAAAAATTTTGCCAGCAATGTAGGGAAGTTCCAAGATCATTTTGGGCGTGATAAGATCATATCCAGGTGCTTTACCTGGATTCACGGTTTCTTTAATGACATTCAGAACTTCATTTGCGTTAGTAAACAATGGAATTACGGCAGACATTTTATCATCAGGTGGAAGGAGGTCGCTACTTGCAGGATTTGGGCGAAATACCTGGGACAGATGGTTTGCAAAAACATTGGCTTTTTCCTCTTCTGATATTGCCCACTTGCCGTTTGCGTCGCGTATTGGAAATTGCGTTTCGGTGGGCATACTAATATTTCTTAATGTTTTCCATAATGAGAATTTGGTTGAAGCAGTCGGAGTTAAGCTTGCAATGAAACTAGCATGCTGTCTACTGTCTTCATTTCTAAGTGCGCTTTGCAACCTTCTAGTAGCTTCAGTTAGTCTTAGTCGAGCCGCTGGTGACCTATTTCGCTGCCATTCGCGACGGAACCTCCTTTTTTCACTTACAAGGTGCTCTATTTCCCGGTTAGTGTATGTATTTAAACTATTTGTCGCTTTTATTTGTCTGTGTGTAGCGTGAATAGTCGCCTGTTCCAGGATCACGTTCAAGTTGGATACGTTGTTATCGATCTCTTCCGCGTTAGAAATTAGATGATTCGAATCTAAATGACTACTAATGTACTTCCTGTATTTTAACCAGTTAGTTGTGTATGAAGTAAGCCTCTACAAGTACTGTCTTCTCGTGAAGAAGAAATATAACTGGCGAGTGGTCTGACGTTAAGTCAGTGCAGGTACTAGCAGATAAGTTAGATTTACTAACTCCTCTTATTATACCGAAGTCTATCAAGTCAGGCTTTTTGTTAATATCAGAAGGCCAATATGTAGGTTGACTGGGAGATATAAAGTCCAATTTATTTTGACGTCGCATTAAACATTTATACAACTGGTTTCCCCTAGGGTTTGCTAAACGGGATCCCCAGTGCGTATGTTTGGCATTGTAGTCACCAGCAGTAATAAAGTTGCGTCCGAGACCATTGAAAAAGTTCAGAAGTATATCTTCTGATATCGTGAACCGCGGGGGGAAATATATTGCTGAAATGGTAAGAAAACTACCTTGCATCTGGATACGAATTGTTGTCGCTTGAAGGTAGTTTTGTGAGACTGCTTCAGCGACTTCATGTTTCATACGTTTTCGTATTAGGATACCAGTGCCCCCATGAGCCTTACCGTCGGGGTGGTGAGTACCATAAAATCTAAAATTAGGTATCTGAAAATTGTATTTGTCTGTAAGATGCGTTTCTGATAGTAGCATTATATCAATATTCTGCCGATCTAGGTACTCGGTCAGCTCGAGTCTATGTTGGTTCACACCGTTTGCGTTCCATGTACATATCTTAAGAGGGCCTATTTTTTGGTAAGTAGAATTTGAATTAACTGATTCTGGTTTCGCATGAATTCTTGCATCATTGATTGCATAGTTGACATGAACATGTTTATACTCTGTACCAGTTGTTGCATCATTGATTCAGAGTTACCATTTTGTTGCACTGGGGCATTAGGTGTATGCGCCCTTAGAACATTCGCGTATGTTATACCGTTTCCGTCGCTAGAGTAAAATGGAGTCTGTTGGATGTCGATTATAGGGTTCGGCGCGTTTGGGTTAAAAATGAGTTTGCGCTTCTCTTCTAGTTTATGCTTAAGTTCTTTGTAAACCCTACAACCTCTGTAGTTTGCGGTATGTTGTTCCCCGCAATTACTGCACTTTTTCTGTTCCTGCGATTTTACTTTGCAGACGGATGATTGGTGTAGATCACCACATACAACACAAACGGTTGGCAAAGTGCAGTATGATTTTGTGTGTCCGTACTCTTGACAATTTTGGCATTGAACGGGACCATTTCTTTTGTAGGGTTCTTCGACCGTAATTCTTCTATATAACAAATATTGAAGTTTGTATATAGGATGAACTTCATTTTTCTTTAGTTTCCGCGAGTCAGGTTGAAGTTCGACCTTGAACATTGGTTGGGGAACCTTTTTATTGTTAAGAACGTTTACCACTGAGTGAACGTTAAAATTCTCTTTTTCCAGTGCTCGTTTTACTTCATCTGGTCCTACAAATGAATCAATGCCTTTTAAGATTACCGCGATACCCTTACTACTCTTTAGACGATACGTGTAAAATTTTTTATTTCTATCGTTAAAATAACTAGAAATAGCGCGAAAGACGTTTTAGGTGTATGCCTGAATTTTTGTCTCGTTAATATTCCCTTTCTTTATGGGCACTATGTTAAAACCACCACTACCAACAAGTTGGGCAATGATATTTACTAGCTCATTTGAGCTACTCTCACGTAGGTATATTGGGGGCGGCCTTGGGGTTGCGGCATTTGCCGAAGAAGAAGATTGAGGTTCTTCTTCGCTCAGCAATGCAAACCAGTTCTTACCCGTGACGGACGTTGGTGGTTCTTCACCGTTCACAGTTTTGCAAGTTTTTTTGTTAGAGTTACCTTTGGCAGGGCTGGATTTACGCTTTATAGTAATGTAGCGATCCATGCCTGTCTGTGTTATTTCTATGTTCGCTGTGCTTCCACCTTCTTTGTTATTATTGTTGTTGGTAGCACTGCCTGGTGAGAGAGTTTGTCTTAGTGGCGCTACCTCTCTCATTCCATTGTTTGTATCTGCATTTATCGCGAAGTATGCATTCCGCGAACTTACACTGCAGAAAGAGTGTCTGCGTTCTTCTAACTCTTGAGTGAGACGATGGCTCATCAAGCTGTGAGTTTGTTTAGCTGTGTGTGTGCCTTTTTATTTTGGTTGTTTTGTTACACTGATTCTTACACAACTGGATTTGTTGTTCTACTTAAAATTTTATTTTGTCAAAAAACTGTTTGAATTCCTTACAAGTTAATACTTATAATGAATTCAAACAATTTTAGATAATTATTTTCCCGACAATTGAGTTTATTTTTGCACTTTCCCTGCTTATTTTATTTTATTAGAATTAATTTCCGAGAGGAGTTCTTTTAACGACCTTTCTCTTCGAGCGCAAAGAGCGAAAAAAAATCTAACCTTAATAGCGTTAGTCTGTAACGGGATTTTAGAATTGTTTTAACTTTCATCATGGAGAGGCCAGATAATGAGAACCGTATCGATGTAATAGCGCTTTTCAGGTGTGAAATGAAAAAAGCGATATTTTCAAAACGCTCCGGTCACTAGGGATTGGCCGCATGTTCGTCTACCGATGCATAAACCTATTTGAGAAGACTGGAGGTGTAAAAGACCGCCACCGGTCGGACCGCACACGCTCTGTTCGAACACCGCATGTCATCACATGCCGTTAAATCAAGAATTCATAGAAATCCGCTCCGAAAACAGAAAATCATGGCCCGTGAGATGAATATCACGCAAAAGTCCATGAGTCGAATCATTAAAAAAGACTTGGGACTTGGGGCTTTCAAACGACGGACATTTATTGACTGCAGCTTTAACAAAAATAGGATTGAAAAATGCAAACGTCTTTTGGTGAAGCACGCTGATAACTTGCACAGAAAAATTTTGTTCATCGATGAAAAAATTTTTACCGTTCAGGAAAAATTTAACAAGCAAAATAATGGAGTGTATGCGCGGTCATATAAGGAAGCATCTGAACTGATCCCAAAGGTGGAAAAGGATCATCACCCAGCTTCAGTGATCGTTTGGTGGGGTGTCTCTTACGATGGGGTCACTGACCTGCATTTCTGCGAATAAGGAGTCAAAACATCGGCCAAAGTTTAACAAGGACCCGTTTTGGAAGCTGTTGTGAAGCCTCTTAACAATTCCCTGTTCCAAAACCAGCCTAGACTTTCCAGCAGCATTCTGCACGGCCCATAAGGCTAAAACGTCGCAGGCCTCAAACAATTTGCCAGCGTTCATTTCCTCGGAAGAATGTCCCCCAGGCAGTCCAGATTTAAACCCATTGGATTACAAATTGTGGACGGTTTTAGAGGACAAGGTTTTTCACAAAAGATATATATATATATATACATATACATATATATATATATATATATATATATATATATATATATATATATATATATATATATATATATATATATATATATATATATATATATATATATATATATATATATATATATATATATATATATATATATATATATATATATATATATATATATATATATATATATATATATATATCGGGCCATCGAGCCATCGAAGCACAGCGAACATAGAAATAACACAGACAGGCATGGATCGCTACATTACTATAAAGCGTAAATCCAGCCCTGCCAAAGGTAACTCTAACAAAAAAAGTTGCAAAACCGCAACCCCAAGGCCGCCCCCAATATACCTACGTGAGAGTAGCTCAAATGAGCTAGTAAATATCATTGCCCAACTTGTTGGTAGTGGTGGCTTTCACATAGTGCCCATAAAGAAAGGGAATATTAACGAGACAAAAATTCAGGCATACACCGAAAACGGCTTTCGCGCTATTTCTAGTTATTTTAACGATAGAAATAAAAATTTTTACACGTATCGTCTAAAGAGTAGAAAGGGTATCGCGGTAATCTTAAAAGGCATTGATTCATTTGTAGGACCAGATGAAGTAAAACGAGCACTGGAAAAAGAGAATTTTAACGTTCACTCAGTGGTAAACGTTCTTAACAATAAAAAGGTTCCCCAACCAATGTTCAAGGTCGAACTTCAACCTGACTCGCGGAAACTAAAGAAAAATGAAGTTCATCCTATATACAAACTTCAATATTTGTTATATAGAAGAATTACGGTCGAAGAACCCCACAAAAGAAATGGTCCCGTTCAATGCCAAAATTGTCAAGAGTACGGACACACAAAATCATACTGCACTTTGCCAACCGTTTGTGTTGTATGTGGTGATCTACACCAATCATCCGTCTGCAAAGTAAAATCGCAGGAACAGAAAAAGTGCAGTAATTGCGGGGAACAACATACCGCAAACTACAGAGGTTGTAGGGTTTACAAAGAACTTAAGCATAAACTAGAAGAGAAGCGTAAACTCATTTTTAACCCAAACGCGCCGAACCCTATAATCGACATCCAACAGACTCCAGTTTACTCTAGCGACGGAAACGGTATAACATACGCGAATGTTCTAAGGGCGCATACACCTAATGCCCCAGTGCAACAAAATGGTAACTCTGAATCAATGATTCAACAACTGGTCTCTGTACCAAACATGTTCATGTCAACTATGCAATCAATGATGCAAGAATTCATGCGAAACCAGAATCAGTTAATTCAAATTATACTTACCAAAAAATAGGCCCTCTTAAGATATGTACATGGAACGCAAACGGTGTGAACCAACATAGACTCGAGCTGACCGAGTACCTAGATCGGCAGAATATTGATATAATGCTACTATCAGAAACGCATCTTACAGACAAATACAATTTTCAGATACCTAATTTTAGATTTTATGGTACTCACCACCCCGACGGTAAGGCTCATGGGGGCACTGGTATCCTAATACGAAAACGTATGAAACATGAAGTCGCTGAAGGAGTCTCACAAAACTACCTTCAAAAGACAATTCGTATCCAGAATCAAGATAGTTTTCTTACCATTTCAGCAATATATTTCCCCCCGCGGTTCGCGATATCAGAAGATATACTTCTGAACTTTTTCGATGGCCTCGGACGCAACTTTATTGCTGCTGGTGACAACAATGCCAAACATACGCACTGGGGATCCCGTTTAGCAAACCCTAGGGGAAACCAGCTGGTATAAATGTTTAATGCGACGTCAAAACAAATTGGACTATATATCGCCTAGTCAACCTACATATTCATTGCAAGTTTAACTCCGACTGCTTCAACCAAATTCTCATTATGGAAAACATTAAGAAATATTAGTATGCCCACCGAAACGCAATTTCCAATACGCAACGCAAATGGCAAGTGGGCAATATCAGAAGAGGAAAAAGCCAATGTTTTTGCAAAACATCTGTCCCAGGTATTTCGCCCAAATCCTGCAAGTAGCGACCTCCTTTCACCTGATGATAAAAGGTCTGCGTAATTCCATTGTTTACTAACGCAAATGAAGTTCTGAATGTCATTAAAGAAACCTTGAATCCAGGTAAAGCACCTGGATATGATCTTATCACGCCCAAAATGATCTTGGAACTTCCCTATATTGCTGTAAAGTTCCTGGCAAAATTATTTATCTCTATTTTGAGACATGGTTACTTTCCTAAAGTGTGGAAAATTTCTCTGATTCAGATTATTTTAAAGCCAGGAAAGGACAAATCAGTACCTTCCTCATACAGGCCGATCAGTTTGCTTCCCTGCTTATCCAAACTATTTGAAAAAGTTCTTTTATCGAAGATAAAACCGTTCCTCGTGTCAAATAACATAATACCAGACCATCAGGTTGGATTCTGCGAAGGACCCAAGCAATTATAAAATCATTTGAACGGCGAGAATATTGCTGCGCCGTATTCCTGGATGTTGCTTAAGCATTTGACAAAGTCTGGCACTTTGGCTTGACCTACAAAATTTGCAAATACTTACCGGCAAATACGCATCGAATTCTTGAGTCTTACTTAGAAAACCGCAGATTCAGAGTCAAATGTGGACAACACGTCACCGATGACCGCGAAATACTAGCAGGTGTTCCCCAGGGAAGCGTCATGGGGCCTGTCCTTTACCTTCTGTTTACCGCAGATATCCCTACCAGCCCAAACGTGCTAACATCTACTTTTGCCGATGATACCGCTATAATGGCCACGCATAAAAAGCAGGATATTGCATCTATGAACCTAGGTGTACAACTCAGACGAGTAGAATCTTGGCTCTCTTACTGGAGAATAAAAGTCAATGAGGCTAAATGCACACAGATAACTTTCTCACTGAATTTTAGCACTTGTCCGACATTGAAACTAAACAATATCCCTTTTTCTCAATCTGATCATGTTTCATACCTTGGAATCCACCTGGATCGCCGACTCACCTTGAGAAGTCATATCGAAGCCAAGAAAACTCAACTGAAACTTAAGGTCCATCAACTTCACTTGTTCCTAAACGCGAGCTCAAAACTAAGCCTTGAATATAAGGTCCTGCTACACAACAGTGCAATCAAACCTATCTGGTTATACGGTACCCAGCTATGGGGCACATCAAGCTCAAGCAATCTCGACAAAATACAAAGAGTCCAATCAAAGACATTGCGTCTTATTACTGGTGCCCCTTGGTATATGAAGAATGAAAACATCCACCGAGACTTGAAAATACCTCTCGTCAAAGAGGCAATTCAAAAAATCAATATAAAGCACAAAGAGAAGCTCGAACGTCATGTTAACATACTTGCTAGACAATTATTGTGCAGTCCAAGCTCTTTAAGACTTCGGAGAAACGAACGCCGTGTTTTCTAATCTGCACTTTAGCTTCATCCGTAACAGTAATCGCGAACACACGCGCCTGAAAGACTGTGTAGAATTCTTTTTTCTACGTCACGTGGCTTAAATGCTCTTATACGTGATCTTTAAAAAGTCAATATCAATCGCGGACGAACATTAAAAAAAGACTGTGTAGAATCCTTTATTCTACGTCACGTGGCTTAAATGCTCTCATACGTGATCCTTAAAACAGTCAACACGAAAAACCTACATAACCTAAATTACGTCATCCAATCTGATATTCTAAAGTTATCCGTTATACATACAATACTAGAGTTCTTCACTCTACATAATATCGCGAACACTCTGTAAATGACTGTAAGGGTCCTCTGGCCCTTTATGACGAGGTTTAAGCCAAACTAGGTTTAAAATTCTCAGACATGTGAACCATACCAGTTATATACTATTTTGACCAAATTAATTAAAATTCCTGCCAATAAGCAGAGATCCACATTACAAGAAATCCATACTAGGATTCATTATTGAATTATACTTAAGATTCGTATACTTATTGTTAGGCTCCTTTGGAGCAGATTCAATAATTCAAATAAAGCTTATATAAAAAAAAATATGACATTAACGGGCTATGTTCAGTTCTACTATTGAAATGGGTGTGTATTTATGTCCCTACTAAGTATACTCCTACATCTGTATTTGGTAACACTAGAATACAAACAGATGTAAGAACTGATAAAAGATATGAATGTCCAGGATATTAGCACCGTCATTTTCGAAATATACAAAAGTTGTCTGAATTGTGCTAGGTTTGTGGGGATTGTACCTCAAACAATTTTTTGAAAATTCGAAAAATGGGCCAGCACCGCCATTCCGTTTTTTTTTTTTGAAAAAACGAAAGTTGTGCTAAACGAGTACATGATTGCGCCGTTTTCTAATATTGTACATCTCGAAGCGTTTTTGAAAAAATAGGTAGTTTTGATAAAGTGCCAGCACTTCCATTTTGTTTTTATTGCTGTTTTGCCGTTTTTCCAAAAATACGACCACTAACCGCTTTTTAGAAAATTGTTAATTTATGATTTACGGCATACAGAATTGAAAAACAAATGATTTTGCAAGCTGGAAACGCGTTACACAGTGTTTCACTTTGTGAAAAAGTGTTATTTCTTCAGAAACGCATCTTACAGACAAATACAATTTTCAGATACCTAATTTTAGATTTTATGGTACTCACCACCCCGACGGTAAGGCTCATGGGGGCACTGGTATCCTAATACGAAAACGTATGAAACATGAAGTCGCTGAAGGAGTCTCACAAAACTTCCGTCAAGCGACAACAATTCGTATCCAGATTCAAGGTAGTTTTCTTACCATTTCAGCATTATATTTCCCCCCGCGGTTCGCGATATCAGAAGATATACTTCTGAACTTTTTCAATGGTCTCGGACGCAACTTTATTGCTGCTGGTGACTACAATGCCAAACATACACACTGGGGATCCCGTTTAGCAAACCCTAGGGGAAACATGCTGTATAAATGTTTAATGCGACGTGAAAATAAATTGGACTTTATATCTCCCAGTCAACATACATATTGGCCTTCTGATATTAACAAAAAGCCTGACTTGATAGACTTCGGTATAATAAGAGGAGTTAGTAAATCTAACTTATCTGCTAGTACCTGCACTGACTTATCGTCAGACCACTCGCCAGTTATATTTCTTCTTCACGAGAAGACAGTACTTGTAGACGACCCACTAAGGCTTACGTCATACACAACTAACTGGTTAAAATACAGGAAGTACATTAGTAGTCATTTAGATTCGAATCATCTAATTTCTAACGCGGAAGAGATCGTTAACAACGTATCCAACTTGAACGTGATCCTGGAACAGGCGGCCATCCACGCTACACACAGACAAATAAAAGCGACAAATAGTTTAAATACTTACACTAACCGGGTAATAGAGCACCTTGTAAGTGAAAAAGGAGGTTCCGTCGCGAATGGCAGCGAAATAGGTCACCAGCGGCCCGACTAAGACTGACTGAAGCTACTAAAAGGTTGCAAAACGCACTTAGAAATGAAGAAAGTAGACAGCATGCTAGTTTCATTGCAAGTTTAACTCCGACTGCTTCAACCAAATTCACATTATGGAAAACATTAAGAAATACTAGTATGCCCACCGAAACTCAATTTCCAATACGCAACGCAAATGGAAAGTGGGCAATATCAGAAAAGGAAAAAGCCAATGTTTTTGCAAAACATCTGTCCCAGGTATTTCGCGCAAATCCTACAAGTAGCGACCTCCTTCCATCTGATGATAAAAGGTCTGCCGTAATACCATTGTTTACTAACGCAAATGAAGTTCTGAATGTCATTAAAGAAACCGTGAATCCAGGTAAAGCACCTGGATATGATCTTATCACGCCCTGGCAAAATTATTTAACTCTATTTTGAGACATGGTTACTTTCCTAAAGTGTGGAAAATTTCTCTGATTCAGATGATTTTAAAGCCAGGAAAGGACAAATAAGTACCTTCCTCATACAGGCCGATCAGTTTGCTTCCCTGCTTATCCAAACTATTTGAAAAAGTTCTTTTATCGAAGATAAAACCGTTCCTCGTGTCAAATAACATAATACCAGACCATCAGTTTGGATTCTGCGAAGGTCACAGCACTATCGAACAAGTAAACCGTCTGACCCAAGCAATTGAAAAATCATTTGAACGGTGAGAATATTGCTGCGCCGTATTCCTGGATGTTGCTCAAGCATTTGACAAAGTCTGGCACTTTGGCTTGACCTACAAAATTTTCAAATACTTACCGGCAAATACGCATCGAATTCTTGAGTCTTACTTAGAAAACCGCAGATTCAGAGTCAAATGTGGACAACACGTCACCGATGACCGCGAAATACTAGCAGGTGTTCCCCAGGGAAGCGTCATAGGGCCTGTCCTTTACCTTCTGTTTACCGCAGATATCCCTACCAGCCCAAACGTGCTAACATCTACTTTTGCCGATGATACCGCTATAATGGCCACACATAAAAAGCAGGACATTGCAACTGTGAACCTAGGTGTACAACTCAGACGAGTAGAATCTTGGCTCTCTTACTGGAGAATAAAAGTCAATGAGGCTAAATGCACACAGATAACTTTCTCACTGAATTTTAGCACTTGTCCGACATTGAAACTAAACAATATTCGTTTTTCTCAATCTGATCATGTTTCATACCTTGGAATCCACCTGGATCGCCGACTCACCTTGAGAAGTCATATCGAAGCCAAGAAAACTCAACTGAAACTTAAGGTCCATCAACTTCACTGTCTCCTAAACGCGAACTCGAAACTAAGCCTTGAATATAAGGTCCTGCAATCCGGCAATCAAACCTATCTGGTTATACGGTACCCAGCTATGGGGCAAATCAAGCTCGAGCAATCTCGACAAAATACAAAGAGTCCAATCGAAGACATTGCGTCTTATTACCGGTGCCCCTTGGTATATGAAGAATGAAAACATCCACCGAGACTTGAAAATACCTCTCGTCAAAGAGGCAATTCAAAAAATCAATATAAAGCACAAAGAGAAGCTCGAACGTCATGATAACATACTTGCTAGACAATTATTGTGCAGTCCAAGCTCTTTAAGACTTCGGAGAAACGAACGCCGTGTTTTCTAATATGCACTTGTGCTTCATCCGTAACAGTAATCGCGAACACACGCGCCTGAAAGACTGTGTAGAATTCTTTTTTCTACGTCACGTGACTTAAATGCTCTTATACGTGATCTTTAAAACAGTCAATATCAATTGCGGACGAACATTAAAAAAAGACTGTGTAGAATCCTTTATTCTACGTCACGTGGCTTAAATGCTCTCATACGTGATCCTTAAAACAGTCAACACGAAAAACCTACATAACCTAAATTACGTCATCCACTCTTATATTCTATAGTTATCCGTTATACATACATTACTAGAGTTCTTCACTCTACATAATATGGCGAACACTCTGTAAATGACTGTAAGGGTCCTCTGGCCCTTTATGACGAGGTTTAAGCCAAACTAGGTTTAAAATTCTCAGACATGTGAACCATACCAGTTATATACTATTTTGACCAAATTAATTAAAATTCCTGCCAATAAGAAGAGATCCACATTACAAGAAAGCCATACTAGGATTCATTATTGAATTATACTTAAGATTCGTATACTTATTGTTAGGCTCCTTTGGAGCAGATTCAATAAGTCAAATAAAGCTTATATAAAAAAAAAATATGACATTAACGGGCTATGTTCAGTTCTACTATTGAAATGGGTGTGTTTAATGTTGTAACAGTATTTATGTCCCTACTAAGTATACTCCTACATCTGTATTTGGTAACACTAGAATACAAACAGATGTAAGAACTGATAAAAGATATGAATGTCCAGGATATTAGCACCGTCATTTTCGAAATATACAAAAGTTGTCTGAATTGTGCTAGGTTTGTGCGGATTGTACCTTAAACAATTTTTTGAAAATTCGAAAAATGGGCCAGCACCGTCATTCCGTTTTTTTTTGAAAAAACGAAAGTTGTGCTAAACGAGTACATGATTGCGCCGTTTTCTAATATTGTACGTCTCGAAGCGTTTTTGAAAAAATAGGTAGTTTTGATAAAGTGCCAGCACTTCCATTTTGTTTTTATTGCTGTTTTGCCGTTTTTCCAAAAATACGACCACTAACCGCTTTTTAGAAAATTGTTAATTTATGATTTACGGCATACAGAATTGAAAAACAAATGATTTTGCAAGCTGGAAACGCGTTACACAGTGTTTCATTTTGTGAAAAAGTGTTATTTCTTCAGAAACGCATCTTACAGACAAATACAATTTTCAGATACCTATTTTTAGATTTTATGGTACTCACCACCCCGACGGTAAGGCTCATGGGGGCACAGGTATCCTAATACGAAAACGTATGAAACATGAAGTCGCTGAAGGAGTCTCACAAAACTACCTTCAAGCGACAACAATTCGTATCCAGATTCAAGGTAGTTTTTTTTACCATTTCAGCAATATATTTCCCCCCGCGGTTCGCGATATCAGAAGATATACTTCTGAACTTTTTCAATGGTCTCGGACGCAACTTTATTGCTGCTGGTGACTACAATGCCAAACATACGCACTGGGGATCCCGTTTAGCAAACCCTAGGGGAAACATGCTGTATAAATGTTTAATGCGACGTCAAAATAAATTGGACTTTATATCTCCCAGTCAACCTACATATTGGCCTTCTGATATTAACAAAAAGCCTGACTTGATAGACTTCGGTATAATAAGAGGAGTTAGTAAATCTAACTTATCTGCTAGTACCTGCACTGACTTATCGTCAGACCACTCGCCAGTTATTTTTCTTCTTCACGAGAAGACAGTACTTGTAGACGACCCACTAAGGCTTACTTCATACACAACTAACTGGTTAAAATACAGGAAGTACATTAGTAGTCATTTAGATTCGAATCATCTAATTTCTACGCGGAAGAGGTCGTTAACAACGTATCCAACTTGAACGTGATCCTGGAACAGGCGGCCATCCACGCTACACACAGACAAATAAAAGCGACAAATAGTTTAAATACTTACACTAACCGGGTAATAGAGCACCTTGTAAGTGAAAAAGGAGGTTCCGTCGCGAATGGCAGCGAAATAGGTCACCAGCGGCCCGACTAAGACTGACTGAAGCTACTAAAAGGTTGCAAAACGCACTTAGAAATGAAGAAAGTAGACAGCATGCTAGTTTCATTGCAAGTTTAACTCCGACTGCTTCAACCAAATTCACATTATGGAAAACATTAAGAAATACTAGTATGCCCACCGAAACTCAATTTCCAATACGCAACGCAAATGGAAAGTGGGCAATATCAGAAGAGGAAAAATCCAATGTTTTTGCAAAACATCTGTCCCAGGTATTTCGCCCAAATCCTACAAGTAGCGACCTCCTTCCATCTGATGATAAAAGGTCTGCCGTAATACCATTGTTTACTAACGCAAATGAAGTTCTGAATGTCATTAAAGAAACCGTGAATCCAGGTAAAGCACCTGGATATGATCTTATCACGCCCTGGCAAAATTATTTAACTCTATTTTGAGACATGGTTACTTTCCTAAAGTGTGGAAAATTTCTCTGATTCAGATGATTTTAAAGCCAGGAAAGGACAAATAAGTACCTTCCTCATACAGGCCGATCAGTTTGCTTCCCTGCTTATCCAAACTATTTGAAAAAGTTCTTTTATCGAAGATAAAACCGTTCCTCGTGTCAAATAACATAATACCAGACCATCAGTTTGGATTCTGCGAAGGTCACAGCGCTATCGAACAAGTAAACCGTCTGACCCAAGCAATTGAAAAATCATTTGAACGGTGAGAATATTGCTGCGCCGTATTCCTGGATGTTGCTCAAGCATTTGACAAAGTCTGGCACTTTGGCTTGACCTACAAAATTTTCAAATACTTACCGGCAAATACGCATCGAATTCTTGAGTCTTACTTAGAAAACCGCAGATTCAGAGTCAAATGTGGACAACACGTCACCGATGACCGCGAAATACTAGCAGGTGTTCCCCAGGGAAGCGTCATAGGGCCTGTCCTTTACCTTCTGTTTACCGCAGATATCCCTACCAGCCCAAACGTGCTAACATCTACTTTTGCCGATGATACCGCTATAATGGCCACACATAAAAAGCAGGACATTGCAACTGTGAACCTAGGTGTACAACTCAGACGAGTAGAATCTTGGCTCTCTTACTGGAGAATAAAAGTCAATGAGGCTAAATGCACACAGATAACTTTCTCACTGAATTTTAGCACTTGTCCGACATTGAAACTAAACAATATTCGTTTTTCTCAATCTGATCATGTTTCATACCTTGGAATCCACCTGGATCGCCGACTCACCTTGAGAAGTCATATCGAAGCCAAGAAAACTCAACTGAAACTTAAGGTCCATCAACTTCACTGGCTCCTAAACGCGAACTCGAAACTAAGCCTTGAATATAAGGTCCTGCAATCCGGCAATCAAACCTATCTGGTTATACGGTACCCAGCTATGGGGCAAATCAAGCTCGAGCAATCTCGACAAAATACAAAGAGTCCAATCGAAGACATTGCGTCTTATTACCGGTGCCCCTTGGTATATGAGGAATGAAAACATCCACCGAGACTTGAAAATACCTCTCGTCAAAGAGGCAATTCAAAAAATCAATATAAAGCACAAAGAGAAGCTCGAACGTCATGATAACATACTTGCTAGACAATTATTGTGCAGTCCAAGCTCTTTAAGACTTCGGAGAAACGAACGCCTCTGATATTCTAGAGTTATCCGTTATACATACATTACTAGAGTTCTTCACTCTACATAATATCGCGAATACTCTGTAAATGACTGTAAGGGTCCTCTGGCCCTTTATCACGAGGTTTAAGCCAAACTAGGTTTAAAATTCTCAGACATGTGAACCATACCAGTTATATACTATTTTGACCAAATTAATTAAAATTCCTGCCAATAAGCAGAGATCCACATTACAAGAAATCCATACTAGGATTCATTATTGAATGTATAATTCAATAATGAATCCTAAGATTCGTATACTTATTGTTAGGCTCCTTTGGAGCAGATTCAATAATTCAAATAAAGCTTATATAAAAAAAATATGACATTAACGGGCTATGTTCAGTTCTACTATTGAAATGGGTGTGTTTAATGTTGTAACAGTATTTATGTCCCTACTAAGTATACTCCTACATCTGTTTTTGGTAACACTAGAATACAAACAGATGTAAGAACTGACAAAAGATATGAATGTCCAGGATATTGGCACCGTCATTTTCGAAATATACAAAAGTTGTCTGAATTGTGCTAGGTTTGTGCGGATTGTACCTCAAACAATTTTTTGAAAATTCGAAAAATGGGCCAGCACCGCCATTCCGTTTTTTTGAAAAAACGAAAGTTGTGCTAAACGAGTACATGATTGCGCCGTTTTCTAATATTGTACATCTCGAAGCGTTTTTGAAAAAATAGGTAGTTTTGATAAAGTGTCAGTACTTCCATTTTGTTTTTATTGCTGTTTTGCCGTTTTCCAAAAATATTACCACTAACCGCTTTTTAGAAAATTGTTAATTTATGATTTACGGCATACAGAATTGAAAAACAAATGATTTTGCAATAAGAAAAACTAAGCTGGAAACGAGTTACACAGTGTTTCACTTTGTGAAAAAGTGTTATTTCTTATATCAGCGTTTTTTAAAAATCGCCAAATTACCTTAGCACACAACACATATTCACACGAAACCTTCATTATTGTGTTAGGCCCACCAAGTACTACAATAGATCCTTACAACTTTTTGTTGTAAAGGACACCGATGTTTTACTAAAACGTAGTTTTTAAACCATTGCATACTTTTCGGGGATTTTCTTGAAAAACTGCTGTACGTTTCCAAATTATCACTATCTGAAAATTTGGGAAAGGGAATATTAAGCAAACATAATTTTTTTGTCACATGTCGATATTTGTTAGCTTCTAGCGCTTCAAAAATAATAGCTTTTGTTGTTTTTTGCGTGTTTTAACTATATATTTCTAAATATATATAACACTTAAAATCGATAAATTTAATAATTTAGACAATATTGGCGTATTTTTAAATGAGGTGTGTACTATTCAGGGTTTTCTTGTTATAACTTCGCGAAAAATTAAAAATATATAATCTGAAACTTATGCTAAGTTGTTTTAGCACAATTTTTCCGTCACACGACAAAAATCGCTCACTTTCATAACTTTAAAAAAACGTGTTTTTTACTTTTCTAGTTTTTTTACTTAAATCTAGCGATTTAAATAAACGTGTTTTTTAATTTTTTGGCGATTTTTTGCAATATTTTTGCAAATCTAAAACTTGTGCTAAGTTGTGTTGCATAGCACTCAATTTTTGTAGTAAATCGAAAATTTCTAACTTCCAACGTTTCTGAAATAGTAGCTGTTTTTTGCTTTTGCTTGACTATTACACTGAGAAAATTAAAAACTATTAAAATCTAAAACTTTTGCAAAGTTGTTGTAGCCTAGCACAATTTTTGTTCCAAACGACAAAAACTGCTAAACTAATTAATATCCTTTATATGGGCTTTTTTAAGAGGTGCCAGTTTGCCGCGTTGGCAGGCAGGCCCCTTGATTACCCCTCCCTTCCCGACAAAACTGCTCCTAATCCAAGGTACGTTGTCATCTCAGCATACGACTCGCTATTCAAAGCACACTTTTATAATAAGTAAAGAGATTCTGTTAAAAACTCCTCTAAGAGATGGTAGCCTGCTGCTCTTAGTAAACGACAAAAAAAAAACTGAGAAAAACATTTCTAGAAAAAAAAAATAGTTGGAGTTTGTAAAATTATTTTTAAATTGCATAAAAATTAAAACTACACTACGCCCCATATCTAATTAAACTCCCGGAATCAGAAATTATCAAAAAACTGTCGTAGACGCATACAAATGTGAGAAATCTGTAGAGGGTAAGAAATAAAAGACTGGAGTTCTGCTTCTAACTTTCGATCTTTACACCACCCTGGCAAAGATAGATGTTTCTTATCACAAGGCTTTTGTCAGAGAATAATATTCTAACCCCATAGATGTAAGCAGTGCCAGTTGCTCGGAGATCAGACAACACAAAATAAAAACTATGAATAACAACGACAATTCACCCTCTTAGTCTCAATCTGTCAGTCAAAGTAACTCTTCCAATTCAACATTACAAGAAACTACTTATTACATGACACCAAAAAATTGTCTGTACAAATTTTCAGTGATAACGCGGATAGTTTTCTTGTTTGATTTTGCTATTTGCAATTTTTTAGTACTGCCGATAACACACAAGGTCAATATATTTTTTTACCTATCCATGTGTGGTGTGGATAGTAAACGCTTTGAAGAGAGAAACTGTGGCTTACTAGAAATTTTACTACCCATCAGTAATTTATAAAATAACCAATTTTGCACATGTCGCATTACCTACAGAATAGCCCTAGATAGACCGCTCTATTGACAAAAGCTAGCAATGGATATTTATTCGTGCGAAATCTATGCGGTACTAGTGGATTCAGAACTTGCTATAATGAAATGGTGTTTTTTCAGACGTGAGGTTTTTAAGAAGAAATAAAACGCATATGTGTCAGCGCATAGAGAAAGGGACCTAAGGGTAAAAAAATTCATTTTCATTTTTTTTTCTTTTTTTGATGTGGACAACATCTGATAGAAGGGACCTTATCTTTAGAAAGCTTCGTCTGAATATGTATTGTATGCTACCTATTTTGGCGATTTTTAAAAAACTCTTAAATAAAAAATAACACTTTATCAAAAAGTGAAACACTGTGTGACGCGTTTGATGGCTTTGATAAGGACAATCCAGCTTAGTTTTTCTTTTTGCAAAAAAAAAATGCCAAACAATACTAAACAAAAATAGCATGACACGCCGCACACGTGATCTGTCAAAAAAGGCTATTGAAAAAAGTATCTTTACTTGGATGACTCACTGCAAAAAATATTTTTAAAAAAGTAGGCTCGGCAAGTGCAACACTTGCGGTAAGTGCAACCCTGATTTCATATCGGTTGCGTAAATCGAGAGAGTACTTTATTTATTATAGAATCTGGTGCAAAGAAAGGAAGAAAAAATGAGTAGCTTTTTAAATGTTTTGTTTAAAAAAGTCGTTATACCAACATGCGGTCATCCAGGAACTAGTAGGCGAGTCGAAATATTCAACTAGATTCGATAGAGCGTCATCTGAATTATAGTCCATGTGTTTTCTCTATACCGGATCGATAATTGAATCTTGTGGGCAGTACTGCGAATCCGACACGTTAAACATAAATTGAATAAAAGTTCCGAGTCAGTGCTCGTGAAACTGCAAGTCACGCCACTAATCTATAACACAAACTATCTTAAAAAATTTCCCCTACACATTCACAGTCACGTAATTATTAACCAACGCATACTCCAAGAGCTTTTCATGTGTAAAATTTCGACCAGCCAACCGGATACCACAATATTAATTTGTTGACGCTGATTAACATCAGCAAGCAGAAAGAAACTGGAAAAATAATATCCATTAAGGTTAGGTTAGATTAAAGTATATTCTAATTTTATTGAGAATATGTAATCACTATTATTTCTACTTGTGTTCCTTTTTATGTACGTAATTTGTGAGCAATAGTGGGTTTTTGTTAGTAAAATTTTGGAGCCTTCGTGAGGAAAAGTGCTAGGATTGACAATGTTTTCGTTACAGTAGAAGTTACGTGGTAGTTTGAGAGTACGGTCAATTACCAAACTTTTTTCTAAGAGAGCTTCCTTAGGTAGGAATATAGGAGGTGTCACGTTTTTAAGCGGTTGAAGAAACATTCTTAATATAAAAGCTTTATGTGTCCTTATATAGTACAGTCTTTTTAGTGAGGGTGATTTAAGGTATGTCATTTTTTAATACTCGTATTCGGCTTATGTTTAATGACTAATAATAGGATTTTGTTCATTTTGTTGAAAAACTATATTCGTTATCTTCAATTGTTTAATTGTATATATACTTAGTAGGGACATAAATACTGTTACACACTTTTTATGCTATAAAATAAAAAGTACTGAATGTTTTTGGACCAAATTTTTTTTAATATATATGGATGTATATTGTATCTAAAAAGAATCTACTTATTCGAAATGTCCATCTTTTGCCTTTACACACGCCTTAAGTCGCACTGGTCAATCGTCAATAGCTGCACGAACCTCGCCAGTGGAAAATTGGCCACAGCTCAGACCAAAGCAGTCTTAAGAGATCCAATGTTGGGGTATCTTTTGTGACAAACCTTGGCCTCTAAAACCGTCTACAATTTGTAATCCAATGGGTTCAAATCTGGACTGCCTGAGGGTCATTCTTCAGAGGAAATGAACGCTGGCAAATTGTTTCGAAGCCAGGCCTGGGACGCTTTAGCCTTATGGGCCGGCGCAGAATCCTGCTGGAAAGTCCATGGCTGGTTTTGGAACAAGGAATTGTTAAGAGGCTTCACAACATCTTCCAAAACGGTTTATTGGTAAACTTTGGCCGATGTTTTGACTCCTTGTTCGCAGAAATGCAGGTCAGTGACCCATCGTAAGAGACACCCCACCAAACCAAGACTGATGCTTGGTGATGACCCTCTTCCACCTTTGGGATCAGTTCAGATGCTTCCTTAGATGACCGCGCATACACTCTATCATTTGCTTTTTAATTTTTTCCTGAACGGTAAAAATTTGTTCATCGGTGAACAAAATATTTCTGTGCAATTTATCAGCGTGCTTCACCAAAAGACGTTTGCATTTTTCAATCCTATTTTTTTTAAAGCTGCATTCAATAAATGTCCTGTGCGTCGTTTGAAAGCCCCAAGTCCCAAGACTTTTTTAATGATTCGACTCATGGTCTTTTGCGTGATATTCATCTCACGGACTATGATTTTTTGTTTTCGGAGCGGATTTCTGTGAATTCTTGATTTAACAGCTTTGATGACACGCGGTGTTCGAACAGAGCGTGGACGTGTTTCTGTGAATTCTTGATTTAACAGCTTTGATGACACGCGGTGTTCGAACAGAGCGTGGGCGGCCCGACCGGAGACGGTCTCTTCCACCTCCAGTCTTCTCAAACAGTTTTACGCATCGGTAGACGAAAATGCGGCTAATCCCTAGTGGCCGGAGAGTTTTGAAAATATCGTTTTTTTTTTCATTTCACACTTGAAAAGCGCTATTACAGGGATACGGTTCTCATTATCTGACCAATCCATGATGAAAGTTGAAACAATTTTAAAATCCCGTTACAGACTAAAGCTACTGAGGTTAGCTTTCAAAACCCATATGACAATAACGGGGTATGTTCAGTTCTACTTTTGAAATGGGTGTGTTCAACATTGAACACACCCATTTCAATAGTAGAGACCGTCACCGGTCGACCGGTGACCATCTAAAGATTAGGTCCCTTCTATCAGATGTTGTCCACATCAAAAAAAGAAAAAAATGAAAATGGATTTTTTACCCTTAGGTCCCTTTCTCTATGCGCTGACACATATGCGTTTTATTTCTTCTTAAAAACCTCACGTCTGAAAAAACACCATTTAATTATAGCAAGTTACTGAATCCACTAGTTACCCTACCGCATAGATTTCGCACGAATAAATATCCATTGCTAGCTTTTGTCAATAGAGCGGTCTATCTAGGGCTATTCTGTAGGTAATGCGACATGTGCAAAATTGGTTATTTATAAATTACTGATGGGTAGTAAAATTTCTAGTAAGCCACAGCTTCTCTCTTCAAAGCGTTACCTATCCACACCACACATTGATAGGTAAAAAAATATATTGACCTCTTGTGTTATCGGCAGAACTAAAAAATTGCAAATAGCAAAATCAAACAAGAAAATTATCCGCGTTATCACTGAAAATTTGTACAGACAATTTTTTTGGTGTCATGTAATAAGTAGTTTCTTGTAATGTTGAATTGGAAGTGTTACTTTGACTGACAGATTGAGGCTAAGAGGGTGAATTGTCGTTGTTATTCATAGTTTTTATGTTGTGTTGTCTGATCTCCGAGCTACTGGCACTGCTTACATCTATGGGGTTAGAATATTATTCTCTGACAAATGCCTTGTGAGAAGAAACATCTATCTTTGTCAGGATGGTATAAAGATCGAAAGTTAGAAGCAGAACTCTAGTCTTTTCTTTCTTACCCTCTACAGATTTCTCACATTTGTATGCGTCTACTACAGTTTTTTGATAATTTCTGATAGATATGGGGCGTAGTGTAGTTTTAATTTTTATGCAATTTAAAAATAATTCTACAAACTCCAACTATTTTTTTTGTTTCTAGAAATGTTTTTCTCAGTTTTTTTGTCGTTTACTTAGAGCAGCAGGCTACCATTTCTTAGTGGAGTTTTTAACAGAACCTCTTTACTTATTACATAAAGTGCGCTTTGAATAGCGAAGCAACATCCAACGCATTTTCGAGTCGTATGCTAAGATGACAACGTACCTTGGATTAGAAGCAGTTTTGTCAAAGTTGAAACAGTTTTGTGAAAGTTGAAACAATTTTAAAATCCCGTTACAGACTAAAGCTACTGAGGCTAGCTTTCAAAACCCATATGACATTAACGGGGTATGTTCCGTTCTACTATTGAAATGGTGTGTTCAATGTTGTATATATATATATATATATATATATATATATATATATATATATATATATGTATATATATATATATATATATATATATATATATATATATATATATATATATATATATATATATATATATATATATATATATATATATATATATATATATATATATATATATATATATATATATATATATATATATATATATATATATATATATATATATATATATATATATATATATATATATATATATATATATATATATATATATACGGGACCTAATCTTTAAAATGACTCTCCTGAACAAAACTGGTTATGGCCAAGAATTTAGCTTTAATTTGAAGATAAGTGTTTTTTTTCCTTTATGTTTTAAAAATAACTTCCGGGTATGTCAGCAATAACGCGCCGAATATTCTCTTTCAAGTCGTCAATCGTGTTGGGCGTATCTGCGTAGACAAGCGGCTTCACATAACGCCACTAAAAATAGTCCAGCGGTGTTAAATCGCGAGATAATGCACTCACCAAAAGTTACCATCAATAATTTTAATGTTTTGTTGGCTGTATGGCATTTGTGAAGCGACGTCTTGTTGGAACCAAAGGGCGTCCATATCAACATCCTCCAATTCAGGCACGAAAAAGTCATTAATCAAGGCTCTATAGCGTTCCCCATTGACTGTAACATTATGGCTGGCTTAATTTTTGAAGAAATAAGGACCAATGTTTCCCTCTGAACAATAGCACACCAAATAGTGAGGATATTAAATGCGACACTTTTGGTTATTAACGTACCCATTCAACCAATAGTAAGATCCATAGCTGAACAAAATTTTCTTGTAAAAGTCAGGATCAGTGGCCATCTCCTTTTGGGCCCATTCACCACGTTTTGCAAACGTTGTTCCGGGATAAGTCTATTCATTATAAAATGGCAAAACAAACTGAGCTTAAATCAAGTGACAGCTGTCAAAAAGACCAACTCAAAAAAATGTGACCAGATTACACGTCTAAAAAACACACTTTATATGAAAAAGACAATTGCTATTTGCCAAACAAGCGGGTTGTTTTTGTTTGCTTTTACGTATGTATGTATAAGTATGTATTTGCACGCATGCACATTCATTCATCTGTGGTCAATAACATAAAAAGAGCTATCAATAAAAAAAATAAAATTTATTTATAGGATATTTGACGATATCCTTCGTGTGTATTTAGAATGTTAAAAAATATATTTTTACACACATTGGTACATATATGTGACAGAGCATAGAGAAGGGACCTAAGGGTAAAAAATCAATTTTCATTTTTTTTTCTTTTTTTGATGTGGACAACATCTGGGCATCGAATGAGACCAATCGCATGCCCCAAAAGTGTTCCCTCCGAGAGATTTGCGCGTTTTATGAAAGTGAAGTCGACGATTCTACACCAAAGATACACGTATTTAAATCTTTAAAATAGTTCTCCTGAACAAAACTGGTTTTTACCCTTAGGTCCCTTTCTATTTTGCGCGTCACATATTGGTTTTTATTGTTGTTAAATATATTTATTAATAAAATGTGTATATTATATATAAAAACCAGCGATAGGCAACCTATACTATTACATGTAGCGATTGTGTCCCTATTTGCATTTTCGCCTTCACAACGAGCTGGAGTTGTCAATTACATTTCATCACAAATACCCAATCTAAAATTGGCAAACTTTTTTTATATCATTAGTGGTGTTTTTGGTTAAGCTTCTATAACTTATACTGAACCGCAATAGTTAATTCACTTCTTTACAAAAATTGTCAATAATAAGCATATCTATAAAAGAGCACTGCTGTACTCGATTTTAGAAAGAAAGTCTCAGAAAAATACAGCAAATTATTTTTAAGAAATCGAATAAATTGTGCTTTTCCGGTTTTGCTATCCAGTCATAGTTAACGCGGCATAACCAATAACACCTCTAATATTGATAGTTTTTAATCATAAAAAACATATTCATTTTTTTAGCAGAAATTTATTTCTATTTTTGGTTTTAAAATAGAAATTAAATTTGTCTCTGTATTTCTTTAAAAAGTTTAATTTTTAATTAATACATAAAATATTAATTCTATCCTAAATAAAAGAGATAGAAAAGAAACAAAGATTTATTTTATTGATAATTTCAAAGCTGAATATTTATTTTGTTTTAAATATGTATAAATAAAATTTTTAATATTATAACTTAGTTTAATAATAAGGATTGCATCACAAGTTAAACTCTCGTATTCCTTGTGAAAAGCGTAATAATGGGTTTGCAAGCCATGTTTTTTCATGCGTGACAACGCACATTGACAAAACAAACTTTCCGGTTTGCCAAAGTAATTTTCTGAAAATAAAAAATGTAAATATTGTTTATCAAACATTTTGGTTTACATACACGGTTTTAAATCAACAAGCGGTAACAGCACCTACCTTGTTAAATACTCTAGCGATGAAATCAGAAACACACCGCACCGCGCCTTGATTATGTATATTACCGATAAAAACTTAAGTAAATTAATATATGCTGTTTTTCAAGGTTAGTTTGTATTGAAGTCTAAACTTTTTTTTATTATTCACTTTTTTTATTTTTCGACTGCATTTAATGTCAAGTGCCAAATTTAATTTGAATACATTAATTATGTCTTTACATAACGTTGGAAGCGTTATAGGTGATCATCGGATACTTGATTCCCAATTAAGTGTCCATGACAATAATATTAACTTTGCTCATTTTAACTGTCAGAGCTTTAACGTTACTCCAGGTTCTTCTAAACTTTCCGAAATAAGAAAATGAGTTGTACGACGCATTCTCCGTTTTAAATTTTTCCAATATCTACAGCACCGCAGATGTTAATTTGCAATTGGATGAAATCATGTCTAGGTTGGCTTCTGTTCATTTTATTTTCCCCATAAGGAGAAAAAGGTTGAATATCAGGAGTGATGAATGGTTTTCTTCTCCACAGATAGTGTATCACTGCTCCATACGGGATCTGACCTATAAAGCTTTTTGAGAGTGGTAGTGATGAAAATTCGAAAATGTTTTGTAGAGCTAGAAATAAAGCCACGAAAGTTATTAGGAGAATTGAAAAGTGAAGCTCATGCCGCTATTTTTGCCGGTAGCAAAAGTTCTAAAACCTTATGGAACCGTCTTCGAACTAATGGAGTGTTTTATCGCCAAAGATGGCCAACGTTGACGTAGAGGAATTAAACACATTATTTACTAATAATCAACTGCCTAGTTCGACTGATAGTAGTTGTATCAACCAAATTATTGGAAATAGCCAAAGTGACAACAATTCAAAAGAAGTCAAGCTCGTATTCTCCTGATATCGTAAGACCTATTTCTTTGCTTCCTATCCTATCAAAAGTTGTGGAAAATATTCTTAAGCGGCAGTTGTTAGACCATATTGAGAGTAAATCGCTGCTAAATGATTGTCAATGTGGTTTCCGGAAGGACAGGAGTACTTAAGCTCTATTAATTGGCCTTACTGACTCAATAAGGAAGAATACTCATGATCAAAAAATGTGTATGTTTTTGTCTTTAGATTTAGAAAAAGCCTTCGATAGGGTGGAATATGGAATTTTGATAAACACATTACTTAAAGAATATGGACTTGAAAAAAGTGCCTGTAGTTTAATGCTATCTTATTTATGTGGTAGAAAGCAGTTTGTTCGTGTCAATGGAGTCTCATCGTCTGTTTTGTCTGTTAGGAGTGACCAGTTATTGGTCCAATTTTGTTTGTGATGTTTACTAATGACCTTTTCAAAATTCTTTGCGATTGGTGTACACCATACTCTTTTGCTGATGATGTTCAGCTATTATTTTGCGGAGAAATCCAGTATTTAGATGTTTTACAAGCCAAAACTAATTATGTTTTGAAATTATTAAGCGTATGGATGTGCTCCAACAAGCTTAGTATTAATCCTTCTAAAACAAATGCAATACGGTTTTCATCATCATCTTTTATCAACCTAGATTTGCAATACAATGTTACGTCTGAGAATAGTGCTTTGAGCAACACATTCGCAGCATTGCTTCACGCATTAGTTTCAAACTTCGTCAACTATACAACACCAATTTAGTTTTACCTCGTTGGGTGAAAACAAAACTGGTTCATGGCCTAATATGCAAAATATTTTGTACTGCCTAGAGGTGTATACAGAAACTTCACAAAGTAATATGAAAATAATAAAGGCAGTGTTGCATAGAGTTATGCGCTATTTATATTCTGTTAAACCGTATGCTCACATATCTCCGATTGTAAATAACTTTTTAGGCTGTTCCTTTGTGGAATTTGTGCACATTCGGTTGCTATACTTTTTTTTACAAGATATACAAAATTCAATCTCCTTTGTTCCTAGCAAATTCATTTGTCTTCAGTCACTCAATTCTTAACAGACAGTTAATTATTCCGAAGGTAACACCGCTTATAGATCGATCCAAGAACATTTTACCAAGCAATTTACAAACGTTTAATTTGTCTTCCATGACATTTCGAAACATTTTATGGAACATTTTCGTTCAAGTAAAGAGTAATGCTTTTCTTTATATGTTTTTCCATGGTTTCTTGATTATCACTTATATGCTTTCATCAGGTTTTTTTCTCTTTTATTAGAGAAAAATAAGGATTATTTTAATATATATTAGTTTTTTATTTATACTGTTTTTTTTAGTAGTCTATGATGTTTTATATAACATTTTGATGCATATTGTAATTTAGCTTTAATAGGCCTTAATGGGCTCGAATTACATGTCAAAAAAGAAATGAAATATATGTACATTTAAGTCTAAAGTGATAAAAATTATTCGTTTCAAAGCAACTGTGCGTTTGTAACTTTCGACAACAAATCTGCAAGTAAAAGGAAAGTCAAATGTCGAAGCAATAAAATTTGTGCATTCAGAAGCCAAATAATATTAAAGCGGCATCTATTGACTATGTTTATTTTAATTCCCATTATTTTTCAGAAATTTCGGTTTTGAGTTTCTGTCATGGAAAAAAGTGCCTAAATTTTTATTTTTTACTAAAAAAATAAAAAAATTATAAAAAAGTCCATTAATTTATTTCGTAAATAAAATTGAGGTATAAAAAAACACTCATAAGAATTAAAAAATATTAATTATTTGAAAAAGAGTTTGAAATTTTTGTTTGTACTTTATAGTTTAAAACTTTTTCGATAGCACACTTAGTTTTATTTCTTGAATAGCAGAATAAAGAATAACAGATTTGTTTGTTTGTACACATTTACATTGCTAGAGTTGTAGGTATATGGAGTCATATTTAAAATAGTATAACTTTATTGACAATCGTCATATATTTAAGGGTTGTTCGCTTATGACAATGAAACGAAAACATTTTTTTATCAGATATATAAGATTGCTGCACTTATGAAGAACTTTTTTTTAAAAAATAGTTGCGCTGAGAAGAGCCGTAATGTAAATATATATACAACAAATCTGCAAGTAAAAGGAAAGTCAAATGTCGAAGCAATAAAATTTGTGCATTCAGAAGCCAAATAATATTAAAGCGGCATCTATTGACTATGTTTATTTTAATTCCCATTTTTTTCAGAAATTTCGGTTTTGAGTTTCTGTCATGGAAAAAAGTGCATAAATTTTTATTTTTTACTAAAAAAATAAAAAAAATTATAAAAAAAATCCATTAATTTATTTCGTAAATAAAATTGAGGTATAAAAAAACACTCATAAGAATTAAAAAATATTAATTATTTGAAAAAGGGTTTGAAATTTTTGTTTGTACTTTATAGTTTAAAACTTTTTGGATAGCACACTTCGTTTTATTTCTTGAATAGCAGAATCAAGAATAACAGATTTGTTTGTTTGTACACATTTACATTGCTAGAGTTGTAGGTATATGGAGTCATATTTAAAATAGTATAACTTTATTGACAATCGTCATATATTTAAGGGTTGTTCGCTTATGACAATGAAACGAAAACATTTTTTATCAGATATATAAGATTGCTGCACTTATGAAGAACTTTTTTTTAAAAAATAGTTGCGCTGAGAAGAGCCGTAATGTAAATATATATATATATATATAAATATATATATATATATATATATATATATATATATATATATATATATATATATATATATATATATATATATATATATATATATATATATATATATATATATATATATATATATATATATATATATATATATATATATATATATATATATATATATATATATATATATATATATATATATATATATATATATATATATATATATATATATATATATATATATATATATATATATATATATATATATATATATATATATATATATATATATATACGCAACTTCATAAGAAAACATGGTCTATTCAATAATCTGGAGTATTATTAATAACATTGCGAATGTGCTCCCCCAAAAACTAAAATAGTATATATAACGGAACGTCATTTGTGTATAACGATGCTCGTGCCACGTCCATATTGTGCATTCATTATTCAAAATTTTATAACATTGAGCGGCACACAAAAAAACCGTACACATTAAAAAATAGAAAAAAGGGGCTCAAAATATTCCCGGTTGCAACTTCTACCGTTTAAAGATATCTTAATTAGATATGTACTGGAGTAATGGCACAGGTACGAAGATTAATTTCTTTAACCAGGTGCTAAATAGAGTGCATATACGTGTTTAATTTTGAACCATTTGTAACATTTCGAAATACTCATCTGCGTATTGTCGTTAGGGGATATAGCCATGTCCGCCGAAAGATGAAAAGAGATAGAAGCTTATAATTTATAAGTTATATGTCTTCTGGTTGTAGATCGGTTGGTCTTGAAAATATCGGCCGAAAGAGAAAAAGTTCCCCTTTAAGGGACTAAGAAAAAGTTCTGATTGAATATTTTTGGCTTTATAGCTCTAATAAATAAACTGTTCGCTGGAGGAAGATTAAAGAAAAAGAGTGAAAAGTAGGGAAAACGTCAGATTAGTTGTGCACTAAAACGTTGAATTTTTGCGTGTCGTGACAAATTTTAAATTTTTCAACAATGTACAGAGCAACCAGGTAAGTCGGTAGTTAAAAAAGTGTTTAGTGTCGAAATACGGAGAAATATGTATATACAGTTCGCGCTCGATTTACGTAACCCCCGATTATCGCAACTCCCCGATTTGCACAATCGGTAATATTTTACATTACGGCGCAACAATTTTTTAAAAAAGGGGTCGATAAGTGCAACAATCTTATAAAGATGATAAAAATGGTTTCGTTTCACTGTCATAAGCGAACAATCCTTAAATATATGACGATAGTCAATAAAGTTACACTATTTTAAACATAACTCCATATACCTACGCCACTAGCAATGAAAATGTGTACAAACAAATCTGTTATTCTTTATTCTGCTATTCAAGAAATAAAACGAAGTGTGCTATCGAAAAAGTTTCAAACGATAAAGTACAAACAAAAATTTCAAACTATTTTTCAATATAGTTTAAAATTTGATTGGCTCTTTATAACTACATGTTATTAATGAAATGAATGCACTTTTTTATATTTTTTTATTAAATAGACAGTTTTTTCTTATGTAGTTGCAAGATAGTCAAAAAAATTTAAAATTTAGGCACTTTTCTAAAATTAGAAAATTGTGAATTTTTTTAACTCTAGCGAGGTGTCATTAAAATCTCATTTTTTCGGGATATTTATGGCGTGGCCATTCCATGACAGAAACCCCAAATCGGGAATTTCTGACAATGCTTTGGCAAATTTCTGAAAAAATTGGGAATTAAAATAAACATAGCTAATAGATGTCGCTTTAATATTATTTGGCTTCTGAATGCACAACATTTGACTTTCCTCTTAATTGCAGATATGTTGTCGAAAGTTACAAACGCACAGTTGCTTTAAAACGAATATATTTTTATCATTTTAGACTTATATGTACATATGTATTTATTAATTTACTTAAATCAGTCTCGCTTGAGTTTTTAACAAGGTAGGTTTTGTTACCGCTTGTTGATTTAAAACAGTGTATGCACACCAATATGTTTGATAAACAATATTTACATTTTTTATTTTCAGAAAATTATTTTGGCAAACCTGAAAGTTTGTTTTGTCAATGTGCGTTGTCACGCATGAAAAAAACATGGCTTGCAAAGGCATTAATACGCATTTCACACGGAATACGAGAGTTTTACTTATGCTGCAAGAGAAATCGTTATTATTAAACTTAGTAATAATATTAAAAAAATTATTTATACAAAAATCGAGTACAGCAGTGCACTTTTATAGATATTCTTATAATTTACAATTTTTGTTAAGAAGTAAATTAATTACTGCGGTGCAGTATAAGTTATCGAAGCTTAACCAAAAACACCACTAATGATATAAAAAAAAGTTTGCCAATTTTAGATTGGATATGTGTTGAAATTTAATTGACAACTCCGGTTCATAGTGAGAGCGAAAATGAAAATAAGGACACAATCGCAACATGTAATAGCATAGGTTGCCTATCGCCAATAATATTGGCTTTTCTTTCATTATGAAATGGCAAAACAAACTGAGCATAAATCAAGTGAGAGCAGTCAAAAAGACCAACTCAAAAGAAGTGTGACTAGATTGAAAAACACACGCCTAAAAAACACACTTTATATGAAAAAGACAATTGCTATTTGCAGATCAAGCGAATTGTTTTCGCATGTGTGTATGTATTTGCACGCACATTCATTCATTTGTCGTTAATGACATAAAAAAGAGCTATCAATGAAAAAAATTAAAATTGATTTATAGGATAATTGATGATATCCTACGTGCGTGTTTAGAATGTTAAAAAATATATTTTTACATACATAGGTACATATATTGGCTTTTCTTGTTGTTAAATATTTATATTAACAAAATGTGTATATTATTTGCATTTTCGCTCTCACTACGAACCGGAGTTGTAAATTACATTTCATCACATATATCCAATCTAAACTTGCCAACTTTTTGTTTATATCATTAGTGGTGTTTTTGGTTAAGCTTCTATAACTTATACTGAACCGCAATAGTTAATTCACTTCTTAACAAAAATTGTAAATAATAAGTATATCTTTAAAAGAGTATTGCTGTACTCGATTTTGGAAAGGAAGTCTCCGAATACAACAAATTATTTTTAAGAAATCGAATACAGTTGTGCTTTTCCTACTTAAATGAACAAAATTTGCATTTTTGTTAACAAAGGAATTTCCAATTGCAGTTTTGCTATCCAGTCTTAGTTAACGCGGCATAAACAATTACACTTCTAATATTGATACTTTTTAATCATAAAATATTCTTTGCAAGCCATGTATTGCATGCGTGATAACGCACATTGACAAAACAAACTTTCCGGTTTGCCAAAATAATTTTCTGAAAATAAAATATGTAAATATTGTTTATCAAGCATATTGGTTGGTACAAATTTTACTCTGTGCAACACGGTTTTAAAACAACAAGCGGTAACAAAACCTACCTTGTTAAATACTCAAGCGAGACTGATTTATGTTGTTTGATTCTCTGCAATATGTGTGCACATGTACGTAAGAAATCAGAAAGGCACCGCACCGCGCCTCAATTATATATATATATATCACTGATAAAAACTTAAGTAAATTAATATATGTGACGCGCAAAATAGAAAGGGACCTAAGGTTAAAAAGCAGTTTTGTTCAGGAGAGCCATTTTAAAGATTAGGTCCCTTTCTATTTGCGCTTAGAATCGTCGATTTCACTTTCATAAAACGCGCATATCTCTGGGAGGGAATACTTTTGGGGCATGGGATCGGTCTCATTCGATGCTCAGATGTTGTCCACAACAAAAAAAAGGAAAATTGATTTTTTTTACCCTTAGGTCCCTTTCTGTATGCGCTGTCACATATGTACATTTAAAGGTCCAATTAGTCTTGGCGGTGGACGGTTGACAATAGGCAATCAGGTATTTCAGTTGGGGTTGCATTTTGCATGTGTTAGAGGCAGATAACTACAGTTTTACGGTTGACGACGGTGGACTTCTGCTGGTTGCAGACACAACCGTCCACCGTCAACCGTCAAGACCTTAAGTCTAGTCTAAAATGATAAAAATCGTTTTAAAGCAACTGTGCGTTTGTAACTTTCGACAACAAATCTGCAAGTAAAAGGAAAGTCAAATGTCGAAGCAAGAAAATTTATGCATTCAGAAGCCAAATAATATTAAAGCGACATCTATTGGCTATGTTTATTTTAATTGCCAATTTTTTCAGAAATTTCATGTCATGGAAAGGCTACGCCATAAATATCCCGAAAAAGTGAGATTTTAATAACACCTCTCTATATTTAAAAAAAATCACATTTTTCAAAGTATAAAAAAATGTAAACTGTTTCTAATTGCACATAAGTCCATGTTACAAAAGAAAAATTTTAAAATTAGGTAAAATCGCAAGATTAACGGTTTATTAGGATTCGTGACAAATTTTCCTTTTTTTTACATCCTAATTTCCGCAGTCAAATGGGCCGGTGGTAATGCGTCTACGGCTTCCAAGCATAGCTATTTTTCAGTTTATTTATTAGAGCTATAAAGCCAAAAATATTCAATCAGAACTTTTTCTTAGTCCCTTAAAGGGGAACTTTTTCTCTTTCGGCCGATATTTTCAAGACCAACCGATCTACAACCAGAAGACATATAACTTATAAATTATAAGCTTCTATCTCTTTTCATCTTTCGGCGGACATGGCTATATCCTCTAACGACAATACGCAGATGAGTATTTCGAAATGTTACAAATGGTTCAAAATTAAACACGTATATGCACTCTATTTAGCACCTGGTTAAAGAAATTAATCTTCGTACCTGTGCCATTACTCCAGTACATATCTAATTAAGATATCTTTAAACGGTAGAAGTTGCAACCGGGAATATTTTGAGCCCCTTTTTTCTATTTTTTAATGTGTACGGTTTTTTTGTGTGCCGCTCAATGTTATAAAATTTTGAATAATGAATGCACAATATGGACGTGGCACGAGCATCGTTATACACAAATGACGTTCCGTTATATATACTATTTTAGTTTTTGGGGGAGCACATTCGCAATGTTATAAATAATACTCCAGATTATTGAATATACCGTGTTTTCTTATGAATTTGCAAGATAGTCAAAAACAAAATTACAAATTTAGGCACTTTTTTAAAATTTGAAAAATGTGATTTTTTTTAAATATAGAGAGGTGTCATTAAAATCTCACTTTTTCGGGATATTTATGGCGTAGCCTTTCCATGACAGAAACTCAAAACCGGGAATTTCTGTCAATGCTTTGGGAAAATTATGAAAAAATTGGCAATTAAAATAAACATAGCCAATAGATGTCGCTTTAATATTATTTGGCTTCTGAATGCACAAATTTTATTGCTTCGACATTTGACTTTTCTTTTACTTGCAGATTTGCTGTCGAAAGTTACAAACGCACAGTTGTTTTAAAACGATTTTTATCATTTTAGACTTAAGGTCCAATTAGTCTTGACGGTTGACGGTGGACGGTTAATTCTGCAACCTGCAGAAATCTACCGTCGTCAACCGTCAAACTGTGGTTATCTCACTCTAACACATGCAAAATGCAACCCCAACTGATACCTGTTTGCCTACCGTCAACCGTCAAGACTAATTGGACCTTTAAATGTACATATACTTATATATTAATTTACTTAAGTTTTTATCATATATATATATATATATATATATATATATATATATATATATATATATATATATATATATATATATATATATATATATATATATATATATATATATATATATATATATATATATATATATATATATATATATATATATATATATATATATATATATATATATATATGATAAAAACTTAAGTAAATTAATATATAAGTATATACATATATATATATATATATGTATATAATTGAGGCGCGGTGCGGTGCCTTTCTGATTTCTTACAACATAAATCAGTCTCACTTGAGTATTTAACAACGTAGGTTCTGTTACCGCTAGTTGTTTTAAAATCGTGTTGCACAGAGTAAAATTTGTACCAACCAATATGTTTGATAAACAATATTTACATATTTTATTTTCAGAAAATTATTTTCGCAAACCGGAAAGTTTGTTTTGTCAATGTGCATAACGCACAAAACCATGGCTTGCATAGGTATTATTACGCATTTGACAAGGAATACGAGAGTTTAACTTGTGATGCACGAGAAATCCTTATTATTAAACTTAGTAATAACATAAAATTAATTTATTTATACATATTTAAAATAAAATAAATATTCAGCTTTGAAATTGCAAATAAAATAAATGTTTGTTTCTATTTCTTTTATTTAGAATAGAATTATTTATTTATTAAAAAAAAAACTTTTTAAAGAAATACAAAGACACCAACCAAATAATAAAAATAAATCTCTGCTAAAAAAATAAATGTTTTTTGATTTTTTTTATGATTAAAAAGTATCAATATTAGAAGTGTTATTAGTAATGCCGCGTTAACTAAGACTGGATAGCAAAGCCGCAATATATTCCTTTGTTAACAAAAAAAATGCAAATTTTGATCTTTTAAGTAGGAAAAGCACAACTTTATTCGATTTCTTAAAAATAATTTGTTGTATTCGGAGACTTTCTTTCCAAAATCGAGTACAGCAGTGCTATTTTATAGATATGCTTATTATTAACAATTTTTGTTAAGAAATGAATTAACTATTGCGGTTCAGTATAAGTTATAGAAGCATAACCAAAACACCACTAATGATATAAAAAAAAAATAATGATATAAAAATGTAATTTACAACTCCGGTTCGTAGTGAGAGCGAAAATGCAAATAATATTCACATTTTGTTAATATATATATTTAACAACAAGAAAAGCCAATATATGTACCTATGTATGTAAAAATATATATTTTAACATTCTAAATGCACACGCAGGATATCGTCAAATATCCTATAAATCAATTTTAATTTTTTCTTTTGATAGCTCTTTTTTATTTTATTGACGACAAATGAATGAAAGTGCGTGCAAATACATACACACATACGTAAAAGCAAACGAAAACAACCCGCTTGTTCAGCAAATAGCAATTGTCTTTTTCATATAAAGTGTGTTTTTTAGACGTGTGTTTTTCAATGTGGTCACACTTTTTTTGAGTCGGTTATGTTCAGTTTGTTTTGCCATTTCATAATGAATAGATTTACCCCGTAACAACGTTTGCAAATCGTGCTGAATGGGCCCAAGAGGAGATGGCCACTGATCCTGAATTTAACCAGAAAAGTTTGTTCAGCGATGAAGCTTACTATTGGTTGAATAGGTACGTTAATAACCAAAATTGTCGTATTGGGGAACGCTATATAGCCACGAAAAATTACTTTTTCGTGCCTGAAATGGAGGATGTTGATGTGGACGCCCTTTGGCGCTACATGCCATACAGCCAACAAAACATTCAAATTATTGAAGGTAACTTTTGGTGAGTGCATTATCTCGCGTCGTTGGCCTGTGGCGTAGCCTCCAAGGTCGTGCGATTTAACACCGCTGGACTATTTTTTGTGGCGTTATGTGAAGCCGCTTGTCTACGCAGATACGCCCAACACGATTGACGCCTTGAAAGAGAATATTCGACGCGATATTGCCGACATATGGTCCCAAACACTGCAAAAAGTGATCGAAAATTGGTCCCACGGCTGAAATTTATTCGATCCAGCCGCGGAAGTTATTTTTAAAACATAATGGAAAACACGTATCTTCAAATTAAAGCTAAATTCTTGGCCATAAAATTAATTAATATGCGTTTTATTTCTTCTTGAAACCCTTACACCTGAAAAAACACCATTTAGTTATAGCAAGTTACTGAATCTACTAGTTACCCTACCGAAACATTTAGCACGAATTATTTATTCGTTTCCATTGCTAGCTTTTGTCAATAGAGCGATCTATCGAGGGCTATTGTGCCAATTCTCTAGGTAATGCGACATGTACAAAATTGGTTATTTTATAAATTACCGATGGGTAGTAAAATTTCTAGCACGAATTATTTATTCGTTTCCATTGCTAGCTTTTGTCAATAGAGCGATCTATCGAGGGCTGTTGTGCCAATTCTCTAGGTAATGCGACATGTACAAAATTGTTTATTTTTTAAATTACCGATGGGTAGTAAAATTTCTAGCCACAGCTTGCTTCTCTCTTCAAAGCGTTTATTATCCACACCACACATGCAGAGATACAAAATATATTTACCTTGTGTGTTATCGGCAGTACTAAAAAATTGCAAATAGCAAAACCAAACAGGAAAAATATCCGCGTTATTACTGAAAAATTTGTACAGACAATTTTTGTTGTTGTTGTCATGTAATAAGTATTTCCTTGTAATGTTGAATTGGAAGTGTAACTTTGACTGACAGAGTGAGACTTATAGCGTGAACTGTCGTTGTTATTCATAGTTTTTATTTTGTGTTGTCTGATCGCCGAGCAACTGGCATTGCTTACATCTCATGGGGTTAGAATAGTATTCTCTGACAAAAGCCTTGTGATAAGAAACATCTATCTTAGTCAGGATGGTGTAGAGATCGAAAGTTAGAAGCAGAACTGCACTCTTTTCTTTCTTACCCTCTACAGATTTCTCATATTTTTATGCGTCTACGACACCAACATCGGACAGTTTTTTTTTAATAATTTCTGATTCCGAAAGTTTGATTAGATATGGGGCGAAGTGTAGTTTAAATGTTTATGCAATTTAGAATAATTTTACAAACTCCAACTAATTTTTTTGTTTCTAGAAATTTTTTTCTCTTTTAAGTTTTAGATTTAATAGTTTTTAATTTTCTCAATGTAATAATCAAAAAACGCTGAAAAGCTTTTATCTCAGAAACGTTGGAAGTTAGAAATTTTCGATTTACTAAAAAAATTGTGTGCTATACAATCACAACTTAGCACAAGTTTTAGATTTGCAAAAAATCGCCTAACAATTAAAAAAATTAAGCACAAGTTTCAGATTTTAAAAATCTTCAATTTTCGCAAAGATAATGCGATATTGTGCTAAAACAACTTAGCATAAGTTTCAGATTATATATTTTTGAATTTTTTGCGAAGTTACTCGTACAACAAGAAAACCGCAAAATACGCCAATATTGTCTAAATTATAAATGTTATCGATTTTAAGTGTTATATATATATACAAATATATAGTTAAAACACGCAAAGAAAACACAAACGCTATTATATCTGAAGCGCTAGAAGCTAACAAATATCGACATGTGACAAAAAATTATGTTTGCTTAGCACAACTTTCCCAAATTTTCAGAGTGATAATTTTGGAAAGTTACAGCACTTTTTCAAGAAAATCTACGAAAAGTATATTCGTTTAGTAAAACATCGGTGTCCTTTACAACAAAAAATTGTAAAAATCTATTGTAGTACTATATATATATATATATATACATTTTAAGGGATAAATACTAAAAATGAAGTTTAATTCTTAGCAAAATGGCGCACAATAATTTTTTATAATGCTCAAATAATAAGGTCATCTGAAATAAACGAAAAATGTCTTTAAAATTTTTTTACTTTTTTATAGATAAAAAACTTACATATATATATATATATATATATATATATATATATATATATATATATATATATATATATATATATATATATATATATATATATATATATGTAAGTTTTTAAAAAGTGCATTCATTTCATTAATAACATGTAGTTATAAAGAACCACTCAAATTTTAAACTATTTTGAAAAATAGTTTGAAATTTTTGTTTGTACTTTATCGTTTGAAACTTTTTCGATAGCACACTTCGTTTTATTTCTTGAATAGCAGAATCAAGAACAACAGATTTGTTTGTACACATTTTCATTGCTAGTGGCGTAGGTATATGGAGTTATGTTAAAATAGTGTAACTTTATTGTAACACAAAGTTTTCACAACAACTCTGACGTTTTCCCTACTTTTCTCTCTTTTTCTTTAATCTAATTCCATCGAACTACATTTTATTTTGTTTAGTATCGTGGCATTGGTTTTGCTATCATACCCTTTTCTTCGTTTCGCTATTGGACATTTTTATTGTTTCGCTTAATATGTCGTGTTGAATACTATGCTGGTAACGATTTTATGAATGAACGATCTTTGCTCCTCCTATATCATTTTACACGCCCAACCGCAATATCAATTTTAGAAGCCCAACGCATGAGCAACAATACTCCTACATCTGTATTTGGTAACACTAGGATACAAACAGATGTAAGAACTGCCAAAAGATCGCTAATTAATGTCCAGGATGTTGGCACCACCATTTTCGAAAAATACAAAAGTTGTCTAAATTGCGCTAGGTTTCTGCGGATTGTACCTCAAACAACTTTTTGAAAATTCGAAAAACGGGTCAGCACCGCCATTCTTTTTTTTTGAAAAAACGAAAGTTGTGCTAAACGAGTAAATGATTGCGCAGTATTCTAAAATTGTACATCTCGAAGCGTTTTTGAAAAAATCGCTAGTTTGATAAAGTGCCAGCACTTCCACTTTGTTTTTAGCTGTTTTGCCGTGTTTAAAAAAATATTACTACTTACCGCTTTTTAGAAAATCGTTAATTTATGATTTACTGCATACAGAATTGTAAACAAATGATTTTGTAAAAAGAAAAACTAAGCTGGATTGTCCTTATCAAGGCCAACAAACGCATAACACAGTGTTGCACTTTTTGAAAAAGTGTTATATCTTATTTCAGCGTTTTTTAAAAATCGACAAATTACCTAGCACACAACACATATTCACACGAAACTTTCATTATTGTGTTAGGCCCACCTAGTACTACAATAGATCCATACAGCTGTAAAGGACACCAATGTTTTACTAAAACGAATACACTTTTCGGTGATTTTCTTGAAAAAGTGCTGTAACTTTCCAAAATTATCACTCTAAAAATTTGGGAAAGTTGTGTTATATATATATTTATATATAAAGGGTGTCCCAAGAAGAGCGCAATTTTTAAATGACTGATGCAGCAATTGAATTGTTTATCTGGCTGTATGACATGTGGCGCCGTCTTGTTGGAACCACATGCCCTCCACATTCATTTCTTCAATTCTAGGCAAGAAAAAACTGGTTATCATTTCACGATACCAAACACCATTGACTGTTTGCGCTTGACCTGCCTCATTTTCATAAAAAAAAAGGTCCAATGATTCCTCCAGCCCAAAAACCACACCACACAGTGACACGTTGAGGATGCATTTGCTTCTCGTGAATCACTCGAGGATTTTCCGCACCCCAAATGCGACAATTCGAAGCCATCAAGATGAAAATGGGCCTCGTCACTGAAGATGATTTTATCGGCAAAATCAGCATTTTCATGTTGTCTCTCCAATACCCAATTAACGAACTCCCTTCGCTGTCCATGGTCAGCTTGCTTCAGTTCCTGAGTCAATTGAATTATTATTGTGACCCCATTATTGTGACCCCAAATTGATCGCATTTGCGAACTGTAGCCGCAAAACTTTCACCATTTTGGTAAAACAATTTCACAATGAGAATGCGTTGTTTATTCGTGTAGCGCTCCATTTTTACTAACCTCGTACCTTCTACTAACAAACAATAACAATTGTTCAAATGTCAAACAATGACACTTCGAATGTTGCCAGATTTAAAAATTGCGTTCTTCTTGGGACACCCTTTATATATATAAAATATATATATATATATATATATATATATATATATATATATATATATATATATATATATATATTATATATATATATATATATATATATATATATATATATATATATATATATATATATATAATATATATATATATATATATATATATATATATATATATTTGCGTGTTTTAACTATATATTTGTATATATATATAACACTTAAAATCGATAACATTTATAATTTAGACAATATTGGCGTATTTTGCGGGTTTTCTTGTTGTACGAGTAACTTCGCAAAAAATTCAAAAATATATAATCTGAAACTTATGCTAAGTTGTTTTAGCACAATATCGCATTATCTTTGCGAAAATTGAAGATTTTTAAAATCTGAAACTTGTGCTTAATTTTTTTAATTGTTAGGCGATTTTTTGCAAATCTAAAACTTGTGCTAAGTTGTGGTTGTATAGCACACAATTTTTTTAGTAAATCGAAAATTTCTAACTTCCAACGTTTCTGAGATAAAAGCTTTTCAGCGTTTTTTGATTATTACATTGAGAAAATTAAAAACTATTAAATCTAAAACTTAAAAGAGAAAAAAATTTCTAGAAACAAAAAAAATTAGTTGGAGTTTGTAAATTATTCTAAATTGCATAAACATTTAAACTACACTTCGCCCCATATCTAATCAAACTTTCGGAATCAGAAATTATTAAAAAAAAACTGTCCGATGTTGGTGTCGTAGACGCATAAAAATATGAGAAATCTGTAGAGGGTAAGAAAGAAAAGAGTTCAGTTCTGCTTCTAACTTTCGATCTCTACACCATCCTGACTAAGATAGATGTTTCTTATCACAAGGCTTTTGTCAGAGAATACTATTCTAACCCCATGAGATGTAAGCAATGCCAGTTGCTCGCGATCAGACAACACAAAATAAAACTATGAATAACAACGACAGTTCACGCTATAAGTCTCACTCTGTCAGTCAAAGTTACACTTCCAATTCAACATTACAAGGAAATACTTATTACATGACAACAACAACAAAAATTGTCTGTACAAATTTTTCAGTAATAACGCGGATATTTTTCCTGTTTGGTTTTGCTATTTGCAATTTTTAGTACTGCCGATAACACACAAGGTAAATATATTTTGTATCTCTGCAGTGTGGTGTGGATAATAAACGCTTTGAAGAGAGAAGCAAGCTGTGGCTAGAAATTTTACTACCCATCGGTAATTTAAAAAATAAACAATTTTGTACATGTCGCATTACCTAGAGAATTGGCACAACAGCCCTCGATAGATCGCTCTATTGACAAAAGCTAGCAATGGAAACGAATAAATAATTCGTGCTAGAAATTTTACTACCCATCGGTAATTTATAAAATAACCAATTTTGTACATGTCGCATTACCTAGAGAATTGGCACAATAGCCCTCGATAGATCGCTCTATTGACAAAAGCTAGCAATGGAAACGAATAAATAATTCGTGCTAAATGTTTCGGTAGGGTAACTAGTAGATTCAGTAACTTGCTATAACTAAATGGTGTTTTTTCAGGTGTAAGGGTTTCAAGAAGAAATAAAACGCATATTAATTAATTTTATGGCCAAGAATTAGCTTTAATTTGAAGATACGTGTTTTCCATTATGTTTTTAAAAATACTTCCGCGGCTGGATCGAATAAATTTCAGCCGTGGGACCAATTTTCGATCACTTTTTGCAGTGTTTGGGACCATATGTCGGCAATATCGCGTCGAATATTCTCTTTCAAGGCGTCAATCGTGTTAGGGCGTATCTGCGTAGACAAGCGGCTTCACATAACGCCACAAAAAATAGTCCAGCGGTGTTAAATCGCACGACCTTGGAGGCTACGCCACAGGCCAACGACGCGAGATAATGCACTCACCAAAAGTTACCTTCAATAATTTGAATGTTTTGTTGGCTGTATGGCATGTAGCGCCAAAGGGCGTCCACATCAACATCCTCCAATTCAGGCACGAAAAAGTAATTTTTCATGGCTATATAGCGTTCCCCATTGACGGTAACATTAGGGCTGGCTTAAGTTTTGAAGAAATATGGACCAGTGATTCCCTCGTCGCAGTAGCACACCAAACAGTGAGGATGTAAAATGCGACAATTTTGGTTATTAACGTACCTATTCAACCAATAGTAAGCTTCATCGCTGAACAAACTTTT
>OY740717.1:103674383-103759440 GCA_963513945.1 Hydrotaea diabolus | reverse complement strand
TATATATATATATATATATATATAATATATATATATATATAATATGGCAAAAGACGATCTATACACCAGCCAATGAGAGATACCATAGAGAGTATAAAGGTTCTCGACGAGCTTTGCACAATCGAGGTACCGCGATGAGAAAGCGAAAGAAGTTATTCGCACCAGTAAGGCGTCACAGACATCGCCTGAAGAAGCCGAAACCTCCAGGGCTAAACGCATAAATAAGGCGGAGGAAGATGTAATTGGTTCTGTCACAACCCGCAGCCAAACGGTACAGAAAGTGAACTGCAACGAAGCGGAGGGTTTTCAAAGGAGCAATAGGAGACTTTCTTGGAGACCAAGCAACCATTAGAAGCCTAAAGCAGAAAACTATAATAGAAGTGAAAGATATAGATGAAATAACGGAGAAAGAGGATATATGTGAAGCCTTTGAGCTCGTATTCACTGCGAGGTGGCTCATGATCTTTTTAATCAATCTACGAGAGAAAGCGACAAAGAAGTAGCAATAATTAGCGAACCATACCGAATTCCACAAAACGGTAAATGGATAGGCGACAAATCGACCAAAGCAGCGCTATGGACGTGCGGCCGTCATGCACTCCAGGACACGCTACAATCGATTCGTCAGAGCGAAAATTAAAGATGTATACTTTTACAGTACCTACGCTTCACCAAGTTGGTCGCACGGACAATTTCAGAGGATGCTAGAAGACCTGATTGTCAGCAAGTCCCTTGCTAAGTCTACTAAATGGCGAGTTAGCGAGGAATACACGCACAGTGACCACCAGGCTTTAATGTTCTATGTAACTGATCGGAGAGGTAGAGAAAACGTGCGCCCAATGCAAACCGGACCGAAATGGAAGACGACCGCTTTCGACTGCGAAACCTTCAAAGAAATGATTTGCTCACATCAACTTGCAAACGGCACAGCAGAGGAACTTTCACAGGATCTATACACTATGATCACCAACGCCTGTGACGCATCAATGACAAGAAGGAGCATATGCAAACGAGGTGTACCCTGTTACTGCGGAATGAGGAGATACGACTGCTACGCGCAAACTGTCTAAAAACAAGACGCCAGGTTCAACGATCTAGGGGAAAGCCTGAATTTTAGGAGATGCTGAAAGGATTTAAAAACCTTAGGAGGCAACTGAAAAAACCATATCAGAGAGTAAAACGAGGTGTTTCAGAGAAATATGTGAGGAGGCAAACATCAACCCATGGGGCACAGCCTACAAAGTGGTTATGAAGAAACTAGGAGGTCAAAATTCGCCACAGATAACGTGTCCTGATATGCTACATAGAATAATAGAAACATTGTTTCCACAACGCCCATTGCCGCAGGCTGATACATGGGCACCCGGAACAGAAGAACTGGTCCCCGTTATAACGGTACATGAAATCACAGAAGCGTGCTCGAGAATGGGTGACAGCAAAGCCCCGGGTCCCGACGGAATACCTAATAAAGTACTTAAGGAAGCAATACGTTCAAGACCGAAAGCCTTCGTCAGAACTTTCCAAAAATGTATTGACGATAGAGTGTTTCCAGACAGATGGAAAGTGCAGAGACTCGTACTCATTCCCAAGGGAGGCAAACCGCCGGACGAGCCATCGTCGTATCGACCTATCTGTCTTCTTGATACCATGGGCAAAATACTTGAGCGCATTCTGTACAACCGCCTACAACGAATTGTTGAGGGGAGAAGGGTGTTATCGGAACATCAGTACGGATTTAGGAAGTCACGTTCTACTATAGACGCGATCAAATCTGTAGTCGATATCGCAACGGATGCTATATCTGGCAACCGATGGAAAGGAGCAGCAGTTATTGTGCAATAGTTACACTCGATGTAAAAAATGCGTTTAATATGGCCGATTGGGGTAAAATAAAAGTTGCCCTTGCTGGAATGGAGGCACCTGGATACATTCTGGATCTGATCACGAGTTACTTCTCAAACCGAAGGCTGCTCTATAGCAGTGACGTAGGCGAAGCTGTTTTTCAGGTGACAGCTGGCGTTCCCCAAGAATCGGTTCTCGGCCCACTTCTGTGGAATATCATGTACGACGAGGTTTAAGATTGCCACTCCAGCAAGGTACCAAAATCATGTGCTTTGCTGGCGACATTGCCATTGTTACCGCCGCGAAGCATATCAATCAACTAGAAGAAAAGATAAACAACGCTATACAACGAGTGCGTACGTGGCTAGAAAGTGCTGGCCTTGAGCTGGCTGACCACAAAACCGAGGCGGTACTGATTAGTAGCAGAAAAAAGATGGAGTATATGAGCATAAGAGTTGGAGACCATTACACTCGTTCTTCGCACTCTCTCAAATACCTAGGGGTTATGTTATGACAGGCTCAACTTTAAAGAGCTTATAAATTGCGCGAGCGAAAAGGCAGCACGAATCCAATCCGCACTAGCTAAGATGTTTCCCAATATTGGAGGCCCCAAACCAGCTAGAAGGAAACTACTAGCATCAGTCGTTAACTCGGCGATCCTCTATGCAGCACCGGTGTGGGCAGACGCGATGTCGAGAAAGGAAGCCAGAAGAAAGCTACCCTATTTACCGCCTGAGTGCCCTGCGAACAATAAGTGGATTCCGAACAGTATCGGACGAAGCCGCTTGTGTTGTAGCAGGGATGATGCCGATCGACATTTTGGTAGACCAAATGAGACGCAAATACGATAGGAGACCAGAAAACTCAACGGAAAGAAGAGATATGCTAAATTCTGAAAGAGAAGTCTCAAAGAATATTTGGCAAGCCAGGTGGGGCAGCAGCACGAAAGGCAGATGGACGACCCAGTTAATCCCCACTGTCTCTGACGGGATAAATCGGTCCCAAGGGGACGTAAACTATTACCTGACACAATTTCTTACAGGGCATGGTTGCTTTAGGAAATATCTATATATATTTACATATATATATATATATATATATATAATATATATATAATATATATATATATATATATATATATATATATATATATATATATATATATATATATATATATATATATATATATATATATATATATATAAATATAAATATATATATATATATATATTATATATATATATATATTTATATATATATATATATATATATATATATATATATATATATATATATATATATATATATATATATATATATATATATTATAATATATATAATATAATATATATATATATATATATACATATATATATATATATATATATTATATATATATATATTATATATATATATATATAATATTATATATATATATATATATATATATAATATATATATATATATATATATATATATATATATAATATATATATATATATATATATATATATATATATATATATATATATATATATATATATATATATATATATATATATGTACATATATATGTATCTTCCTCCGCCTTATTTATGCGTTTAGCCCTGGAGGTTTCGGCTTCTTCAGGCGATGTCTGTGACGCCTTACTGGTGCGAATAACTTCTTTCGCTTTTCTCATCGCGTACCTCGATTGTGCAAAGCTCGTCGAGAACCTTTATACTCTCTATGGTATCTCTCATTGGCTGGTGTATAGATCGTCTTTTGCCATATACTATATATATATATATATATTATATATATATATATATATATATATAATATATATATATATATATATATATATATTAATATATATATATATATGTACATATATATAGATATTTCCTAAAGCATACCATTGCCCTGTAAGAAATTGTGTCAGGTAATAGTTTACGGTCCCCTTGGGACCGATTTATCCAGTCAGAGACAGTGGGGACTAACTGGTGCGTCCATCTGCCTTTCGTGCTGCTGCCCCACCTGCTTGCCAAATATTCTTTGAGACTTCTCTTTCAGAATTTAGCATATCTCTTCTTCCGTTGATCGATCGGACCACCTTCCCCATAATTCTCTCCATAAATAGACCACCCGATTTCATAACCTATGAATGCCGTACGTTCTCAATCAAAAAAGGCTGATTGGGAGCCCTTCAGAGAAGCCACCAACCGCAGCTTTAATATTCTAGCTATTCCGTCGGATGTTCGGGTAGCCGAGAAAAAGTTCCGGGCCATCATTAACGCAGCAGCTGTCGCCATATCCTTGCTGGTCGAATACCGAAGTACGACCAAACTTCCCAGCAGAGGCAGCGGGGACTCGCAGATGAGCGTGATGAAATTCGTCGCTCCAACCCTACTGACCCTAGAATTAGGGATCTCAACTCCGAGATCAGTAGGTTGGTCAACGAATATAAGCGAACAAATGGCTAGACCACTTAAAGCAGTGCAACTTCAGTTCCGGAATTGGTAAGTTATGGACACTCTCTAACCCTGTAAGGAAGGATGATCGGACAGCTGTCACGTTCGGTGACAGAACAGTGACAGATCCGAAGCGGTGCGCGTGTTATTTTAACTGGCTTTTTATTGAGCACCCAGAGAGTGATAAGGCGAAAAGGAGAGTATTGCGTCGTATCGCGCTCTCCGTGTCGAAGAGGCACCACCACAATTTACCGTTGGCGAAGTTGCCCATGTCATCCGCAGCGCAAGGCGCTGGGTCCGGACAGAATCTCAATGCTGATGTTAAAGCACTTGGATACCCCGGGAGTAGAGTACATGACCAAAGTGCTCAATCTGTCGCTAGCCACTCACGAAGTTCCCGATGCCTGGAAAATGGGCAGAGTGGTCCCGCTACTGATGCCAGGCAAAGACGCAAGTAAGGAGATTCGTACAGGCCGATCTCCTTGCTTTCTCCAGTAGCAAAGACGCCTGAAGCACTACTCCTCCCATCCTGATCGAACACTTTCCTAGTGCTGATCATCAGCATGGATTCCGCAAGCAGCACAGGCACAACAACTGCTTTACACGCCATCACCACACGTATAAGTCGCGACCAGAACAAGCCTATCGGCAGGACGGTCCTCGTGGCTCTTGACCTTACAAAAGCCTTCGACACGGTTAACTTCATGCCACACTGTTCGAGGACATTGAAGAAACGTCCCTTCCGCCTAGTTTGAAACGTTGGGTCGTAAACTATATGTGTGGGCGCCAGTCATATGGAGAATTTAGAGACAGAAAGTCGAATCCCCGTAGAGTTAAACAAGGAGTTCCCCAGGTGGAGTTTTATAACCTCTACCTCTCTAAAATTCCTGCACCACCAGACGGCGTTGAAATTGTGTCGTACGCTGACGATTGCACAATTCTGGCGTCAGGACCTAAAGTTAATGACATTTGCGAGAAAATCAACTATTACCTCACTGACTTTGCACGTTTCTTCATATATATATATATATATATATATATATATATATATATATATATATATATATATATATATATATATATATATATATATATATATATATATATATATATATATATATATATATATATATATATATATATATATATATATATATATATATATATGGCAAAAGACGATCTATACACCAGCCAATGAGAGATACCATAGAGAGTATAAAGGTTCTCGACGAGCTTTGCACAATCGAGGTACGCGATGAGAAAGCGAAAGAAGTTATTCATACCAGTAAGGCGTCACAGACATCGCCTGAAGAAGCCGAAACCTCCAGGGCTAAACGCATAAATAAGGCGGATGAATATGTAATTGGTTCTGTCACAACCCGCAGCCAAACGGTACAGAAAGTGAACTGCAACGAAGCGGAGGTTTTCAAAGGAGCAATAGGAGACTTTCGTGGAGACCAAGCAACCATTAGAAGCCTAAAGCAGAAAACTATAATAGAAGTGAAAGATATAGATGAAATAACGGAGAAAGAGGATATATGTGAAGCCTTTGAGCTCATATTCACTGCGAGGTGGCTCATGATCTTTTTAATCAATCTACGAGAGAAAGCGACAAAGAAGTAGCAATAATTAGCGAACCATACCGAATTCCACAAAACGGTAAATGGATAGGCGACAAATCGACCAAAGCAGCGCTATGGACGTGCGGCCGTCATGCACTCCAGGACACGCTACAATCGATTCGTCAGAGCGAAAATTAAAGATGTATACTTTTACAGTTGCTACGCTCCACCAAGTTGGTCGCACGGACAATTTCATAGGATGCTAGAAGACATGATTGTCAGCAAGTCCCTTGCTAAGTCTACTAAATGGCGAGTTAGCGAGGAATACACGCACAGTGACCACCAGGCTTTAATGTTCTATGTAACTGATCGGAGAGGTAGAGAAAACGTGCGCCCAAAGCAAACCGGACCGAAATGGAAGACGACCGATCTCGACTGCGAAACCTTCAAAGAAATGATTTGCTCACATCAACTTGCAAACGGCACAGCAGAGGAACTTTCACAGGATCTATACACTATGATCACCAACGCCTGTGACGCATCAATGATAAGAAGGAGCATATGCAAACGAGGTGCACCCTGTTACTGGTGGAATGAGGAGATACGACTGCTACGCGCAAACTGTCTAAAAACAAGACGCCAGGTTCAGGGGCAAAGCCTGAATTTCAGGAGATGCTGAAAGGATTTAAAAACCTTAGAAGGCAACTGAAAAAAACCATATCAGAGAGTAAAACGAGGTGTTTCAGAGAAATATTTGAGGAGGCAAACATCGACCCATGGGGCACAGCCTACAAAGTGGTCTTGAAGAAACTAGGAGGTCAAAAATCGTCACATATAACGTGTCCTGATATGCTACGTAGAATAATAGAAACATTTTTTTCGCAACGCCCATTGCCGCAGGCTGATACATGGGCACCCGGAACAGAAGAACTGGTCCCCGTTATAACGGTACATGAAATCACAGAAGCGTGCTCGAGAATAGGTGACAGCAAAGCCCCGGGTTCCGACGGAATACCTAATAAAGTACTTAAGGAAGCAATACGTTCAAGACCGAAAGCCTTCGTCAGAACTTTCCAAAAATGTATTGACGATAGAGTGTTTCCAGACAGATGGAAAGTGCAGAGACTCGTACTCATTCCCACGGGAGGCAAACCGCCGGACGAGCCATCGTCGTATCGACCTATCTGTCTTCTTGATACCATGGGCAAAATACTTGAGCGCATTCTGTACAACCGCCTACAACGAATTGTTGAGGGGAGAAGGGTGTTATCGGAACATAAGTACGGATTTAGGAAGTCACGTTCTACTATAGACGCGATCAAATCTGTAGTCGATATCGCAACGGATGCTATATCTGGCAACCGATGGAAAGGAGCAGCAGTATTGTGCAATAGTTACACTCGATGTAAAAAATGCGTTTAATATGGCCGATTGGGGTAAAAAAAAAAGTTGCCCTTGCTGGAATGGAGGCACCTGGATACATTCTGGATCTTCTCAAACCGAAGGCTGCTCTATAGCAGTGACGTAGGCGAAGCTGTTTTTCAGGTGACAGCTGGCGTTCCCCAAGAATCGGTTCTCGGCCCACTTCTGTGGAATATCATGTACGACGAGGTTTTAAGATTGCCACTCCAGCAAGGTACCAAAATCATGTGCTTTGCTGGCGACATTGCCATTGTTACCGCCGCGAAGCATATCAATCAACTAGAAGAAAAGATAAACAACGCTATACAACGAGTGCGTACGTGGCTAGAAAGTGCTGGCCTTGAGCTGGCTGACCACAAAACCGAGGCGGTACTGATTAGTAGCAGAAAAAAGATGGAGTATATGAGCATAAGAGTTGGAGACCATTACACTCGTTCTTCGCACTCCCTCAAATACCTAGGGGTTATGTTAGACGACAGGCTCAACTTTAAAGAGCTTATAAATTACGCGAGCGAAAAGGCAGCACGAATCCATTCCGCACTAGCTAAGATGTTGCCCAATATTGGAGGCCCCAAACCAGCTAGAAGGAAACTACTAGCATCAGTCGTTAACTCGGCGATCCTCTATGCAGCACTGGTGTGGGCAGTCGCGATGTCGAGAAAGGAAGCCAGAAGAAAGCTAACCTCTATTTACCGCCTGAGTGCCCTGCGAACAATAAGTGGATTCCGAACAGTATCGGACGAAGCCGCTTGTGTTGTAGCAGGGATGATGCCGATCGACATTTTGGTAGACCAAATGAGACGCAAATACGATAGGAGACCAGAAAACTCAACGGAAAGAAGAGATATGCTAAATTCTGAAAGAGAAGTCTCAAAGAATATTTGGCAAGCCAGGTGGGGCAGCAGCACGAAAGGCAGATGGACGCACCAGTTAATCCCCACTGTCTCTGACTGGATAAATCGGTCCCAAGGGGACGTAAACTATTACCTGACACAATTTCTTACAGGGCATGGTTGCTTTAGGAAATATCTTCACAGGTTTGGACATGACAGCTCGTCTGTGTGCCCGAACTGTGTGGAACAAGATGAAACCGCAGAACACGCTGTATTTAATTGTCCCAGTTTCAGCGCTTCACTTATGGACATCCCGGGCCCTCAACACGTTATGGAATTTATGCTCCAGAGTGTTGACAATTGGGCGAAAGTAGAAATGCACACAGCAATAGTTCTTAAGGAATTACGAAGGACGGAACGCATTCGAAACGTGGAATCAAGCTCCAACGATGAAACGACGATAACTTAAATGCTTACCAGGCCCCGCGAAGTAATACCTTACGGCAGTCCCGCGGGGAGAGTGGTTGAAGTGTGTGTGGGGGGGGGGGTGTGGTTTAGTACGTAGGCGCCAGAGATGGCGAATCGTGCATGCTTGTAGTGCGGGCTACTTTTATCGAGGAGGATTCCACACGTCCGGTTCGTAAAAAAAAACACGCCTCACACGTGTTCTGTCAAAAATGGCTATTGAAAAAAGTATCTTTACTTGGATGACCCACTACTAAAAAATATGTTTAAAAATGTAGGCTCGGCAAGTGCAACAATTGCGGTAAGTGCAACCCTGATTTCATATCGGTTGCGTAAATCGAGAGAGTACTTTATTTATTATAGAATCCGGTGCAAAGAAAGGAAGAAACAATGAGTAGCCTTTTAAATGTTTTGTTTATTTTCGGCAATAAGTACAAACAACTACAAGCAGAAAAACTTAAACCAGGGGCCCGAAATTTATGCGTCGAAAACAACAACTTCGATCTCCAAAGGAATGGCCAGGTAACAAGATAGATTGAAATTAAACGGAAAAGCTCAGGAAAAAGTCGTTATACCAACATGCGGTCATCCAGGAACTAGTAGGCGAGACGAAATATTCAACTAGATTTGATAGAGCGTCATCTGAATTATAGTCCATGTGCTTTCTCTATACCGGATCGATAATTGAATCTTGTGGGCAGTACTGTGCAGCCGAGACGTTAAACATAAATTGAATAAAAGTTCTGAGTCAGTGCTCGTGAAACTGCACGCCACTAATCTATAACACAAACTATCTTTAAAAAAATTTCCCTACACATTCACAGTCACGTAATTATTAACCAACACATACTCCAAGAGCTTTTCATGTGTAAAATTTCGACCAGTCTACCGGATACCACAATATTAATTTTTGGCGCTGATTAACATCAGCAAGAGGAAAGAAACTGGAAAATAATATCCATTTACGCTAGGTTAGATTAAAGTATTTTTCTAATTTTATTGAGAATATGTAATCACTATTATTTCTACTTGTGTTCCTTTTAATGTACGTAATTTGTGTGCAATAGTGGGTTTTTGTTAGTAACATTTTGGAGCCTTCGTGAGGAAAAGTGCTAGGATTGACAATGTTTTCGTTACAGTGGAAGTAACGTGGTAGTTTGAGAGTACGGTCCATTTCCAAACTTTATCTAAGAGAGCTTCCTTAGGTAGGAATATAGGAGGTGTCACGTTTTTTAGCGGTTGAAGAAACAGTCTTAATATAAAAGCTTTGTGTGTCCTTATATAGTACAGACTTTTTAGTGAGGGTGATTTAAGTTAAGTCATTTTTTTAATACTCGTAATCGGCTTATGTTTAATGACTAATAATAGGATTTTGTTCATTTTGTTGAAAAATTATATTCGTTATCTTTAAATGTTTAATTGTATATACTTAGTAGGGACATAAATACTGTTACACACGTTTTATGCTTTAAAATAAAAAGTACTGAATGCTTTTGGACCAAATTTTTTTTAATGTATATGGATGTATATTGGATCCTTGTAGCCTTTACACACGCCTTAAGTCGCACTGGGCAATCGTCAATAGCTGCACGAACCTCCCCAGTGGAAAATTGGCTTCAGCTCAGACCAAAGCAGTCTTAAGAGATCCAATGTTGGGGTATCTTTTGTGACAAACCTTGGCCTCTGAACACGTCTACAATTTGTAATCCAATGGGTTCAAATCTGGACTGCCTGAGGGTCATTCTTCAGAGGAAATGAACGCTGGCAAATTGTTTCGAAGCCAGGCCTGGGACGTTTTAGCCTTATGGGCCGGCGCAGAATCCTGCTGGAAAGTGCATGGCTGGTTTTGGAACAAGGAATTGTTAAGAGGCTTCACAACAGCTTCCAAAACGGTTTCTTGGTAAACTTTGGCCGATGTTTTGACTCCTTGTTTGCAGAAATGCAGGTCAGTAAACCCATCGTAAGAGACACCCCACCAAACCAAGACTGAAGCTGGGTGATAAACCTCTTCCTTAGATGACCGCGCATACACTCATTTTGCTTTTTTTAATTTTTTCCTGAACGGTAAAAATTTGTTCATCGGTGAACAAAATATTTCTGTGCAGGTTATCAGCGCGCTTTACCAAAAGACATTTGCATTTTTCAATCCTTTTTTTTAAAGCTGCATTCAATAAATGTCCGTTGCGTCGTTTGAAAGCCCCAAGTCCCAAGACTTTTTTAATGATTCGACTCATGGTCTTTTGCTTGATATTCATCTCACGGACTATGATTTTTTGTTTTCGGAGCGGATTTCTGTGAATTCTTGATTTAACAGCTTTGATGACATGCGGTTTTCGAACAGAGCGTGGCCGGCCCGACCGGTGGCGGTCTTTTACACCTCCAGTCTTCTCAAACAGTTTTATGCATCGGCTAATCCCTAGTGGCCGGATGAAAGTTGAAACAATTTTAAAATCCCGTTACAGACTAACGCTATTGAGGTTAGCTTTCAAAACCCATATGACATTAACGGGGTAAGTTCAGTTCTACTATTGAAATAGGTGTGTTCAATGTTGTAACAGTATTTATGTCCCTACTAAGTATGTATATATATATATATTTATATATATATATATATATATATATATATATATATATATATATATATATATATATATATATATATAATATATATATATATATATATATATATATATATATATATATATAATATATATATATATATATATATATATATATATATATATATATGTGTGTGTATATTGTATCTAAAAAGAATCTACTTATTCGAAATGTCCACCTTTTGCCTTTACATACGCCTTAAGTCGCACTGGGCAATCGCCAATAGCTGCACGAACATCCCCAGTGGAAAATTGGACCAAATTTTTTTTAATATATATGGATGTATATTGTATCTAAAAAGAATCTACTTATTCGAAATGTCCACCTTTTGCCTTTACACACGCCTTAAGTCGCACTGGGCAATAGCTGCACGAACCTCCCCAGTGGAAAATTGCGCCACAGCTCAGACCAAAGCAGTCTTAAGAGATCCAATGTTGGGGTATCTTTTGTGACAAACCTTGGCCTCTGAACACGTCTACAATTTGTAATCCAATGGGTTCAAATCTGGACTGCCTGAGGGTCATTCTTCAGAGGAAATGAACGCTGGCAAATTGTTTCGAAGCCAGGCCTGGGACGTTTTAGCCTTATGGGCCGGCGCAGAATCCTGCTGGAAAGTGCATGGCTGGTTTTGGAACAAGAGACACCCCACCAAACCAAGACTGAAGCTGGGTGATAAACCTCTTCCTTAGATGACCGCGCATACACTCATTTTGCTTTTTTTAATTTTTTCCTGAACGGTAAAAATTTGTTCATCGGTGAACAAAATATTTCTGTGCAGGTTATCAGCGTGCTTCACCAAAAGACATTTGCATTTTTCAATCCTTTTTTTTAAAGCTGCATTCAATAAATGTCCGTTGCGTCGTTTGAAAGCCCCCAAGTCCCAAGACTTTTTTAATGATTCGACTCATGGTCTTTTGCTTGATATTCATCTCACGGACTATGATTTTTTGTTTTCGGAGCGGATTTCTGTGAATTCTTGATTTAACAGCTTTGATGACATGCGGTTTTCGAACAGAGCGTGGCCGGCCCGACCGGTGGTGGTCTTTTACACCTCCAGTCTTCTCAAACAGTTTTATGCATCGGCTAATCCCTAGTGGCCGGATGAAAGTTGAAACAATTTTAAAATCCCGTTACAGACTAACGCTATTGAGGTTAGCTTTCAAAACCCATATGACATTAACGGGGTAAGTTCAGTTCTACTATTGAAATAGGTGTGTTCAATGTTGTAACAGTATTTATGTCCCTACTAAGTATGTATATATATATATATATATATTTATATATATATATATATATATATATATATATATATATATATATATATATATATATATATATATATATATATATATATATATATATATATATATATATATATATATATATATATATATAATATATATATATAAGTATGTATATATATATATATATATATATATATATATTATATATATATATATATATATATATATATATATATATATATATATATATATATATATATATATATATATATATATATATATATATATATATATATATATATATATATATATATATATATATATATATATATATATATATATGTATATTGTATCTAAAAAGAATCTACTTATTCGAAATGTCCACCTTTTGCCTTTACATACGCCTTAAGTCGCACTGGGCAATCGCCAATAGCTGCACGAACCTCCCCAGTGGAAAATTGGCCACAGCTCAGACCAAAGCAGTCTTAAGAGATCCAATGTTGGGGTATCTTTTGTGACAAACCTTGGCCTCTGAACACGTCTACAATTTGTAATCCAATGGGTTCAAATCTGGACTGCCTGAGGGTCATTCTTCAGAGAAATGAACGCTGGCAAATTGTTTCGAAGCCAGGCCTGGGACGTTTTAGCCTTATGGGCCGGCGCAGAATCCTGCTGGAAAGTGCAGCTGGCAAATTGTTTCGAAGCCAGGCCTGGGACGTTTTAGCCTTATGGGCCGGCGCAGAATCCTGCTGGAAAGTGCATGGCTGGTTTTGGAACAAGGAATTGTTAAGAGGCTTCACAACAGCTTCCAAAACGGTTTCTTGGTAAACTTTGGCCGATGTTTTGACTCCTTGTTCGCAGAAATGCAGGTCAGTAAACCCATCGTAAGAGACACCCCACCAAACCAAGACTGAAGCTGGGTGATAAACCTCTTCCTTAGATGACCGCGCATACACTCATTTTGCTTTTTTTAATTTTTTCCTGAACGGTAAAAATTTGTTCATCGGTGAACAAAATATTTCTGTGCAGGTTATCAGCGTGCTTCACCAAAAGACATTTGCATTTTTCAATCCTTTTTTTTAAAGCTGCATTCAATAAATGTCCGTTGCGTTGTTTGAAAGCCCCAAGTCCCAAGACTTTTTTAATGATTCGACTCATGGTCTTTTGCTTGATATTCATCTCACGGACTATGATTTTTTGCTTTCGGAGCGGATTTCTGTGAATTCTTGATTTAACAGCTTTGATGACATGCGGTTTTCGAACAGAGCGTGGCCGGCCCGACCGGTGGCGGTCTTTTACACCTCCAGTCTTCTCAAACAGTTTTATGCATCGGCTAATCCCTAGTGGCCGGATGAAAGTTGAAACAATTTTAAAATCCCGTTACAGACTAACGCTATTGAGGTTAGCTTTCAAAACCCATATGACATTAACGGGGTAAGTTCAGTTCTACTATTGAAATAGGTGTGTTCAATGTTGTAACAGTATTTATGTCCCTACTAAGTATATATATATATATATTTATATATATATATATATATATATATATATATATATATATATATATATATATATATATATATATATATATATTAATATATATATATATATATATATATATATATATATATATATATATATATATATATATATATATATATATATATATATATATATATATATATATATATATGAATGCAGCTTTAAAAAAAAAGGATTGAAAAATGCAAATGTCTTTTGGTGAAGCACGCTGATAACCTGCACAGAAATATTTTGTTCACCGATGAACAAATTTTTACCGCTCAGGAAAAAATTATAAAAGCAAAATGAGTGTATGCGCGGTCATCTAAGGAAGTATCTGAACTGATCCCAAAGGTGGAAGAGGTTTATCACCCAGCTTCAGTCTTGGTTTGGTGGGGTGTCTCTTACGATGGGTTTACTGACCTGCATTTCTGCGAACAAGGAGTCAAAACATCGGCCAAAGTTGACCAAGAAACCGTTTTGGAAGCTGTTGTGAAGCCTCTTAACAATTCCTTGTTCCAAAACCAGCCATGCACTTTCCAGCAGGATTCTGCGCCGGCCCATAAGGCTAAAACGTCCCAGGCCCGGCTTCGAAACAATTTGCCAGCGTTCATTTCCTCTGAAGAATGACCCTCAGGCAGTCCAGATTTGAACCCATTGGATTACAAATTGTAGACGTGTTCAGAGGCCAAGGTTTGTCACAAAAGATACCCCAACATTGGATCTCTTAAGACTGCTTTGGTCTGAGCTGTGGCCAATTTTCCACTGGGGAGGTTCGTGCAGCTATTGACGATTGCCCAGTGCGACTTAAGGCGTGTGTAAAGGCAAAAGGTGGACATTTCGAATAAGTAGATTCTTTTTAGATACAATATACATCCATATATATTAAAAAAAATTTGGTCCAATTTTCCACTGGGGATGTTCGTGCAGCTATTGGCGATTGCCCAGTGCGACTTAAGGCGTATGTAAAGGCAAAAGGTGGACATTTCGAATAAGTAGATTCTTTTTAGATACAATATACATATATATATATATATATATATATATATATATATATATATATATATATATATATATATATATATATATATATATATATATATATATATATATATATATATATATATATATATATATATATATATATATATATATATATATATATATATAAATATATATATATATATATATATACATACTTAGTAGGGACATAAATACTGTTACAACATTGGACACACCTATTTCAATAGTAGAACTGAACTTACCCCGTTAATGTCATATGGGTTTTGAAAGCTAACCTCAATAGCGTTAGTCTGTAACGGGATTTTAAAATTGTTTCAACTTTCATCCGGCCACTAGGGATTAGCCGATGCATAAAACTGTTTGAGAAGACTGGAGGTGTAAAAGACCGCCACCGGTCGGGCCGGCCACGCTCTGTTCGAAAACCGCATGTCATCAAAGCTGTTAAATCAAGAATTCACAGAAATCCGCTCCGAAAACAAAAAATCAAAGTCCGTGAGATGAATATCAAGCAAAAGACCATGAGTCGAATCATTAAAAAAGTCTTGGGACTTGGGGCTTTCAAACGACGCAACGGACATTTATTGAATGCAGCTTTAAAAAAAAGGATTGAAAAATGCAAATGTCTTTTGGTGAAGCACGCTGATAACCTGCACAGAAATATTTTGTTCACCGATGAACAAATTTTTACCGCTCAGGAAAAAATTAAAAAAGCAAAATGAGTGTATGCGCGGTCATCTAAGGAAGTATCTGAACTGATCCCAAAGGTGGAAGAGGTTTATCACCCAGCTTCAGTCTTGGTTTGGTGGGGTGTCTCTTACGATGGGTTTACTGACCTGCATTTCTGCGAACAAGGAGTCAAAACATCGGCCAAAGTTTACCAAGAAACCGTTTTGGAAGCTGTTGTGAAGCCTCTTAACAATTCCTTGTTCCAAAACCAGCCATGCACTTTCCAGCAGGATTCTGCGCCGGCCCATAAGGCTAAAACGTCCCAGGCCTGGCTTCGAAACAATTTGCCAGCGTTCATTTCCTCTGAAGAATGACCCTCAGGCAGTCCAGATTTGAACCCATTGGATTACAAATTGTAGACGTGTTCAGAGGCCAAGGTTTGTCACAAAAGATACCCCAACATTGGATCTCTTAAGACTGCTTTGGTCTGAGCTGTGGCCAATTTTCCACTGGGGAGGTTCGTGCAGCTATTGACGATTGCTCAGTGCGACTTAAGGCGTGTGTAAAGGCAAAAGGTGGACATTTCGAATAAGTAGATTCTTTTTAGATACAATATACATCCATATATATTAAAAAATATTTGGTCCAATTTTCCACTGGGGATGTTCGTGCAGCTATTGGCGATTGCCCAGTGCGACTTACGGCGTATGTAAAGGCAAAAGGTGGACATTTCGAATAAGTAGATTCTTTTTAGATACAATATACATATATATAAATATATATATATATATATATATATATATATATATATATATATATATATATATATATATATATATATATATATATATATATATATATATATATATATATATATATATATATATATATATATATATATATATATATATATATATATATATATATATATATATATATATATATATATATATATATATATATATATATATATATATATATATATTGTATCTAAAAAGAATCTACTTATTCGAAATGTCCACCTTTTGCCTTTACATACGCCGTAAGTCGCACTGGGCAATCGCCAATAGCTGCACGAACATCCCCAGTGGAAAATTGGACCAAATTTTTTTTAATATATATGGATGTATATTGTATCTAAAAAGAATCTACTTATTCGAAATGTCCACCTTTTGCCTTTACACACGCCTTAAGTCGCACTGAGCAATCGTCAATAGCTGCACGAACCTCCCCAGTGGAAAATTGGCCACAGCTCAGACCAAAGCAGTCTTAAGAGATCCAATGTTGGGGTATCTTTTGTGACAAACCTTGGCCTCTGAACACGTCTACAATTTGTAATCCAATGGGTTCAAATCTGGACTGCCTGAGGGTCATTCTTCAGAGGAAATGAACGCTGGCAAATTGTTTCGAAGCCAGGCCTGGGACGTTTTAGCCTTATGGGCCGGCGCAGAATCCTGCTGGAAAGTGCATGGCTGGTTTTTGGAACAAGGAATTGTTAAGAGGCTTCACAACAGCTTCCAAAACGGTTTCTTGGTAAACTTTGGCCGATGTTTTGACTCCTTGTTCGCAGAAATGCAGGTCAGTAAACCCATCGTAAGAGACACCCCACCAAACCAAGACTGAAGCTGGGTGATAAACCTCTTCCACCTTTGGGATCAGTTCAGATACTTCCTTAGATGACCGCGCATACACTCATTTTGCTTTTTTAATTTTTTCCTGAGCGGTAAAAATTTGTTCATCGGTGAACAAAATATTTCTGTGCAGGTTATCAGCGTGCTTCACCAAAAGACATTTGCATTTTTCAATCCTTTTTTTTAAAGCTGCATTCAATAAATGTCCGTTGCGTCGTTTGAAAGCCCCAAGTCCCAAGACTTTTTTAATGATTCGACTCATGGTCTTTTGCTTGATATTCATCTCACGGACTTTGATTTTTTGTTTTCGGAGCGGATTTCTGTGAATTCTTGATTTAACAGCTTTGATGACATGCGGTTTTCGAACAGAGCGTGGCCGGCCCGACCGGTGGCGGTCTTTTACACCTCCAGTCTTCTCAAACAGTTTTATGCATCGGCTAATCCCTAGTGGCCGGATGAAAGTTGAAACAATTTTAAAATCCCGTTACAGACTAACGCTATTGAGGTTAGCTTTCAAAACCCATATGACATTAACGGGGTAAGTTCAGTTCTACTATTGAAATAGGTGTGTTCAATGTTGTAACAGTATTTATGTACCTACTAAGTATCTTTATATATATATATATATATATATATATATATATATATATATATATATATATATATATATATATATATATATATATATATATATATATATATATATATATATATATATATATATATATATATATATATATATATAAAGTCAGGAAAGTGAAACAAGCAGTAGCAACATGAAACGAAATATGTACGTACGTATGAACGAATGCCTCACAAAGGACCCAACAGGAACTGAGAAAAAAAATCTGATCTGATGATGTTTCTTTTATTTTGCAGTTTGTTTGTGTGCGAACTGACATCATTCAAAGCAGTAGCAACATGAAACGAAATATGTACGTACGTATGAACGAATGCCTCAAAAGGACCCAACAGGAACTGAGAAAAAAAATCTGATCTGATGATGTTTTTTTTTATTTTGCAGTTTGTTTGTGTGCGAACTGACATCATTCAAGCACCGACGAACACGGGCATACTGTAGCACAGCACATTCACGATTGAGTTTTGTACACATTTCATATTTTATTTTGTCAACGTTAACATCCTTTTGAAATGTGGGGAGTTTCATTTTTTTACAGTCCTTTCGAAACCCACGTAATGCAAAAGTATTTGGCGAATATTTTCAACTTTTTTTTGCCATGACACCCGCGCATAAAAGCAACCATCCGTTTCCGTTTCAATTTGATATATGTATGTACATTAGAACGCCTCATTGCCATACAATGGTAAAATAACTTTCGATGTTACCACCGAGAATTGTCCTTGTTAAATGTATTGATAAAAACAGAAATTAAAAAAAAATAGGAGTGATTTATTGAACAGTAGGTGTAATCAGTTTAAATGAACGTAAGCTTTTTTATTAAAAATATTTCAGTCAAACAAAGCCAAAGGTGTTTGTTTAAAAAAATTTAACTTCCATATAAAAAGTACTATAATTGCATTAGATCCGTAACAATAATATTGTTCTAAAAAGCATATTCAAATGAAGGAAATTACAATCATACAGTATGATTGCCGTAATCATATTATTGTTAACATAAAACAGGAAAAACAACACGTTTGTAGCACCAACCATATTTATATTATTGCTATAACCATATTTTCATTTTTAAATTTGGCAATGATACTATTGTTATATTTCTATTGTTATATTTCAACAATCTTATTATAGCCTCAATCATACTATTATCAAAATTAAATTCAGTAAACAATGCCATGGTTGCGAGGAACATACATTTATTGCGGAGAACAAATTGTTAATGCCGAGACACTATTGTAACCATGTTTTTTTCTGCGTGCAAAGGTAATTGAATTTTTATAAATATAGGGTGATCCATCTAGAGGTATTTTTTCAGAACAAAAAAATATAAAAATTCAAATCAAGTGTGGAATCTTTATTGGTAATTTGAAAGGACATTTTATGGCATTTATATTTTGAAAATAATTGCCTTCAAATGTTGGCAACTGTATAATGAAAATGAGCGTTCAATGAGAAACGGGAAGATCCGCTGTTTTCGACCAAAATTTTGTTCAGTGATGAGGCCCAACTGGAAGTCAATAAACAAAATTGCCGCACGGTTTGGTGAGTTTTATAGGATGGTGATATATATATATATATATATATATATATATATATATATATATATATATATATATATATATATATATATATATATATATATATATATATATATATATATATATATATATATATATATATATATATATATATATATATATATATATATATATATTATTTTAAAAATTTAGTACAAAATGGGGCTATTAATAGATTTTCTGGACAATGTGACCCAGCCTAAGGGACTTCTTCACAGCAATTTATATTAATAATAAAATACTTAACTCTGTCGAAAAATTATACCATCTATTTCAAAAACAAGTGGCGAAGCGAGATAAATAAATAAAAATATCCCTTTAACAGCAGAGGGCTTTGATTCTCAATAGTCAGCTGTGCACTCTCTTTAATTTGTCTCGGTGCACACACGAGTCACATAAAATTAAAACACTTTATGATCCTTGTTCTGATGATACCTTCATATCAACACAAATACAAAAGTAATTGAGGCTACCCACGCGACCTGTCTCGGCTGATATCACTGGTCTCGGTGGGGAACATTAGACGAAATGTTCATAAATAGCTTTATTTACAATTGGCTGTTTGATTCATTGAGAACGTTTGAGAACAACGTAGTAGTGGATCGTCTTCAAAAGCCTAAACTTTGCAGACCCTTGTTTTTTTTATCGAAGTGGCCCTATTGATATACTTCTAGGAGGGAATGTGTATCCCTCAATTCTTCTCAATGGAGTAGAACACGGAATTCTTGGCTCGCTTGTGCCCCAGGAGACACCCTTTGGATGGATAGTAACTGGCCCAACGAACAGCATGATCTCGCGACAAACGGTTCGAGTATCTCATTGCACAAGGGTTTCAATAAATGAGCAATTATTAAAGTTTTGGGAGATAGTATTTCCGAAGAAATCTGATATCTCAGAGAAATATAGAATTTGTGAGCAAATCCATCAGTCCACCACGGTGCGCACAGCTGACGGAAGTTACAAAGTAGAATTGCCTTTTTTTTTGCCAAGTAAGCTTGCCACATTCGACAAACGGGTCGAATCGATACATTGCACTCAGTCAACTTCTTAGAAACGAAAAGTCGTAGGTGCACAAGCCAGAATACAAAATAATGTATGATGATGTCATTGAAGAATATTTAGCCCTGGGTCATATGGAAAGAGTTGATCCTCCGGCAAATAGTTCAGAAAATTGTTTCTTCTTGCCTCATCATGGTATCTCTAAACCAGAGAGCACCACAACCTAGTTAAGGGTAGTATTTAACGCGTCTTGACCAGGCTCAAACGGGAAAAGTCTCAACGACGCATTATACATTGGCCCATTGGATACTGAACTGGAGTTTTTACAGATTCGTGTTTAATGCCGATATGTATAGACAAATACTTGTCAACCCAAAACATGTCCCTTATCAAAGGATATGATTTAGATCTTCACCTGACGAAGAGGTGGTAGATTATATTACCTTTTCCTGCCCTACGGACTATGCTGAAGTTGGCAGCAGATGAAGAGAAGCGATTTTCTATTGGTTTAAAAATATTGAAAGAAAATATGTATGTCGATGACGCCTTGGTAGGCTCGCATTCTATCTCGGAAAGTGTAGACGCACGAAAACAATTAATATCAATATTAGCTTCCGCTGGTTTCCAGCTCAGAAAATGGACTACAAATGATATTGATATTTTAAAAGATTTATCCAGAGATCATCAGTTCTTGAACTTCGACGAATAAAGCTCTGCTAAGACGTTAGGGATAAGGTGGAATGCGGCTACCGACTCGTTTTATTTCGTGGTGGAAAAAATTAAAGACAAAGACTGGTTGACTAAAAGAGAAGATCATCAGTTCTTGAACTTCGACGAATAAAGCTCCGCTAAGACGTTAGGGATAAGGTGGAATGCGGCTACCGACTCGTTTTATTTCGTGGTGGAAAAAATTAAAGACAAAGACTGGTTGACTAAAAGAGAAGTATATATATATATATATATATATATATATATATATATATATAATATATATATATATATATATATATATATATATATATATTATAATATATATATATATATATATATATATATTATATATATATATATTTATATATATATATATATATATATATATATATATATATATATATATATATATATATATATATATATATATATATATATATATATATATATTATATATATATATATATATATATATATATATATATATATATATATTAATATATATATATATATATATATATATATATATTATATATATATATATATATATATATATAGATATAGATATACTTATTGACAAATGCTAGCAATGGATATTTATTCGTGCAAAATGTATGACGCGTTTGTTGGCTTTGATAAGGACAAGTTTAGCATTTTAATAGTTTTCAATTTTCTCAATGTAATAGTCAAAAAACGCTGAAAAGCAAAAAACAGCGATTATTTCAAAAATGTTGGTAGTTAGAAAGTTTCGATTTACTACAAAAATTGTTTGCTATGCCAACACAACTTATATTTGCAACAAATATTGCAAAAAATCGCCAAATATGAAAAAAATGTATTTTTTTATTCAAAAAAAGTGGACTAGGTTAGAAAACCTAAGCACAAGTTTCAGATTTTAAGAATCTTAAATTTTCGCAAAGATATTGCGAAAATCGCTAGAAAAGTAAAAAACACGTTTATTTTTCAAGTTATGAAAGTGAGCGATTTGTCGTGTGACGGAGAAATTGTGCTAATCTAGCACAACTTAGCATAAGTTTCAGATTAAATATTTTTGGAATTTTCGCAAAGTTAAAACAAGAAAACCCTGAAAAGTATACACCACATTTGAAAATAGGCCAATATTTTCTAAATTATTAAAGTTATCGATTTTAGGTAATCCATATTTTTACATATATAAGTACATATATCTGTGGCTTGGTGCTAAAAGGGCCAATGTCAAAATATTCAGTTTTGAGATAATTGAACTTGAATGTTTTAACAAAAACTATTTAAACTACAGCAGATAAATCTTCAAAGTTTTACTTATCAACTTGGGCTTAGATATAGAATATATTTGAATAGAATACGATCGTAAAATTAATTATCCAAAAAGTTGCCCTTTTAGCATAAAGTAATGTTTTAATTTTATGTTTTTATTGTGACATTGGCCGTCATAATAAGAACAATACCAAATAGAAAACCATTGTATTTTACTTTTTTTATTATGTTGTTGCAAAGTTTATTGTAATCAAAGGATATAAAAAACATGAAATAGTAGTAAAGTAATGCAATAATAGCATATTATTGTGTTAATTCACATTCCTCTTCCATACCTTCATCTGCCAGGTAATCCACAATGATGTCATTTGCAGTTATTTGTTCCATGAAATGATTGTAGTATGTGCGATTCGTATTGGTTATGTATGGCAAAAGTGCCTTTAAGTCATTCAATTTTTCTGTACTTAAAGGAACAGGTTGCTTGTTGAGTGGTTGAAGCTTGGGAAGATTTCCGTGTCGTGTTTTCTTGTGATTTCTGCATATGTCAAGAGATTTAAACTCGCCCTCAAAGGAATGTTTATACAAGATACTTGGAGAGTTTGTTGAATACTGCATTCATTTAATTCGTAACCACTGAACTTGTTCATTTATAGTGTTATTTTTCCGATGTACATAATGAGTAGTTAAACATGATTTAAAATTTAAAAATTGTGTTTGGTCCAATTCTATTACTTTTATAGGGGGGTTCTTGGTACCAAACGTATTAAATTTGCCCAATCTCGAGGCAACTCTATATCAGCTGTAGTATGTTTTTTGGTTTTTCTATTGCCGCATGAATGCTATCCGCTTCCATACGTGTACGCCCCGCCTCAAGAAATTTGTGGTTAACTGTTTACCCTCAATTCACTTACAGTTATCAGTAACATTGTTGAAAAATAAATATTTCGGTTTTGTCCTCCGCAGGAGTCGCTGTACATAGTAACTGTATGTATATTACTATTTTTGGAAAGATTGTGTAAGTAATGGTAGATACATGAAGCGATTTGCATATAGAAGATGATTTTCTTCCCATCGTTTGGTAGATGCTAAGGTTAAATGTCCACAGTTGACGTTTATAAAAACTTAATCCACTTCTAAGGTAAGGAGTTGGCAAGTATTTCTGCAAGTCGAATGAAATAGTAACATTACCTGGATTATTCTGGCATTCATCCTTATCTTTTCTTTTTGATTCGTAGGCCGACTCCGCCAAATGTAAGTGCATGTTTTTTTCTTCTTCGATTGATGTTCGTTCTATCTCGTTTTGGCAAAATTTTAACTGCATTGCAAACTTATCGCATTTTGCACATGTATCATTTTTAGGCTTGTGAAACGATAAGTTAAACTCCTCAACAAATATTTGTCTGTGTAGGGAGACTTTTCTCGGTTCAATATTTTTGCCTGTGCAATAATTTACGTACAGTCGGTACATTTCAGAAATCGACAGATCTGATGACATATACTTCTTCTGAGTGTGGGGTGCGCGAGTAGTGACTCTGATAAGCTGGAAAGAGGTTTATGTGTTTCTCTTATCAGGACTTTATCTATTTCCGGAACTCTAGGATGATTTTGATGTTTCCCTCGATTATCTTCAGAACATATTTTGCTATCGCTAAATCGTTTCTTTTCTACAATTACTCTAGCTTTTTTCAATGTTATATCAATTGTATTTAAAAACATGGTTTGACAGACTTGAAATTTCTCACCGTTGGTTGTTGTGAGAAAATACTTTCTACTAAAGTTTCGTCTACTATTGTTCTGGTCACTCTGTCTCAATCGTTGGGCATGTTTTTCATGTTCCTGTATGGAATTTGCCACAAACTGATTTTTTCCAGAGCTCGACAACTTATAAAAACTTGTAAAAACAAGTTGGCGCTCCTCAGCGGTTATTTTTTCATAACACTTTTGTTTGCATGTGCACGCAGCTTTCACTTGTTTGGCTGGTATTATTTTATTTCCAGACACTGCCGTATATGCCTTACCTTGAGTTTTCAATGACTTTCTTATATTTCGGGTCCAATTAGAAGAATTTCGCTTTCGTTTTCTTTGTAGCATCATCCTTATTTTGTTTCTTTCTTCCTCTGCGTGAGTTGTTTGGTTGGTTTTCGTCAGTGTCCGAATGATTGTCTATCGGTACATATTCATCACCACTTTCTTCAAACGGTTCAAAATCACTTAAATTTGTACATTGCGTGGCTTCAACATCCGTGAAAAGGTTGTATAGTTATTAATATTAAAGTTTCACTTCATGCTTTAATTTATCACCTACCACCATCTTCGTCAGTTTTACACATTTGTAAAATCATTGTTCCTCATTGTTCTTGAATTATGCATTATCTGATTAATTTCACAATCAGTTAAAAAAACTTACAGTACAGAGAGAAAGACAGAAGGCAGAAGAACGATAACAGAATAATAACAAAAAATAATGGTCGTTGCCATATTTTTGCTTAAAAATGCAATAATTGTACTAAAAAATACCAAAGATTATGACAGTAAACTAGAGGCCTACTGAAAGCTGAAGCAAAAAAGAGCAAATATTGATTGAGCGAATATAAAATTGTTTTTATTTAATAATATTTATAATGTTAGTGATTGCTAAAAGGGCCAAAGTAGACATTGGCCCTGTGTTTATTAAAAAAATATATAACAGTGATTGCTAAAAGGGCCAAAGTAGACATTGGCCCTTTTAGCATTAAGTTTTATAGATGAGTTCATAATGACATTGGCCAGCTTTACGCTTATTTAACCCCTTCTGGGTAAAATTTAAGATTGACTATTTTATAATTATAAAGAGATCAAAAAAAGAAATCTAATGCAATGATTAACTCAAAACAGCAAAATATTGACATTGGCCCTTTTAGCACCAAGCCACAGATATATAAGTAGTTAAAACACGCAAAAACCATAAACACTATTATTTCTGTAGCGCAAGAAGCTAACAAATATCGACATGTGACAAAAAAATTATGTTTGCTTAGCACAACTTTCCCAAATTATCAGATAGTGATAATTTTTGATAGTTTCAGTACTTTTTCAAGAAAATCCCCGAAAAGTGTTCAATGTTTCAAAAACGTCGTTTTAGTAAAATGTCGTTGTCCCTTTACAACAAAATTTGTAAGGATCTATTGTAGTACTAGGTGGGCCTAACACAATAATGAAAGCTTCGTCTGAATATGTGTTGTGTGCTAGCTAATTTGGCGCTTTTTAAAAAACTCTTAAATAAAAATAACACTTTATCAAAAAGTGAAACACTGTGTGACGCGTTTGTTGGCTTTGATAAGGAAAATCCAGCTTAGTTTTTCTTTAGCAAAAAAAATGCCAAACAATACTAAACAAAAAATAGCATGACAGCATGACACGCCTCACACGTGATCTGTCAAAAAAGGCTATTGAAAAAAGTATCTTTACTTGGATGACCCACTACTAAAAAATGTGTTTAAAAATGTAGGCTCGGCAAGTGCAACAATTGCGGTAAGTGCAACCCTGATTTCATATCGGTTGCGTAAATCGAGAGAGTATTTTATTATTATAGAATCCGGTGCAAAGAAAGGAAGAAAAAATGAGTAGATTTTTAAAGATTTTGCTTATTTTCGGCAATAAGGGCAAACAACTACGAGTAGAAAAACTTAAATCAGAGGCCCGAAATTTATGCGTCGAAAACAACAACTTCGATCTCCAAAGGTATGGCCAGGTAACAAGATAGATTGAAATTAAACGGAAAAGCTCAGGAAAAAGTCGTTATACCAACATGCGGTCATCCAATAACTAGTAGGCGAGTCGAAATATTCAAGAAGATTCTATAGAGCGTCATCTGAATTATAGTCCATGTGTTTTCTCTATACCGGATCGATAATTGAATCTTGTGGGCAGTCCTGTGCATCCGAGACGTTAAACATATATTGAATAAAAGTTCCGAGTCAGTGCTCGTGTAACTGCAAGTCACGCCACTAATCTATAACACAAACTATCTTTAAAACATTTCCCCTACACATTCACAGTCACGTAATTAATTATTAACCAACACATACTCCAAGAGCTTTTCATGTGTAAAATTTCGACCAGTCAACCGGATACCACAATATTAATTTTTTGGCGCTGATTAACATCAGCAAGCAGATAGAAACTGGAAAATAATATCCATTAAGGATAGGTTAGATTAAAGTATTTTTCTAATTTTATTGAGAATATGTAATCACTATTATTTCTACTTATGTTCTGTACGTAATTTGTGTGCAATAGTGGGTTTTTGTTAGTAAAATTTTGGAGCCTTCGTGAGGAAAAGTGCTAGGATTGACAATGTTTTCGTTATAGTGGATGTTACGTGGTAGTTTGAGAGTACGGTCCATTTCCAAACTTTTTTCTAAGAGAGCTTCCTTAGGTTGGAATATAGGAGGTGTCACGTTTTTTAGCGGTTGAAGAAACAGTCTTAATATAAAAGCTTTATGTGTCCTTATATAGTACAGTCTTTTTAGTGAGGGTGATTTAAGTTATGTCATTTTTTTAATACTCGTATTCGGCTTATGTTTAATGACTAATAATAGGATTTTGTGCATTTTGTTGAAAAACTATATTCGTTATCTTTAATTGTTTAATTGTATATATACTTAGTGGGGACATAAATACTGTTACACACGTTTTATGCTATAAAATAAAAAGTACTGAATGTTTTTGGACCAAATTTTTTTTAATGTATATGGATGTATATTGTATCTAAAAAGAATCTACTTATTCGAAATGTCCACCTTTTGCCTTTACACACGCCTTAAGTCGCACTGGCCAATCGTCAATAGCTGCACGAACCTCGCCAGTAGAAAATTGGCCACAGCTCAGACCTATGCAGTCTTAAGAGATCCAATGTGGGGGTATCTTTTGTGACAAACCTTGTCCTCTAAAACCGTCTAGAATTTGTAATCCAATGGGTTCAAATCTGGACTGCCTGAGGGCCATTCTTCAGAGGAAATGAACGCTGGCAAATTGTTTCGAAGCCAGGCCTGGGACGTTTTAGCCCTATGGGCCGGCGCAGAATCCTACTGGAAAGTCCATGGCTGGTTTTGGAACAAGGAATTGTTAAGAGGCTTCACAACAGCTTCCAAAACGGTTTCTTGGTAACCTTTTTTGGCAGATGTTTTGACTCCTTGTTCGCAGAAATGCAGGTCAGTGACCCCATCGTAAGAGACACCCCACCAAACCAAGACTGAAGCTGGGTGATGAACGTCTTCCACCTTTGGGATCAGTTCAGATGCTTCCTTGAATGACCGCGCATACACTCTATCATTTGCTTTTTAATTTTTTCCTGAACGGTAAAAATTTGTTCATCGGTGAACAAAATATTTCTGTGCAATTTATCAGCGTGCTTCACCAAAAGACGTTTGCATTTTTCAATCCTATTTTTTTAAAGCTGCATTCAATATATGTCCGGTACGTCTTTTGAAAACCCCAAGTCCCAAGTCTTTTATATATATATATATATATATATATATATATATATATATATATATATATATATATATATATATATATATATATATATATATATATATATATATATATATATATATATATATATATATATATATATATATATATGTATATATATATATATATATATATATATATATATATATATATATATATATATATATATATATATATATATCTATATATATATATATATATATATATATATATATATATATATATATATATATATATATATATATATATATATATATATATATATATATATATATATATATATATATATATATATATATATATATATATATATATATATATATATATATATATATATATATATATATATATATATATATATATATATATATATATATATATATGTATATATATATATATATATGTATATATATATATATGCAGCGCCAAAAAATTAATATTGTGGTATCCGGTTGACTGGTCGAAATTTTACACATGAAAAGCTCTTGGAGTATGTGTTGGTTAATAATTACGTGACTGTGAATGTGTAGGGGAAATGTTTTAAAGATAGTTTGTGTTATAGATTAGTGGCGTGACTTGCAGTGACTTGCAGTTTCATGAGCACTGACTCGGAACTTTTATTCAATTTATGTTTAACGTCTCGGATGCACAGTACTGCCCACAAGATTCAATTATCGATCCGGTATAGAGAAAACACATGGATTATAATTCAGATAACGCTCTATCGAATCTACTTGAAGTTTGTTGGTATAAAGAATTTTTCCTGAGCTTTTCCGTTTAAATTCAATCTATCTTTTTACCTGGACATTTCTTTGGAGATCGTAGTTGTTGTTCTCGTCGCTTAAATTTCGGGTCTCTGGTTTAAGTTTTTCAGCTCGTAGTTGTTTGCACTTATTGCCGAAAATAAACAAAACTAAATGTTTTGTTTACTCAATTTGTATACCCTCTACTCAATTTGTATACCCTCCACCATACAATGGAGGGTATATTAATTTTGTCATTCTGTCTGTAACACCTTGAAATAACCATCGGAGACCCAACAAAGCCTCCGATAAGTCAGTGCTCGTGGAACTGCAAGTCACACCACTTTCTGCTTTCTGATGTTGACTTATCGAAATTTTACACATGAAAAGCTCTTGGAGTATGTGTTGGTAAATAATTACGTGACTGTGTATGTGAAACTTTTTTAAAGATAGTTGGTGTTATAGGTTAGTGGCGTGACTTGCAGTTCCACGAGCACTGACTTATTGGCGAAAACAATCAAAACACTTAAAAAAGCTACTAATTTTTTTCATCCTTTCTTCCTATATAAATATATATATATATATATATATATATATATATATATATATATATATATATATATATATATATATATATATATATATATATATATATACATATATATATACATATATATATATATATATATATATATATATATATATATATATATATATAAATATATATAAATATATATATATATATATATATATATATATATATATATATATATATATATATATATATATATATATATATATATATATATATATATATATATATATATATATATATATATATATATATATATATATATATATATATATATATATATATATATATATATATATATATATATATATATATATATATATATATATATATAAAAGACTTGGGACTTGGGGGTTTTCAAAAGACGTACCGGACATATATTGAATGCAGCTTTAAAAAAATAGGATTGAAAAATGCAAACGTCTTTTGGTGAAGCACGCTGATAAATTGCACAGAAATATTTTGTTCACCGATGAACAAATTTTTACCGTTCAGGAAAAAATTAAAAAGCAAATGATAGAGTGTATGCGCGGTCATTCAAGGAAGCATCTGAACTGATCCCAAAGGTGGAAGACGTTCATCACCCAGCTTCAGTCTTGGTTTGGTGGGGTGTCTTTTACGATGGGGTCACTGACCTGCATTTCTGCGAACAAGGAGTCAAAACATCTGCCAAAGGTTACCAAGAAACCGTTTTGGAAGCTGTTGTGAAGCCTCTTAACAATTCCTTGTTCCAAAACCAGCCATGGTTCGCCGGCCCATAGGGCTAAAACGTCCCAGGCCTGGCTTCGAAACAATTTGCCAGCGTTCATTTCCTCTGAAGAATGGCCCTCAGGCAGTCCAGATTTGAACCCATTGGATTACAAATTCTAGACGGTTTTAGAGGACAAGGTTTGTCACAAAAGATACCCCCACATTGGATCTCTTAAGACTGCATAGGTCTGAGCTGTGGCCAATTTTCTACTGGGCGAGGTTCGTGCAGCTATTGACGATTGGCCAGTGCGACTTAAGGCGTGTGTAAAGGCAAAAGGTGGACATTTCGAATAAGTAGATTCTTTTTAGATACAATATACATCCATATACATTAAAAAAAATTTGGTCCAAAAACATTCAGTACTTTTTATTTTAAAGCATAAAACGTGTGTAACAGTATTTATGTCCCCACTAAGTATATATACAATTAAACAATTAAAGATAACGAATATAGTTTTTCAACAAAATGCACAAAATCCTATTATTAGTCATTAAACATAAGCCGAATACGAGTATTAAAAAAATGACATAACTTAAATCACCCTCACTAAAAAGACTGTACTATATAAGGACACATAAAGCTTTTATATTAAGACTGTTTCTTCAACCGCTAAAAAACGTGACACCTCTATATTCCAACCCCTATATTCCAACCTAAGGAAGCTCTCTTAGAAAAAAGTTTGGAAATGGACCGTACTCTCAAACTACCACGTAACATCCACTATAACGAAAACATTGTCAATCCTAGCACTTTTCCTCACGAAGGCTCCAAAATTTTACTAACAAAAACCCACTATTGCACACAAATTACGTACATAAAAAGGAACATAAGTAGAAATAATAGTGATTACATATTCTCAATAAAATTAGAAAAATACTTTAATCTAACCTATCCTTAATGGATATTATTTTCCAGTTTCTTTCTGCTTGCTGATGTTAATCAGCGCCAAAAAATTAATATTGTGGTATCCGGTTGACTGGTCGAAATTTTACACATGAAAAGCTCTTGGAGTATGTGTTGGTTAATAATTAATTACGTGACTGTGAATGTGTAGGGGAAATGTTTTAAAGATAGTTTGTGTTATAGATTAGTGGCGTGACTTGCAGTTACACGAGCACTGACTCGGAACTTTTATTCAATATATGTTTAACGTCTCGGATGCACAGGACTGCCCACAAGATTCAATTATCGATCCGGTATAGAGAAAACACATGGACTATAATTCAGATGACGCTCTATAGAATCTTCTTGAATATTTCGACTCGCCTACTAGTTATTGGATGACCGCATGTTGGTATAACGACTTTTTCCTGAGCTTTTCCGTTTAATTTCAATCTATCTTGTTACCTGGCCATTCCTTTGGAGATCGAAGTTGTTGTTTTCGACGCATAAATTTCGGGCCTCTGATTTAAGTTTTTCTACTCGTAGTTGTTTGCCCTTATTGCCGAAAATAAGCAAAATCTTTAAAAATCTACTCATTTTTTCTTCCTTTCTTTGCACCGGATTCTATAATAATAAAATACTCTCTCGATTTACGCAACCGATATGAAATCAGGGTTGCACTTACCGCAATTGTTGCACTTGCCGAGCCTACATTTTTAAACACATTTTTTAGTAGTGGGTCATCCAAGTAAAGATACTTTTTTCAATAGCCTTTTTTGACAGATCACGTGTGAGGCGTGTCATGCTGTCATGCTATTTTGGTTTAGTATTGTTTGGCATTTTTTTTGCTAAAGAAAAACTAAGCTGGATTGTCCTTATCAAAGCCAACAAACGCGTCACACAGTGTTTCACTTTTTGATAGTGTTATTTTTATTTAAGAGTTTTTTAAAAAGCGCCAAATTAGCTAGCACACAACAAATATTCAGACGAAGCTTTCATTATTGTGTTAGGCCCACCTAGTACTACAATAGATCCTTACAAATTTTGTTGTAAAGGACAACGACATTTTACTAAAACGACGTTTTTGAACCATTGAACACTTTTCGGGGATTTTCTTGAAAAAGTACTGAAACTTTCAAAAATTATCACTATCTGATAATTTGGGAAAGTTGTGCTAAGCAAACATAATTTTTTTGTCACATGTCGATATTTGTTAGCTTCTTGCGCTACAGAAATAATAGTGTTTATGGTTTTTGCGTGTTTTAACTACTTATATATCTGTGGCTTGGTGCTAAAAGGGCCAATGTCAATATTTTGCTGTTTTGAGTTAATCATTGCATTAGATTTCTTTTTTTGATCTCTTTATAATTATAAAATAGTCAATCTTAAATTTTACCCAGAAGGGGTTAAATAAGCGTAAAGCTGGCCAATGTCATTATGAACTCATCTATAAAACTTAATGCTAAAAGGGCCAATGTCTACTTTGGCCCTTTTAGCAATCACTGTTATATATTTTTTTAATAAACACAGGGCCAATGTCTACTTTGGCCCTTTTAGCAATCACTAACATTATAAATATTATTAAATAAAAACAATTTTATATTCGCTCAATCAATATTTGCTCTTTTTGCTTCAGCTTTCAGTAGGCCTCTAGTTTACTGTCATAATCTTTGGTATTTTTTAGTACAATTATTGCATTTTTAAGCAAAAATATGGCAACGACCATTATTTTTTGTTATTATTCTGTTATCGTTCTTCTGCCTTCTGTCTTTCTCCTGTACTGTAAGTTTTTTTAACTGATTGTGAAATTAATCAGATAATGCATAATTCAAGAACAATGAGGAACAATGATTTTACAAATGTGTAAAAAATTTTACACATGAAAAGCTCTTGGAGTATGTGTTGGTAAATAATTACGTGACTGTGTATGTGAAACTTTTTTAAAGATAGTTGGTGTTATAGGTTAGTGGCGTGACTTGCAGTTCCACGAGCACTGACTTATTGGCGAAAACAATCAAAACACTTAAAAAGCTACTAATTTTTTTCATCCTTTCTATATAATATATATATATATATATATATATATATATATATATATATATATATATATATATATATATATATATATATATATATATATATATATATATTTACTTGGTAGGGACATAAATACTGTTACAACATTGAACACACCCATTTCAATAGTAGAACTGAACATACCCCGTTAATGCCAATAGCGTTAGTCTGTAACGGGATTTTAAAATTGTTTCAACTTTCATCATGGAGTGGTCAGATAATGAGAACCGTATCGCTGTCATAGCGCTTTTCAAATGTGAAATGAAAAAAACGATATTTTCAAAACGCTACGGCCACTAGGGATTAACCGCATGTTCGTCTACCGATGCGTAAAACTGTTTGAGAAGACTGGAGGTGGAATGTTCCAATTCAACATTACAAGGAACTACTTATTACATGACACCAAAAAAACTGTCTGTTCAAATTTTCAGTGATAACGCGGATAATTTTCTTGTTTGATTTTGCTATTTGCAATTTTTTAGTACTGCCGATAACACACAAGGTCAATATATTTTTTATCTATCCGTGTGTGGTGTGGATTATATAAAATAACCAATTTTGTACATGTCGCGTTACCTAGAGAATTGGCACAATTGCCCTAGATAGACCGCTCTATTGACGGTTTTGAAAGCTTTTTTTTATATAAGCTTTATTTGAATTATTGAATCTGCTCCAAAGGAGCCTAACAATAAGTATACGAATCTTAAGTATAATTCAATAATGAATCCTAGTATGGATTTCTTGTAATGTGGATCTCTGCTTATTGGCAGGAATTTTAATTAATTTGGTCAAAATAGTATATAACTGGTATGGATCACATGTCTGAGAATTTTAAACCTAGTTTGGCTTAAACCTCGTGATAAAGGGCCAGAGGACCCTTACAGTCATTTACAGAGTGTTCGCGTTATTATGTATAGTGAAGAACTCTAGTTATGTATGTATAACGGATAACTCTAAAATAGCAGAGTGGACGACGTAATTTAGGTTATGTAGGTTTTTCGTGTTGACTGTGTTAATGATCACGTATGAGAGCATTTAAGCCACGTGACGTAGAATAACGGATTCTACACAGTCTTTTTTGAGTGTTCGTCCGCGATTGATATTGACTGTTTTAAAGATCACGTATAAGAGCATTTAAGCCACGTGACGTAGAAAAAAAGAATACTACACAGTCTTTCGGGCGCGTGTTGTCGCGATTACTGTTACGAATGAAGCACAAGTGCAGATTAGAAAACACGGCGTTCGTTTCTCCGAAGTCTTAAAGAGCTTTGACTGCATAATAATTGTCTAGCAAGTATGTTATCATGACGTTCGAGCTTCTCTTTGTGCTTTATATTGATTTTTTGAACTGCCTCTTTGACGACAGGTATTTTCAAGTCTCGGTGGATGTTTTCATTCCTCATATACCAAGGGGCACCGGTAATAAGCCGCAATGTCTTCGATTGGACTCTTTGTATTTTGTCGAGATTACTCGAGCTTGCTTTGCCCCATAGCTGGGTACCGTATAACCAGATAGGTTTGATTGCCCTGTTGTATAGCAGGACCTTATATTCAAGGCTTAGTTTTGAGTTCGCGTTTAGAAGCCAGTGCAGTTGATGGACCTTAAGTTTCAGTTGAGTTTTCTTGGCTTCGATATGACTTCTCCAGGTGAGTCGGCGATCCAGGTGGATTCCAAGGTATGAAACATGATCAGATTGAGAAAAAGGGATATTGTTTAGTTTCAATGTCGGACAAGTGCTAAAATTCAGTGTGAAAGTTACCTGTGTGCATTTAGCCTCATTGGCTTTTATTCTCCAGTCAGAGAGCCAAGATTCTACTCGTCTGAGATGTACACCTAGATTCATAGATGCAATATCCTGCTTTTTATGCGTGGCCATTATAGCGGTATCATCGGCAAAAGTAGATGTTAGCACGTTTGGGCTGGTAGGGATATCTGCGGTAAACAGAAGGTAAAGGATAGGCCCCATGACGCTTCCCTGGGGAACACCTGCTAGTATTTCGCGGTCATCGGTGACGTGTTGTCCACATTTGACTCTGAATCTGCGGTTTTCTAAGTAAGACTCAAGAATTCGATGCGTATTTGCCGGTAAGTATTTGCAAATTTTGTAGGTCAAGCCAAAGTGCCAGACTTTGTCAAATGCTTGAGCAACATCCAGGAATACGGCGCAGCAATATTCTCGCCGTTCAAATGATTTTTCAATTGCTTGGGTCAGACGGTTTACTTGTTCGATAGTGCTGTGACCTTCGCGGAATCCAAACTGATGGTCTGGTATTATGTTATTTGACACGAGGATCGGTTTTATTTTCGATAAAAGAACTTTTTCAAATAGTTTGGATAAGCAGGGAAGCAAGCTGATCGGCCTGTATGAGGAAGGTATTGATTTGTCCTTTCCTGGCTTTAAAATCATCTGAATCAGAGAAATTTTCCACACTTTAGGAAAGTAACCATGTCTCAAAATAGATTTAAAAAATTTTGCCAGCAATGTAGGGAAGTTCCAAGATCATTTTGGGCGTGATAAGATCATATCCAGGTGCTTTACCTGGATTCACGGTTTCTTTAATGACATTCAGAACTTCATTTGCGTTAGTAAACAATGGAATTACGGCAGACATTTTATCATCAGGTGGAAGGAGGTCGCTACTTGCAGGATTTGGGCGAAATACCTGGGACAGATGGTTTGCAAAAACATTGGCTTTTTCCTCTTCTGATATTGCCCACTTGCCGTTTGCGTCGCGTATTGGAAATTGCGTTTCGGTGGGCATACTAATATTTCTTAATGTTTTCCATAATGAGAATTTGGTTGAAGCAGTCGGAGTTAAGCTTGCAATGAAACTAGCATGCTGTCTACTGTCTTCATTTCTAAGTGCGCTTTGCAACCTTCTAGTAGCTTCAGTTAGTCTGAGTCGAGCCGCTGGTGACCTATTTCGCTGCCATTCGCGACGGAACCTCCTTTTTTCACTTACAAGGTGCTCTATTTCCCGGTTAGTGTATGTATTTAAACTATTTGTCGCTTTTATTTGTCTGTGTGTAGCGTGAATAGTCGCCTGTTCCAGGATCACGTTCAAGTTGGATACGTTGTTATCGATCTCTTCCGCGTTAGAAATTAGATGATTCGAATCTAAATGACTACTAATGTACTTCCTGTATTTTAACCAGTTAGTTGTGTATGAAGTAAGCCTCTACAAGTACTGTCTTCTCGTGAAGAAGAAATATAACTGGCGAGTGGTCTGACGTTAAGTCAGTGCAGGTACTAGCAGATAAGTTAGATTTACTAACTCCTCTTATTGTACCGAAGTCTATCAAGTCAGGCTTTTTGTTAATATCAGAAGGCCAATATGTAGGTTGACTGGGAGATATAAAGTCCAATTTATTTTGACGTCGCATTAAACATTTATACAACTGGTTTCCCCTAGGGTTTGCTAAACGGGATCCCCAGTGCGTATGTTTGGCATTGTAGTCACCAGCAGTAATAAAGTTGCGTCCGAGACCATTGAAAAAGTTCAGAAGTATATCTTCTGATATCGTGAACCGCGGGGGGAAATATATTGCTGAAATGGTAAGAAAACTACCTTGCATCTGGATACGAATTGTTGTCGCTTGAAGGTAGTTTTGTGAGACTGCTTCAGCGACTTCATGTTTCATACGTTTTCGTATTAGGATACCAGTGCCCCCATGAGCCTTACCGTCGGGGTGGTGAGTACCATAAAATCTAAAATTAGGTATCTGAAAATTGTATTTGTCTGTAAGATGCGTTTCTGATAGTAGCATTATATCAATATTCTGCCGATCTAGGTACTCGGTCAGCTCGAGTCTATGTTGGTTCACACCGTTTGCGTTCCATGTACATATCTTAAGAGGGCCTATTTTTTGGTAAGTAGAATTTGAATTAACTGATTCTGGTTTCGCATGAATTCTTGCATCATTGATTGCATAGTTGACATGAACATGTTTATACTCTGAACCAGTTGTTGAATCATTGATTCAGAGTTACCATTTTGTTGCACTGGGGCATTAGGTGTATGCGCCCTTAGAACATTCGCGTATGTTATACCGTTAGTAATACCGTTTCCGTCGCTAGAGTAAACTGGAGTCTATTGGATGTCGATTATAGGGTTCGGCGCGTTTCGGTTAGAAATGAGTTTACGCTTCTCTTCTAGTTTATGCTTAAGTTCTTTGTAAACCCTACAACCTCTGTAGTTTGCGGTATGTTGTTCCCCGCAATTACTGCACTTTTTCTGTTCCTGCGATTTTACTTTGCAGACGGATGATTGGTGTAGACCACCACATACAATACAAACGGTTGGCAAAGTGCAGTATGATTTTGTGTGTCCATACTCTTGACAATTTTGTCATTGAACGGGACCATTTCTTTTGTGGGGTTCTTCGACCGTGATTCTTCTATATAACAAATATTGAAGTTTGTATATAGGATGAACTTCATTTTTCTTTAGTTTCCGCGAGTCAGGTTGAAGTTCGACCTTGAACATTGGTTGGGGAACCTTTTTATTGTTAAGAACGTTTACCACGGAGTGAACGTTAAAATTCTCTTTTTTCCAGTGCTCGTTTTACTTCATCTGGTCCTACAAATGATTCAATGCCTTTTAAGATTACCGCGATACCCTTACTACTCTTTAGACGATACGTGTAAAAATTTTTATTTCTATCGTTAAAATAACTAGAAATAGCGCGAAAGCCGTTTTCGGTGTATGCCTGAATTTTTGTCTCGTTAGTATTCCCTTTCTTTATGGGCACTATGAAAGCCACCACTACCAACAAGTTGGGCAATGATATTTAATAGCTCATTTGAGCTACTCTCACCTAGGTATATTGGGGGTAGCCTTGGAGTTGCGGCATTTGCTGAAGAAGAAGATTAAGGTTCTTCTTCGCTCAGCAATGCAAACCGGTTCTTACCCGACGGACGTTGGTGGTTCTTCACCGTTCACAGTTTTGCAATTTTTTTTGTTAGGGTTACCTTTGGCCGGTACGTCTTTTGAAAACCCCAAGTCCCAAGTCTTTTATATATATATATATATATATATATATATATATATATATATATATATATATATATATATATATATATATATATATATATATATATATATATATATATATATATATATATATATATATATATATATATATATATATATATATATGTATATATATATATGCAGCGCCAAAAAATTAATATTGTGGTATCCGGTTGACTGGTCGAAATTTTACACATGAAAAGCTCTTGGAGTATGTGTTGGTTAATAAGGGGAAATGTTTTAAAGATAGTTTGTGTTATAGATTAGTGGCGTGACTTGCAGTTTCACGAGCACTGACTCGGATATATATATATATATATATATATATATATATATATATATATATATATATATATATATATATATATATATATATATATATATATATATATATATATATATATATATATATATATATATATATATATATATATATATATATATATATATATATATATATATATATATATATATATATATATATATATATATATATATATATATGTATATATATATATATGCAGCGCCAAAAAATTAATATTGTGGTATCCGGTTGACTGGTCGAAATTTTACACATGAAAAGCTGTTGGAGTATGTGTTGGTTAATAATTACGTGACTGTGAATGTGTAGGGGAAATGTTTTAAAGATAGTTTGTGTTATAGATTAGTGGCGTGACTTGCAGTTTCACGAGCACTGACTCGGAACTTTTATTCAATTTATGTTTAACGTCTCGGATGCACAGTACTGCCCACAAGATTCAATTATCGATCCGGTATAGAGAAAACACATGGATTATAATTCAGATAACGCTCTATCGAATCTACTTGAAGTTTGTTGGTATAAAGACTTTTTCCTGAGCTTTTCCGTTTAAATTCAATCTATCTTTTTACCTGGACATTTCTTTGGAGATCGTAGTTGTTGTTCTCGTCGCTTAAATTTCGGGTCTCTGGTTTAAGTTTTTCAGCTCGTAGTTGTTTGCACTTATTGCCGAAAATAAACAAAACTAAATGTTTTGTTTACTCAATTTGTATACCCTCTACTCAATTTGTATACCCTCCACCATACAATGGAGGGTATATTAATTTTGTCATTCTGTCTGTAACACCTTGAAATAACCATCGGAGACCCAACAAAGCCTCCGATAAGTCAGTGCTCGTGGAACTGCAAGTCACACCACTTTCTGCTTTCTGATGTTGACTTATCGAAATTTTACACATGAAAAGCTCTTGGAGTATGTGTTGGTAAATAATTACGTGACTGTGTATGTGAAACTTTTTTAAAGATAGTTGGTGTTATAGGTTAGTGGCGTGACTTGCAGTTCCACGAGCACTGACTTATTGGCGAAAACAATCAAAACACTTAAAAAGCTACTAATTTTTTTCATCCTTTCTTCCTATATAAATATATATATATATATATATATATATATATATATATATATATATATATATATATATATATATATAAAAGACTTGGGACTTGGGGTTTTCAAAAGACGTACCGGACATATATTGAATGCAGCTTTAAAAAAATAGGATTGAAAAATGCAAACGTCTTTTGGTGAAGCACGCTGATAAATTGCACAGAAATATTTGTTCACCGATGAACAAATTTTTACCGTTCAGGAAAAAATTAAAAAGCAAATGATAGAGTGTATGCGCGGTCATTCAAGGAAGCATCTGAACTGATCCCAAAGGTGGAAGACGTTCATCACCCAGCTTCAGTCTTGGTTTGGTGGGGTGTCTCTTACGATGGGGTCACTGACCTGCATTTCTGCGAACAAGGAGTCAAAACATCTGCCAAAGGTTACCAAGAACGATTTTGCTTATTTTCGGCAATAAGGGCAAACAACTACGAGTAGAAAAACTTAAATCAGAGGCCCGAAATTTATGCGTCGAAAACAACAACTTCGATCTCCAAAGGAATGGCCAGGTAACAATATATATATATATATATATATATATATATATATATATATATATATATATATATATATATATATATATATATATATATATATATATATATATATATATATATATATATATATATATATATATATATATATTTATATATATATATAATAGACTTGGGACTTGGGGTTTTCAAAAGACGTACCGGACATATATTGAATGCAGCTTTAAAAAAATAGGATTGAAAAATGCAAACGTCTTCTGGTGAAGCACGCTGATAAATTGCACAGAAATATTTGTTCACCGATGAACAAATTTTTACCGTTCAGGAAAAAATTAAAAAGCAAATGATAGAGTGTATGCGCGGTCATTCAAGGAAGCATCTGAACTGATCCCAAAGGTGGAAGACGTTCATCACCCAGCTTCAGTCTTGGTTTGGTGGGGTGTCTCTTACGATGGGGTCACTGACCTGCATTTCTGCGAACAAGGAGTCAAAACATCTGCCAAAGGTTACCAAGAAACCGTTTTGGAAGCTGTTGTGAAGCCTCTTAACAATTCCTTGTTCCAAAACCAGCCATGGACTTTCCAGTAGGATTCTGCGCCGGCCCATAGGGCTAAAACGTCCCAGGCCTGGCTTCGAAACAATTTGCCAGCGTTCATTTCCTCTGAAGAATGGCCCTCAGGCAGTCCAGATTTGAACCCATTGGATTACAAATTCTAGACGGTTTTAGAGGACAAGGTTTGTCACAAAAGATACCCCCACATTGGATCTCTTAAGACTGCATAGGTCTGAGCTGTGGCCAATTTTCTACTGGGCGAGGTTCGTGCAGCTATTGACGATTGGCCAGTGCGACTTAAGGCGTGTGTAAAGGCAAAAGGTGGACATTTCGAATAAGTAGATTCTTTTTAGATACAATATACATCCATATACATTAAAAAAAATTTGGTCCAAAAACATTCAGTACTTTTTATTTTATAGCATAAAACGTGTGTAACAGTATTTATGTCCCCACTAAGTATATATACAATTAAACAATTAAAGATAACGAATATAGTTTTTCAACAAAATGCACAAAATCCTATTATTAGTCATTAAACATAAGCCGAATACGAGTATTAAAAAAATGACATAACTTAAATCACCCTCACTAAAAAGACTGTACTATATAAGGACACATAAAGCTTTTATATTAAGACTGTTTCTTCAACCGCTAAAAAACGTGACACCTCCTATATTCCAACCTAAGGAAGCTCTCTTAGAAAAAAGTTTGGAAATGGACCGTACTCTCAAACTACCACGTAACATCCACTATAACGAAAACATTGTCAATCCTAGCACTTTTCCTCACGAAGGCTCCAAAATTTTACTAACAAAAACCCACTATTGCACACAAATTACGTACATAAAAAGGAACATAAGTAGAAATAATAGTGATTACATATTCTCAATAAAATTAGAAAAATACTTTAATCTAACCTATCCTTAATGGATATTATTTTCCAGTTTCTTTCTGCTTGCTGATGTTAATCAGCGCCACAAAATTAATATTGTGGTATCCGGTTGACTGGTCGAAATTTTACACATGAAAAGCTCTTGGAGTATGTGTTGGTTAATAATTAATTACGTGACTGTGAATGTGTAGGGGAAATGTTTTAAAGATAGTTTGTGTTATAGATTAGTGGCGTGACTTGCAGTTACACGAGCACTGACTCGGAACTTTTATTCAATATATGTTTAACGTCTCGGATGCACAGGACTGCCCACAAGATTCAATTATCGATCCGGTATAGAGAAAACACATGGACTATAATTCAGATGACGCTCTATAGAATCTTCTTGAATATTTCGACTCGCCTACTAGTTATTGGATGACCGCATGTTGGTATAACGACTTTTTCCTGAGCTTTTCCGTTTAATTTCAATCTATCTTGTTACCTGGCCATTCCTTTGGAGATCGAAGTTGTTGTTTTCGACGCATAAATTTCGGGCCTCTGATTTAAGTTTTTCTACTCGTAGTTGTTTGCCCTTATTGCCGAAAATAAGCAAAATCGTTCTTGGTAACCTTTGGCAGATGTTTTGACTCCTTGTTCGCAGAAATGCAGGTCAGTGACCCCATCGTAAGAGACACCCCACCAAACCAAGACTGAAGCTGGGTGATGAACGTCTTCCACCTTTGGGATCAGTTCAGATGCTTCCTTGAATGACCGCGCATACACTCTATCATTTGCTTTTTAATTTTTTCCTGAACGGTAAAAATTTGTTCATCGGTGAACAAATATTTCTGTGCAATTTATCAGCGTGCTTCACCAAAAGACGTTTGCATTTTTCAATCCTATTTTTTTAAAGCTGCATTCAATATATGTCCGGTACGTCTTTTGAAAACCCCAAGTCCCAAGTCTTTTATATATATATATATATATATATATATATATATATATATATATATATATATATATATATATATATATATATATATATATATATATATATATATATATATATATATATATATATATATATATATATATATATATATATATATATATATATAATATATATATATATATATATATATATATATATATATATATATATATATATATATATATATATATATATATATATATATATATATATATATATATATATATATATATATATATATATATATATATATATATATATATATATATATATATATATATATATATAAAAGACTTGGGACTTGGGGTTTTCAAAAGACGTACCGGACATATATTGAATGCAGCTTTAAAAAAATAGGATTGAAAAATGCAAACGTCTTTTGGTGAAGCACGCTGATAAATTGCACAGAAATATTTGTTCACCGATGAACAAATTTTTACCGTTCAGGAAAAAATTAAAAAGCAAATGATAGAGTGTATGCGCGGTCATTCAAGGAAGCATCTGAACTGATCCCAAAGGTGGAAGACGTTCATCACCCAGCTTCAGTCTTGGTTTGGTGGGGTGTCTCTTACGATGGGGTCACTGACCTGCATTTCTGCGAACAAGGAGTCAAAACATCTGCCAAAGGTTACCAAGAACGATTTTGCTTATTTTCGGCAATAAGGGCAAACAACTACGAGTAGAAAAACTTAAATCAGAGGCCCGAAATTTATGCGTCGAAAACAACAACTTCGATCTCCAAAGGAATGGCCAGGTAACAAGATAGATTGAAATTAAACGGAAAAGCTCAGGAAAAAGTCGTTATACCAACATGCGGTCATCCAATAACTAGTAGGCGAGTCGAAATATTCAAGAAGATTCTATAGAGCGTCATCTGAATTATAGTCCATGTGTTTTCTCTATACCGGATCGATAATTGAATCTTGTGGGCAGTCCTGTGCATCCGAGACGTTAAACATATATTGAATAAAAGTTCCGAGTCAGTGCTCGTGTAACTGCAAGTCACGCCACTAATCTATAACACAAACTATCTTTAAAACATTTCCCCTACACATTCACAGTCACGTAATTAATTATTAACCAACACATACTCCAAGAGCTTTTCATGTGTAAAATTTCGACCAGTCAACCGGATACCACAATATTAATTTTGTGGCGCTGATTAACATCAGCAAGCAGAAAGAAACTGGAAAATAATATCCATTAAGGATAGGTTAGATTAAAGTATTTTTCTAATTTTATTGAGAATATGTAATCACTATTATTTCTACTTATGTTCCTTTTTATGTACGTAATTTGTGTGCAATAGTGGGTTTTTGTTAGTAAAATTTTGGAGCCTTCGTGAGGAAAAGTGCTAGGATTGACAATGTTTTCGTTATAGTGGATGTTACGTGGTAGTTTGAGAGTACGGTCCATTTCCAAACTTTTTTCTAAGAGAGCTTCCTTAGGTTGGAATATAGGAGGTGTCACGTTTTTTAGCGGTTGAAGAAACAGTCTTAATATAAAAGCTTTATGTGTCCTTATATAGTACAGTCTTTTTAGTGAGGGTGATTTAAGTTATGTCATTTTTTTAATACTCGTATTCGGCTTATGTTTAATGACTAATAATAGGATTTTGTGCATTTTGTTGAAAAACTATATTCGTTATCTTTAATTGTTTAATTGTATATATACTTAGTGGGGACATAAATACTGTTACACACGTTTTATGCTATAAAATAAAAAGTACTGAATGTTTTTGGACCAAATTTTTTTTAATGTATATGGATGTATATTGTATCTAAAAAGAATCTACTTATTCGAAATGTCCACCTTTTGCCTTTACACACGCCTTAAGTCGCACTGGCCAATCGTCAATAGCTGCACGAACCTCGCCCAGTAGAAAATTGGCCACAGCTCAGACCTATGCAGTCTTAAGAGATCCAATGTGGGGGTATCTTTTGTGACAAACCTTGTCCTCTAAAACCGTCTAGAATTTGTAATCCAATGGGTTCAAATCTGGACTGCCTGGGGGCCATTCTTCAGAGGAAATGAACGCTGGCAAATTGTTTCGAAGCCAGGCCTGGGACGTTTTAGCCCTATGGGCCGGCGCAGAATCCTACTGGAAAGTCCATGGCTGGTTTTGGAACAAGGAATTGTTAAGAGGCTTCACAACAGCTTCCAAAACGGTTTCTTGGTAACCTTTGGCAGATGTTTTGACTCCTTGTTCGCAGAAATGCAGGTCAGTGACCCCATCGTAAGAGACACCCCACCAAACCAAGACTGAAGCTGGGTGATGAACGTCTTCCACCTTTGGGATCAGTTCAGATGCTTCCTTGAATGACCGCGCATACACTCTATCATTTGCTTTTTAATTTTTTCCTGAACGGTAAAAATTTGTTCATCGGTGAACAAATATTTCTGTGCAATTTATCAGCGTGCTTCACCAGAAGACGTTTGCATTTTTCAATCCTATTTTTTTAAAGCTGCATTCAATATATGTCCGGTACGTCTTTTGAAAACCCCAAGTCCCAAGTCTATTATATATATATATAAATATATATATATATATATATATATATATATATATATATATATATATATATATATATATATATATATATATATATATATATATATATATATATATATATATATATATATATATATATATATATATATATATATATATATATATATATATATATATATATATATATATATATATATATATATATATATATATATATATATATATATATATATATATATATATATATATATATATATATATATATATATATATATATATATAAAAGACTTGGGACTTGGGGTTTTCAAAAGACGTACCGGACATATATTGAATGCAGCTTTAAAAAAATAGGATTGAAAAATGCAAACGTCTTTTGGTGAAGCACGCTGATAAATTGCACAGAAATATTTGTTCACCGATGAACAAATTTTTACCGTTCAGGAAAAAATTAAAAAGCAAATGATAGAGTGTATGCGCGGTCATTCAAGGAAGCATCTGAACTGATCCCAAAGGTGGAAGACGTTCATCACCCAGCTTCAGTCTTGGTTTGGTGGGGTGTCTCTTACGATGGGGTCACTGACCTGCATTTCTGCGAACAAGGAGTCAAAACATCTGCCAAAGGTTACCAAGAAACCGTTTTGGAAGCTGTTGTGAAGCCTCTTAACAATTCCTTGTTCCAAAACCAGCCATGGACTTTCCAGTAGGATTCTGCGCCGGCCCATAGGGCTAAAACGTCCCAGGCCTGGCTTCGAAACAATTTGCCAGCGTTCATTTCCTCTGAAGAATGGCCCTCAGGCAGTCCAGATTTGAACCCATTGGATTACAAATTCTAGACGGTTTTAGAGGACAAGGTTTGTCACAAAAGATACCCCCACATTGGATCTCTTAAGACTGCATAGGTCTGAGCTGTGGCCAATTTTCTACTGGGCGAGGTTCGTGCAGCTATTGACGATTGGCCAGTGCGACTTAAGGCGTGTGTAAAGGCAAAAGGTGGACATTTCGAATAAGTAGATTCTTTTTAGATACAATATACATCCATATACATTAAAAAAAATTTGGTCCAAAAACATTCAGTACTTTTTATTTTATAGCATAAAACGTGTGTAACAGTATTTATGTCCCCACTAAGTATATATACAATTAAACAATTAAAGATAACGAATATAGTTTTTCAACAAAATGCACAAAATCCTATTATTAGTCATTAAACATAAGCCGAATACGAGTATTAAAAAAATGACATAACTTAAATCACCCTCACTAAAAAGACTGTACTATATAAGGACACATAAAGCTTTTATATTAAGACTGTTTCTTCAACCGTTAAAAAACGTGACACCTCCTATATTCCAACCTAAGGAAGCTCTCTTAGAAAAAAGTTTGGAAATGGACCGTACTCTCAAACTACCACGTAACATCCACTATAACGAAAACATTGTCAATCCTAGCACTTTTCCTCACGAAGGCTCCAAAATTTTACTAACAAAAACCCACTATTGCACACAAATTACGTACATAAAAAGGAACATATGTAGAAATAATAGTGATTACATATTCTCAATAAAATTAGAAAAATACTTTAATCTAACCTATCCTTAATGGATATTATTTTCCAGTTTCTTTCTGCTTGCTGATGTTAATCAGCGCCACAAAATTAATATTGTGGTATCCGGTTGACTGGTCGAAATTTTACACATGAAAAGCTCTTGGAGTATGTGTTGGTTAATAATTAATCACGTGACTGTGAATGTGTAGGGGAAATGTTTTAAAGATAGTTTGTGTTATAGGTTAGTGGCGTGACTTGCAGTTACACGAGCACTGACTCGGAACTTTTATTCAATATATGTTTAACGTCTCGGATGCACAGGACTGCCCACAAGATTCAATTATCGATCCGGTATAGAGAAAACACATGGACTATAATTCAGATGACGCTCTATAGAATCTTCTTGAATATTTCGACTCGCCAACTAGTTATTGGATGACCGCATGTTGGTATAACGACTTTTTCCTGAGCTTTTCCGTTTAATTTCAATCTATCTTGTTACCTGGCCATTCCTTTGGAGATCGAAGTTGTTGTTTTCGACGCATAAGTTTCGGGCCTCTGATTTAAGTTTTTCTACTCGTAGTTGTTTGCCCTTATTGCCGAAAATAAGCAAAATCTTTAAAAATCTACTCATTTTTTCTTCCTTTCTTTGCACCGGATTCTATAATAATAAAATACTCTCTCGATTTACGCAACCGATATGAAATCAGGGTTGCACTTACCGCAATTGTTGCACTTGCCGAGCCTACATTTTTAAACACATTTTTTAGTAGTGGGTCATCCAAGTAAAGATACTTTTTTCAATAGCCTTTTTTGATTTAGTATTGTTTGGCATTTTTTTTGCTAAAGAAAAACTAAGCTGGATTGTCCTTATCAAAGCCAACAAACGCGTCACACAGTGTTTCACTTTTTGATAAAGTGTTATTTTTATTTAAGAGTTTTTTAAAAAGCGCCAAATTAGCTAGCACACAACACATATTCAGACGAAGCTTTCATTATTGTGTTAGGCCCACCTAGTACTACAATAGATCCTTACAAATTTTGTTGTAAAGGACAACGACATTTTACTAAAACGACGTTTTTGAACCATTGAACACTTTTCGGGGATTTTCTTGAAAAAGTACTGAAACTTTCAAAAATTATCACTATCTGATAATATGGGAAAGTTGTGCTAAGCAAACATAATTTTTTTGTCACATGTCGATATTTGTTAGCTTCTTGCGCTACAGAAATAATAGTGTTTATGGTTTTTGCGTGTTTTAACTACTTATATATCTGTGGCTTGGTGCTAAAAGGGCCAATGTCAATATTTTGCTGTTTTGAGTTAATCATTGCATTAGATTTCTTTTTTTGATCTCTTTATAATTATAAAATAGTCAATCTTAAATTTTACCCAGAAGGGGTTAAATAAGCGTAAAGCTGGCCAATGTCATTATGAACTCATCTATAAAACTTAATGCTAAAAGGGCCAATGTCTACTTTGGCCCTTTTAGCAATCACTGTTATATATTTTTTTAATAAACACAGGGCCAATGTCTACTTTGGCCCTTTTAGCAATCACTAACATTATAAATATTATTAAATAAAAACAATTTTATATTCGCTCAATCAATATTTGCTCTTTTTGCTTCAGCTTTCAGTAGGCCTCTAGTTTACTGTCATAATCTTTGGTATTTTTTAGTACAATTATTGCATTTTTAAGCAAAAATATGGCAACGACCATTATTTTTTGTTATTATTCTGTTATCGTTCTTCTGCCTTCTGTCTTTCTCCTGTACTGTAAGTTTTTTTAACTGATTGTGAAATTAATCAGATAATGCATAATTCAAGAACAATGAGGAACAATGATTTTACAAATGTGTAAAAAATTTTACACATGAAAAGCTCTTGGAGTATGTGTTGGTAAATAATTACGTGACTGTGTATGTGAAACTTTTTTAAAGATAGTTGGTGTTATAGGTTAGTGGCGTGACTTGCAGTTCCACGAGCACTGACTTATTGGCGAAAACAATCAAAACACTTAAAAAGCTACTAATTTTTTTCATCCTTTCTATATAAATATATATATATATATATATATATATATATATATATATATATATATATATATATATATATATATATATATATATATATATATATATATATATATATATATATATATATATATATATATATTTACTTGGTAGGGACATAAATACTGTTACAACATTGAACACACCCATTTCAATAGTAGAACTGAACATTACCCCGTTAATGCCAATAGCGTTAGTCTGTAACGGGATTTTAAAATTGTTTCAACTTTCATCATGGAGTGGTCAGATAATGAGAACCGTATCGCTGTCATAGCGCTTTTCAAATGTGAAATGAAAAAAACGATATTTTCAAAACGCTACGGCCACTAGGGATTAACCGCATGTTCGTCTACCGATGCGTAAAACTGTTTGAGAAGACTGGAGGTGGAATGTTCCAACTCAACATTACAAGGAACTACTTATTACATGACACCAAAAAAACTGTCTGTTCAAATTATCAGTGATAACGCGGATAATTTTCTTGTTTGATTTTGCTATTTGCAATTTTTTAGTACTGCCGATAACACACAAGGTCAATATATTTTTTATCTATCCGTGTGTGGTGTGGATTATATAAAATAACCAATTTTGTACATGTCGCGTTACCTAGAGAATTGGCACAATTGCCCTAGATAGACCGCTCTATTGACGGTTTTGAAAGCTTTTTTTTATATAAGCTTTATTTGAATTATTGAATCTGCTCCAAAGGAGCCTAACAATAAGTATACGAATCTTAAGTATAATTCAATAATGAATCCTAGTATGGATTTCTTTTAATGTGGATCTCTGCTTATTGGCAGGAATTTTAATTAATTTGGTCAAAATAGTATATAACTGGTATGGATCACATGTCTGAGAATTTTAAACCTAGTTTGGCTTAAACCTCGTGATAAAGGGCCAGAGGACCCTTACAGTCATTTACAGAGTGTTCGCGTTATTATGTATAGTGAAGAACTCTAGTTATGTATGTATAACGGATAACTCTAAAATAGCAGAGTGGACGACGTAATTTAGGTTATGTAGGTTTTTCGTGTTGACTGTGTTAAGGATCACGTATGAGAGCATTTAAGCCACGTGACGTAGAATAACGGATTCTACACAGTCTTTTTTGAGTGTTCGTCCGCGATTGATATTGACTGTTTTAAAGATCACGTATAAGAGCATTTAAGCCACGTGACGTAGAAAAAAAGAATACTACACAGTCTTTCGGGCGCGTGTGTTCGCGATTACTGTTACGAATGAAGCACAAGTGCAGATTAGAAAACACGGCGTTCGTTTCTCCGAAGTCTTAAAGAGCTTTGACTGCATAATAATTGTCTAGCAAGTATGTTATCATGACGTTCGAGCTTCTCTTTGTGCTTTATATTGATTTTTTGAACTGCCTCTTTGACGACAGGTATTTTCAAGTCTCGGTGGATGTTTTCATTCCTCATATACCAAGGGGCACCGGTAATAAGCCGCAATGTCTTCGATTGGACTCTTTGTATTTTGTCGAGATTACTCGAGCTTGCTTTGCCCCATAGCTGGGTACCGTATAACCAGATAGGTTTGATTGCCCTGTTGTATAGCATGACCTTATATTCAAGGCTTAGTTTTGAGTTCGCGTTTAGAAGCCAGTGCAGTTGATGGACCTTAAGTTTCAGTTGAGTTTTCTTGGCTTCGATATGACTTCTCCAGGTGAGTCGGCGATCCAGGTGGATTCCAAGGTATGAAACATGATCAGATTGAGGAAAAGGGATATTGTTTAGTTTCAATGTCGGACAAGTGCTAAAATTCAGTGTGAAAGTTACCTGTGTGCATTTAGCCTCATTGGCTTTTATTCTCCAGTCAGAGAGCCAAGATTCTACTCGTCTGAGATGTACACCTAGATTCATAGATGCAATATCCTGCTTTTTATGCGTGGCCATTATAGCGGTATCATCGGCAAAAGTAGATGTTAGCACGTTTGGGCTGGTAGGGATATCTGCGGTAAACAGAAGGTAAAGGATAGGCCCCATGACGCTTCCCTGGGGAACACCTGCTAGTATTTCGCGGTCATCGGTGACGTGTTGTCCACATTTGACTCTGAATCTGCGGTTTTCTAAGTAAGACTCAAGAATTCGATGCGTATTTGCCGGTAAGTATTTGCAAATTTTGTAGGTCAAGCCAAAGTGCCAGACTTTGTCAAATGCTTGAGCAACATCCAGGAATACGGCGCAGCAATATTCTCGCCGTTCAAATGATTTTTCAATTGCTTGGGTCAGACGGTTTACTTGTTCGATAGTGCTGTGACCTTCGCGGAATCCAAACTGATGGTCTGGTATTATGTTATTTGACACGAGGATCGGTTTTATTTTCGATAAAAGAACTTTTTCAAATAGTTTGGATAAGCAGGGAAGCAAGCTGATCGGCCTGTATGAGGAAGGTCTTGATTTGTCCTTTCCTGGCTTTAAAATCAGCTGAATCAGAGAAATTTTCCACACTTTAGGAAAGTAACCATGTCTCAAAATAGATTTAAAAAATTTTGCCAGCAATGTAGGGAAGTTCCAAGATCATTTTGGGCGTGATAAGATCATATCCAGGTGCTTTACCTGGATTCACGGTTTCTTTAATGACATTCAGAACTTCATTTGCGTTAGTAAACAATGGAATTACGGCAGACATTTTATCATCAGGTGGAAGGAGGTCGCTACTTGCAGGATTTGGGCGAAATACCTGGGACAGATGGTTTGCAAAAACATTGGCTTTTTCCTCTTCTGATATTGCCCACTTGCCGTTTGCGTCGCGTATTGGAAATTGCGTTTCGGTGGGCATACTAATATTTCTTAATGTTTTCCATAATGAGAATTTGGTTGAAGCAGTCGGAGTTAAGCTTGCAATGAAACTAGCATGCTGTCTACTGTCTTCATTTCTAAGTGCGCTTTGCAACCTTCTAGTAGCTTCAGTTAGTCTTAGTCGAGCCGCTGGTGACCTATTTCGCTGCCATTCGCGACGGAACCTCCTTTTTTCACTTACAAGGTGCTCTATTTCCCGGTTAGTGTATGTATTTAAACTATTTGTCGCTTTTATTTGTCTGTGTGTAGCGTGAATAGTCGCCTGTTCCAGGATCACGTTCAAGTTGGATACGTTGTTATCGATCTCTTCCGCGTTAGAAATTAGATGATTCGAATCTAAATGACTACTAATGTACTTCCTGTATTTTAACCAGTTAGTTGTGTATGAAGTAAGCCTCTACAAGTACTGTCTTCTCGTGAAGAAGAAATATAACTGGCGAGTGGTCTGACGTTAAGTCAGTGCAGGTACTAGCAGATAAGTTAGATTTACTAACTCCTCTTATTATACCGAAGTCTATCAAGTCAGGCTTTTTGTTAATATCAGAAGGCCAATATGTAGGTTGACTGGGAGATATAAAGTCCAATTTATTTTGACGTCGCATTAAACATTTATACAACTGGTTTCCCCTAGGGTTTGCTAAACGGGATCCCCAGTGCGTATGTTTGGCATTGTAGTCACCAGCAGTAATAAATTTGCGTCCGAGACCATTGAAAAAGTTCAGAAGTATATCTTCTGATATCGTGAACCGCGGGGGGAAATATATTGCTGAAATGGTAAGAAAACTACCTTGCATCTGGATACGAATTGTTGTCGCTTGAAGGTAGTTTTGTGAGACTGCTTCAGCGACTTCATGTTTCATACGTTTTCGTATTAGGATACCAGTGCCCCCATGAGCCTTACCGTCGGGGTGGTGAGTACCATAAAATCTAAAATTAGGTATCTGAAAATTGTATTTGTCTGTAAGATGCGTTTCTGATAGTAGCATTATATCAATATTCTGCCGATCTAGGTACTCGGTCAGCTCGAGTCTATGTTGGTTCACACCGTTTGCGTTCCATGTACATATCTTAAGAGGGCCTATTTTTTGGTAAGTAGAATTTGAATTAACTGATTCTGGTTTCGCATGAATTCTTGCATCATTGATTGCATAGTTGACATGAACATGTTTATACTCTGAACCAGTTGTTGAATCATTGATTCAGAGTTACCATTTTGTTGCACTGGGGCATTAGGTGTATGCGCCCTTAGAACATTCGCGTATGTTATACCGTTAGTAATACCGTTTCCGTCGCTAGAGTAAACTGGAGTCTATTGGATGTCGATTATAGGGTTCGGCGCGTTTCGGTTAGAAATGAGTTTACGCTTCTCTTCTAGTTTATGCTTAAGTTCTTTGTAAACCCTACAACCTCTGTAGTTTGCGGTATGTTGTTCCCCGCAATTACTGCACTTTTTCTGTTCCTGCGATTTTACTTTGCAGACGGATGATTGGTGTAGATCACCACATACAATACAAACGGTTGGCAAAGTGCAGTATGATTTTGTGTGTCCATACTCTTGACAATTTTGTCATTGAACGGGACCATTTCTTTTGTGGGGTTCTTCGACCGTGATTCTTCTATATAACAAATATTGAAGTTTGTATATAGGATGAACTTCATTTTTCTTTAGTTTCCGCGAGTCAGGTTGAAGTTCGACCTTGAACATTGGTTGGGGAACCTTTTTATTGTTAAGAACGTTTACCACGGAGTGAACGTTAAAATTCTCTTTTTTCCAGTGCTCGTTTTACTTCATCTGGTCCTACAAATGATTCAATGCCTTTTAAGATTACCGCGATACCCTTACTACTCTTTAGACGATACGTGTAAAAAATTTTATTTCTATCGTTAAAATAACTAGAAATAGCGCGAAAGCCGTTTTCGGTGTATGCCTGAATTTTTGTCTCGTTAGTATTCCCTTTCTTTATGGGCACTATGAAAGCCACCACTACCAACAAGTTGGGCAATGATATTTAATAGCTCATTTGAGCTACTCTCACCTAGGTATATTGGGGGTAGCCTTGGAGTTGCGGCATTTGCTGAAGAAGAAGATTAAGGTTCTTCTTCGCTCAGCAATGCAAACCGGTTCTTACCCGACGGACGTTGGTGGTTCTTCACCGTTCACAGTTTTGCAATTTTTTTTGTTAGGGTTACCTTTGGCAGGGCTGGATTTACGCTTTATAGTAATGTAGCGATCCATGCCTGTCTGTATTGCCTTTAATGGTTTGTCGTTTTTTTCCTGTGTTATTTTTATGTTCGCTGTGCTTCCACCTTCTTTGTTATTATTGTTGTTGCTAGCACTGCCTGGTGAGAGAGTTTGTCTTAGTGGCGCTACCTCTCATACTCCATTGTTTACATCTGCATTTATCGCGAAGTATGCATACCGCGAACTTACACTGCAGAAAGAGTGTCTGCGTTGTTCTAACTCTTGAGTGAGACGATGGCTCATCAAGCTATGAGTTTGTTTAGCTGTGTGTGCCTTTTTTGTTTTGGTTGTTTTATTACACTGATTCTTACACAACTGGATTTGTTGTTCAACTTAAAATTTTATTTTGTCAAAAAACTGTTTGAATTCCTTACAAGTTAATACTTATAATGAATTCAAACAATTTTAGATAATTATTTTCCCGACAATTGAGTTTATTTTTGCACTTTCCCTGCTTATTTTATTTTATTAGAATTGATTTCCGAGAGGAGTTCTTTTAACGACCGTTCTCTTCGAGCGCGGAGAGCAAGATCGTTTTGAAATCTAACCTCAATAGTTTTAGTCTGTAACGGGATTTTAAAATTGTTTCAACTTTCATCATGGATTGGTCAGATAATGAGAACCGTATCGCTGTAATAGCGCTTTTCAAGTGTGAAATGAAAAAAGCGATATTTTCAAAACTCTTCGGCCACTAGGGATTAGCCGCATGTTCGTTTACCGATGCGTAAAACTGTTTGAGAAGACTGGAGGTGGAAGAGACCGCCACCGGTCGGGCCGCCCACGCTCTGTTCGAACACCGCGTGTCATCAATGCTGTTAAATCAAGAATTCACAGAAATCCGCTCCGAAAACAAAAAATCATAGTCCGTGAGATGAATATCACACAAAAGACCATGAGTCGAATCATTAAAAAAGTCTTGGGACTTTCAAACGACGCACCGGACATTTATTGAATGCAGCTTTAAAAAAAAGGATTGAAAAATGCAAATGTATTTTGGTGAAGCACGCTGATAACTTGCACAGAAATATGTTGTTCACCGATGAACAAATTTTTACCGTTCAGGAAAAAATTAAAAAGCAAATGATAGAGTGTATGCGCGGTCATCTAAGGAAGCATCTGAACTGATCCCAAAGGTGGAAAAGGGTCATCACCCATCTTCAGTCTTGGTTTGGTGGGGTGTCTCTTACGATGGGTCACTGACCTGCATTTCTGCGAACAAGGAGTCAAAACATCGGCCAAAGTTTACCAAGAAACCGTTTTGGAAGCTGTTGTGAAGCCTCTTAACAACTCCTTGTTCCAAAACCAGCCATGGACTTTCCAGCAGGATTCTGCGCCGGCCCATAAGGCTAAAAAATTTGCCAGCGTTCATTTCCTCTGAAGAATGGCCCTCAGGCAGTCCAGATTTGAACCCATTGGAATACAAATTGTAGACGGTTTTAGAGGCCAAGGTTTGTCACAAAAGATACCCCAACATTGGATCTCTTAAGACTGCTTTCGTCTGAGCTGTGGCCAATTTTCCACTGGGCGAGGTTTGTGCAGCTATTGACGATTGACCAGTGCGACTTAAGGCGTGTGTAAAGGCGGACATTTCGAATAAGTAGTTTCTTTTTCCTACATCCATAAATAAATATATTAAAAAATATTTGGTCTAAAAACATTCAGTACTATTTATTTTATAGCATAAAACGGGTGTAACAGTATTTATGTCCCTACTAAGTATATATACAATTAAACAATTAAAATTAACGAATATAATTTTTCAACAAAATGAACAAAATCCTATTATTAGTCAATAAACATAAGCCGAATACGAGTATTAAAAATATGACTTAACTTAAATCACCCTCACTAAAAAGTTTGTACTCATAAGAACACACAAAGCTTTTATATTAAGACTGTTTCTTCAACCGCTAAAAAACGTGACACCTCCTATATTCCTACCTTAGGAAGCTCTCTTAGAAAAAAGTTTGGAAATGGACCGTTCTCTCAAACTACCACGTAACTTCCACTTTAACGAAAACATTGTCAATCCTAGCTCTTTTCCTCACGAAGGCTCCAAAATTTTACTAACAAAAACCCACTATTGCTCACAAATTACGTACATAAAAAGGAACTCAAGTAGAAATAATAGTGATTACATATTCTCAATAAAATTAAAAAAATACATACTTTAATCTAACCTAACCTAAATGGATATTATTTTTCCAGTTTCTTTCTGCTTGCTGATGTTAATCAGCGCCAACAAATTAATATTGTGGTATCCGGTTGACTGGTCGAAATTTTACACATGAAAAGCTCTTGGAGTATGTGTTGGTTAATAATTACGTGACTGTGAATGTGTAGGGGAATTTTTTTTAAGATAGTTTGTATAGATAGATTATTGGCGTGACTTGCTGTTTCACGAGCACTGACTCGGAACTTTTATTCAATTTATGTTTAACGTCTCTCGCGCAGTACTGCCCACAAAATTTAATTATCGATCCGGTATAGAGAAAACACATGGACTATAATTCAGATGACGCTCTATCGAATCTAGTTGAATATTTCGGCTCGCCTACTAGTTCCTGGATGACCGCATGTTGGTATAACGACTTTTTCCTGAGCTTTTCCGTTTAATTTCAATCTATCTTGTTACCTGGCCATTCCTTTGGAGATCGTAGTTGTTGTTTTCGACGCATAAATTTCGGGCCTCTGGTTTAAGTTTTTCTGCTCGTAGTTGTTTGCACTTATTGCCGAAAATAAACAAAACATTTAAAAAGCTACTCTTTTTTTCTTCCTTTCTTTGGACCGGATTCTTTAATAAATAAAGTACTCTCTCGATTTACGCAACCGATATGAAATCAGGATTGGACTTACCGCAATTGTTGCACTTGCCGAGCCTACTTTTTTAAACACATTTTTTGTAGTGGGTCATCCAAGTAAAGATACTTTTTTCAATAGCCATTTTTTGACAGAACACGTGTGAGGCGTGTCATGCTGTCATGCTATTTTTTTTAGTATTGTTTGGCATTTTTTTTGCAAAAAGAAAAACTAAGAGTTTTTTAAAAATAGCCAAAATAGCTAGCACACAACACATATTCAGACGAAGCTTTCATTATTGTGTTAGGCCCACCTAGTACTACAATATATCCTTACAACTTCTTTGTTGTAAAGGACACCGATGTTTTACTATAACGACGTTTTTTAAACCATTGAACACTTCTCCAAAATAATCACTATCTGAAAATTTGGGAAAGTTGTGCTAAGCAAACATAGTTTTTTGTCGCATGTCGATATTTGTTAGCTTCTTGCGCTTCAGAAATAATAGTGTTTGTGTTTTTTTGCGTGTTTTAACTACTTATACAAATTCGATAACTTTAATAATTTAGACAATATTGGCGTATTTTTCCTGTTTTAACTTTGCGAAAAATTCAAAAATATATAATCTGAAACTTATGCTAAGTAGTGCTAGATTAGCACAATTTCTCCGTCACACGACAAATCGCTCACTTTCATAACTTAAAAAATAAACGTGTTTTTTACTTTTCTAGCGATTTTTCGCAATATCTTTGCGGAAATTTAAGATTCTTAAAATCTGAAACTTGTGCTTAGGTTTTTTAGCCTAGTCCAATTTTTTTGAATAAAAAAAATATTTGTTTCATTTTTGGCGATTTTTTGCAATATATTTAGCCTAGCACAATTTTTGTTCCAAACGACAAAAACTGCCGAAATAATTAATTGCGCTCATATGGGCTTTTTTAAAGTGGTGTCAGTTTGCCGCGTTGGCAGACAATAGTCCCGTAAGAAAGAGGAAAAAGGTACTCCTCTTGATTACCCATTCCATCCCGACAAAACTGCTCCTAATCCAAGGTTATCTCAGCATACGACTCGAGCAAAGCGGTGGATGTTGTTTCGCTATTCAAAGCGCACTTTCTGTAATAAGTAAAGAGATTCTGTTAATAACTTTACTAAGAGATGGTAGCCTGCTGCTCTAAGTAAACGACAAAAACATTTATAGAAACAAAAAAATTAGTTGGAGTTTATAAAATTATTTTTAAATTGCATAAACATTTAAACTACACTACGCCCCATATCTAATAAAACTTCCGGAATCTGAAATTATCAAAAAACTGTCCGATGTTGGTGTCGTAGACGCATACAAGTATTAGAAATCTGTAGAGGGTAAGAAAGAAAAGACTGTAGTTCTGCTTCTAACTTTCGATCTCTACACATCCTGACAAAGATAGATGTTTCTTATCACAAGGCTTTTGTCAGAGAATACTTTTCTGACCAGATTAAAAAACACACATCTAAAAAAACTCACTTTATATGAAAAAGACAATTGCTATATGCCGAACAAGCGGGTTGTTTTCGTTTGCTTTTACGTATGTACTCGTATGTATGTATTTGTTTAGAGAATATTTGACGATATTCTGCGTGTGTATTTAGAATATTAAAAAATATATTTTTACATACATAGGTACATATATTGGCTTTTATTGTTGTTAAAAAATAAAATGTGTACATTATATATAAAAACTAGCGATAGGCAACCTATGCTATTACATGTTGCGATTGTGTCCTTATTTGCATTTTCGCTCCCACTACGAACCGGAGTTGCCAATAACATTTCATAACAAATACCCAATCTAAAATTGACAAACTTTTTTATATCATTAGTGGTGTTTTTGGTTAAGCTTCGATAGCTTATACTGAACCGAAATAGTTAATTCTCTTCTAAGCAAAAATTGTAAATAATAAGCATATCTATAAAAGAGCACTGCTGTACTCGATTTTCGAAAGAAAGTCTCAGAAAAATACAACAAATTATTTTTAAGAAATCGAATACAGTTGTGCTTTTCCTACTTAAATGATCAAAATTTGCATTTTTTGTTAAAAAAGGAATTAACTATTGCGGTTTTGCTATCCAGTCTTAGTTAACGCGACACAACCAATACCACCTCTCATATATTGATAGTTTTTAATCATAAAAATTCCAAAAACATATTAATTTTTTTACCTGAAATTTATTTCTATTTTTGGTTTTAAAATAGAAATTAAATTTGTCTTTGTATTTCTTTAAAAAGTTTTATTTTTAATTAATACATAAAATATTTATTCTATCCTAAATAAAGAGATAGAAACAAAGATTTATTTTATTTACAATTTCAAAGCTGAATATTTATTTTGTTTCAAATATGTATAAATAGTTTTTTTAATATTATTACTAAGTTTAATAATAAGGATTTCTCTTGCAGCACAAGTAAAAGTCTCGTATTCCTTGTGAAATGCGTAATAATGCCTTTACAAGCCAAGTATTTTTCATGCGTGACAACGCACATTGACAAAACAAACTTTCCGGTTTGCCAAAATAATTTTCTGAAAATAAAAAATTTAAATATTGTTTATTAAACATATTGGTGTACATACACTGTTTTAAATCAACAAGCGGTAACAGAACCTACCTTGTTAAATACTCAAGCAAGACTGATTTATGTTGCCACCGCGCCTCAATTATGTATATCACTGATAAAAACTTAAGTAAATTAATAAATACATATGTGACAGCGAATACCTAAGGGTAAAAAATCAATTTTCACTTTTTTTTTGATGTGGACAACATCTGAGCATCGAATGAGACCGATCCCATGCCTCAAAAGTGTTACCTCCCAGAGATATGCGCGTTTTATGAAAGTGATGGTACACCATAGATACACGTATTTAATAATAAAACTTGGGCATTCAGAAGCCAAATAATATTTAAGCGACATCTATTAGCTATGTTTATTTTAAATCCAAATTTTTTCAGAAATTTCCCAAAGCATTGTTAGAAATTCCCGTTTTTAAGTTTCGTCATGGAATGGCCACGCCATAAATTTCCCGAAAAAGTGAGATTGTAATGACACCTCTCTATAGTTAAAAAAAATTCACAATATTCTAATTTTAAAAAAGTGTCTAAATTTTTAATTTTTTTTGACTATCTTGCAACTTCATAAGAAAAACACGGTCTATTTAATAAAAAAAAAAAAAAATAAGTGCATTCATTCATTACATAAATAACATTGAGTTATAAAAAACCACTCAAATTTAAAACTATTTTGAAAAAAAGTTTGAAATTTTTGTTTGTACTTTATCGTTTGAAACTTTTTCGATAGCACACTTCGTTTTATTTCTTGAAAAGCAGAATCAAGAATAACAGATTTGTTTGTACACATTAATCACAGTAATCGGCGGTTACGCGAACTGTATATACATATTTCTCAGTATTCCGACACTAAACACTTTTTTTAACTATCGGCTTACCTGCTCTGTACATTGTTGAAAAATTTTAAATTTGTCACGACACGCAAAATTCAACCTTTTAGCGCACAACTAATCTGACGTTTTCCCTACTTTTCACTCACAAATTTCTTCTTCCAGCGAACTACATTTTCTTTTGTTAAGTATCATGGCATTGCTTTTTCTATCATACCCGTTCCTTCGTTTCGCTATTGGACATTTTTTTCGTTTCGCTTAATATGTAGTTTGAATACAATATAGGTAACGATTTTATAAATGAATGTTATTTGCTCCTCCTATATCAATTTTACACGCCCAACCGCAATATTAATTTTACACGCCAAACCCATTAGCAACATCTGTATTTGGTAACCACTTACCGCTTTTTAGAAAATCGTTCATTTATGATTTACGGCATAAAGAATTGAAAACAAATGATTTTGCAAAAAGAAAAACTAGGCTGGATTGTCCTTATCAAGGCCAACAAACGCGTCACACAATGTTTCCCTTTGTGAAAAAGTGTTATTTTTTATTTCAGCGTTTTTTAAAAATCGCCAAAATACCTAACACACAACACATATTCACACGAAGCTCTCATTATTGTGCTAGGCCCACCTAGTACTACAATAGATTTTTACAACTTTTTTGTTGTAAAGGACACCGATGTTTTACTAAAACGAAGTTTTTAAACTATTGCATACTTTTCGGGGATATTCTTGAAAAAGTGCTGTACCTTTCCAAAATTATCACTATCTGAAAATTTGGGAAAGGAAAAATTAAACAAACATATTTTTTTTGTCACATGTCGATATTTGTTAGCTTCTAACGCTTCGGAAATAATAACGTTTGTAGTTTTTTGCGTGTTTTAAGTATATATTTGTAAAAATATATAACACTTAAAATCGATAAATTCAATTATTTAGACAATATTGGCGTATTTTTAAATGCGGTGTGTGATACTTTTCAGTGTTTTCTTGTTATAACTTCGCGACAAAATCAAAAATATATAACCTGAAACTTATGCTAAGTTGTTTTAGTACAATTTTTCCGTCACACGACAAAAATTGCTCACTTTCATTACTTTAAAAAAACGTGTTTTTTAGTTTTCTAGCGAGTTTGAATCTAGCAATTTAAATAAACGTGTTTTTTACTTTTCTGGCAATTTTTTGCAAATCTAAAATTAGTGCTAAGTTGTGGTTGCATAGCTCACAATTTTTGTAGTAACTCGAAAATTTCTAACTTCCAACGTTTCTGAAATAATAGCTGTTTTTTTTGCTTTTCAGCGTTTTTTGACTATTTTTTGACATTGAGAAAATTAAAAAAATTATTTTTAAATTGCATAAACATTAAAACTACACTGCGCCCCATATCTAATTAAACTTCCGGAATCAGAAATTATCAAAAAATCGGTCCGATGTTGGTGTCGTAGACGCATATAAATAGGAGAAATCTGTAGAGGGTAAGAAAGAAAAGACTGGAGTTCTGCTGCTAACTTTCGATCTCTACACCATCCTGACAAAGATAGATGCTTCTTATCACAATGCTTTTGTCAGAGAATACTACTAACCCGTTGCTCGGCGATCAGACAACACAAAATAAAAACTATGAATAACAACGACATTTCAACAAAAATATTCATTTCTCGATGGGTGGTAAATAAAGTAATACCAAAAAAGGATTAATTTTTCAAAAAATAAGTAATTGCAGTACAAGTTTACCGAACAACTTTTTCAACTCTAATTCTATAATCTAGGAATCAATATGGCTGCCATCCGAAGGAGTTTACAAAAAAATCCAAACAGCAATATGCTCCAAGAAAGATCAGGGCTGAGTGAGGTGACTTTTATCCCTAGGTAAAGGACAGCAAAATAGGAAGATATTGTTTTTATGTAACACACCAATAACTAGAGAGAAATTCCACGATAAAAGACAAGGAATTCCGTAAGCACAAAGGCTAAACGTTTGGAGTTGATGCTTACCAGTTTTGTAGCAGAACATAATTTACAATTTGCTTTAATGGATCATATTAATAATCTTTGAAAAATGCCATTGACGACTCAAACATAATTAAAAATTTTCATGTAAGCCGGAAAAAATCACAAAAATATGTTGTGGATTTTATTGGACCTTCAGACACACAGAAAATTGTAAATTTATTCCAAAAACAATACTACTCAATAGTTATTGATGAGAGTACTGTTTGTTTCATTTATATTATGGACGTTGTTTTGATAGATTTTTGGGATTGATTCTTATTGCTGATGGGACTGCTAAAACCATTGTCAAATTATTAAGAGATAACGATATTTCAGTAAGTAACCTAGTTGTTTTTGGTGCAGACAATTGCTCAACAACACAAACGTGGCGTACAGGCTTTGCTTAAGGAAATTTATCCAAATGTATTCGTAAGTGGCTGCGTATGTCATAATTCGAATTTAGTTGCACAACATGCATCTGCTTGCTTGCCTTAGATAATTGATGATTTAATTACGGCTATTAACCAACTTTTTTGTAAGAGCTCGATCCGAAGGGATGATTATAATGAATTCCAAAAATATTTTAATGTCGAAGAACATATGATTCTGAAGTATTCTTCTACTAGATGGTTATCTAGACAAACTGCAATTGATAGAATACTTGAACAGTAGGATTCTTTAACGCATAATTTACAATTGTTAATTTTGAGAATAAAGACTAATTTAAGACCAGTTTCATCTTAATCCAACTGACTGATAAAACAATGAGAATGTATTTCATGTTCCTTTCTTATATATTAAGAATTATTAATGCGGTTAACATTGAAATGCAAGGCGTAGATACAAAAGATCATACACTACACGAGAGATTATCCGTTCTATATAGACAAAATGCAAGAAATATTTTAAACAAATATTCTATTGACGGAGTTGAAGTAAATAATAAAGATTTAGACTGCCAGAAAATATTTTCTGTGGTGCAGCTGTTGAAGTATTTATATCAGCAAATAATATTGCTGTCGAAAAAGTTTTACTGTTCAAAGAAAACGTCAAAAAGTTTAACGTTAAATTGTTAAATGAATTGAAGACGAAATTTAACTATCAGGATTATTTTCTGATCAACTTTAAAAAATTTGGTCTGTTAATTTGGTCAGTATTGTTAATTTTGTGTTAAAGTTATTTCCAAACGAAATGGAAAATATTGAACAAATTAACAGTGAATACAGGGCCATTTCTGATCTATCTATGCTGATCTAAGCATTGGCGATTTCTGGAAAATCAAAGCTGCCATAAAAAACACTTTAAATAAGCCAATGGTTTTAAATATTTTTAGAGTTGTTCAGGGCATTTTATTACTTCCGCATTCTTCCGCCAGTATTGAAAGGTAATTTTCTATGCAAAATTTAATAAAAACAAAACTAAGAAATTTATTATAGATAAAAAAGATTATCATCGCTTAAACAATGCAAAGATTTGATATCAAATTCGACAAAATGTCACGATTTTCGCCTGGCAAAAATGATATCAAATATAAATATTACCAATACTGAAATGGAATCAAATGCGATATTAGAGTAATAGAAAAAAAGATAAAGACTATATACCAAAACCGCAATAGTTAAGATTGTTGTAGCTGTTTCAGTGCTTTACCTGCATAGATGCCAAAACTTAGTACTGAAGCTGTTATAACAAATATTTTTCTATTAATTTTTTTGCTTCACGTAAACAAAGTTCACACTTTTTATCTTAGTTTTCAAAGCTTATCCGGAAACGCTATTAATATAACTATTTAATATTTAACAAATATACAAGAAAAAATCCAATGTGCAAATTATGTACTTCGTGATTTTTATTTAAAAAATATGAATTTTTTGAGAAATTTTTGTTTTTTAGTAATATTAATATAATTCAAAACTTTTTTTAATACTAAATATTTCTTTATACAATCTTTATACATACAAAAAAATCTTGAAATATTTTTATTTTACTTAAAATAAACATGAATTTCTGTTTAATTTTTTTTTGGTACAATTTGGAAGCTTTTGGTACAATTTTGTTTATTAACCTAAAATGAAATTTTTACAAGAAACGATTTTAGCAATGTAGAAAAGGCAGCCGTTATTCATTTTCAAATAAATTATTTTATTTATATTTATATAAATATCCTCAAAAATTACTTTACTTATACAACATTTTTTCTACTTTTCTTTTGCAATTTTTAAAAATTCTTTGACCAAACAATTACACGTTTTAGAACATTAATTTTCGTTTGCAGATGTTGAAAGAAGTCTACATTGCTCTTATAAACAGAAAATTCCGCCACCTCCTCATTTCACCACCACCGAAAATAGCCAAACGGAACATACTCAATGGTTTCGTCAAAAACGTTATTTTTCTAATTTTAACCATCATAAAACCGTCGCATACAAGTAAGGATATGTTTTAATATATTATGGCCTATTCTGATTGGCACGCGGATATATACTAGCAAAAAAATACTAGCTATAATCGCTTTTAAAAATAAAAAACAAAAACCGTCACCGCACCTGTCGTTATTTAGTTTTAATTCGCTTGCCAAGCCAAGTTCCGTCGCCGCAGCCGCAATGTTCTGTTTCTACTCTTATGCGGTTCTCTAGGTCGTATCTGCAGGATTTGCATTAATTTGGTCACTGTGGTGTACTAATTGTATTAGTTTGACATTTTTGATTATAGTGTACAAAACTCTAGGCTTGTAGAGGGGAAAACTCTAGTTTAATAATACTCATATGCGTGGTATTGTACGTACTACTGTAGGCCTTTGAGTGTTTACATAACTGAGAATTTGAAACAAGATTTAGTTAAATCCTTGTGAAATAGAAGTTAAGGCCTCTATAGACAGACATTTCTGTTTTTTGTTTTGACTGCAATAAGGATCACTTGTGAGAGCATTTATACTACGTTTAGTTTAAACCTCATGAAGTAGAAATGATTCTACAGTCTTTTGCGCGCGCGTGTTAGCGATATGCTGTGACAAGAGGCTCGCAGGTATATATCAGAATATCTTGCGTCCATTTCTCCAAAGTCTTGACGTGCTTGGAGCACTTAGTAACTGCCTAGCTGATATGTTGCCGTATCGTTCGAGCTTCTGTTTGTGCATCATCTTAATACCTTAAATTGCATTTTTGACGAAGGGTATTTTCAGATCTCGCTGGGTGTTTTGTCCCTCATATACCAAGGGGCACCGGTAATCAGCCGCAATGTCTTCGATTTGACTCTTTGGATTTTGTCGAGATTGCTCGAGCTTGCTTAGCGCCATAGATGGGCACCGTGTAACCAGATAGGTTTGATTGCACTGTTACATTGCAGGAGCTTATATTCGATGCTTAGTTTAGAGTTCGCATTAAGGAGTTAGTGAAGTTGATTGTCCTTAAGATTTGTTTGAGACTTCTTGGCTTCGATATGACTTCTCCTGGTGAGTCGTCGATTCAGGCGGACCCCAGGTTTTTTACCAATATCAGATTGAGAAAAAGGTATATTGTTAAGTTTCAATGTCGGACAAGTTTTTTAATTCGGTGTAAAAGTTACCTGTGTGCATTTAGCCTCGTTGGCGTTTATTCTCAAGTCAGAGAACCAAGATTCTACTCGTCTGAGATGAACAACTAGATTCATAGATGCAATATCCTGCTTTTTATGTGAGGCCATTATAGCGGTATCGTCGGCAAAATTCATACATTTGGGCTGGTAAGGATATCTGCGATAAACAAAAGGTATAGGATAGGACCCAGGATACTTCCCTGGGGGTCACCAGCTAGCATTCGCGGTCATCGGTGACGTGTTGCCTACATTTGACTCTGAATCTGCGGTATTCTAAGTGAGAATCAAGAATTCGATGCGTATTTGCCTATAAGTTTTGTCTAATTTTGTAAGTTAAGCCAAAGTGCCCTACTTTGTCAAATGCTTGAGCAACATCCAGAAATGCGACGTAGCAATATTATCGCCGTTCAAATGATTTTAAAATTGCTTGAATTAGACGGTTTACTTGTTCGATGGTGCTGTGGCCTTCCCGGAATCCGAACTGATGGTCTGGTATTATTTTATTTGATACCTGTATGAGGAAGGTATAAATTTGTCCTTTGCTGGCTTAAAATAATTTGAATCGGAAAAAATTGCCACGCTTTAAGAAAGTACCTAAGTTTCAAAATTGAGTTAGATAATTTTGCCTGGAACTTCACAGCAATATAGGGAAGTTTCAATATAATTTTAGGCGAGATAATATCATATCCAGGTGCTTTACCTGGATTCACGGTTTCTTAATTAACATGCAGAACATCACTTGCGTTAGTACACAATAAAATTACGGCAGAGGTCGCTACATCCAGAATTTGGGCGATATACCTAGGGCAGATGGTTTGCAAAAACATTGTTTTTTGCTTCTGATTGCCCACTCTTCATTTGCGTCACGTATTGGAAATTGCTTTTCTGTGTGTATACTAGTATTTCTTAATGTTTTCCATAATAAAAATTTAGTTGACGCTGTCGGAGTTAAACACATATTACAATTTTGTTTGTAAAATTAAAACAAAAATGAAAAAGCAGAAGATATTCCTCAAAAGTTGACATTTCCACTTAATGCTTCTTTTTGGCAAAAAAATGTGTACTTCAATAATTTTGAAACACGAGAAAAATGCTCGGGCTTTGTAAGACTTGTACAATTAAAGTCCCAAGCACACCGAAGCTAACGTTTTGTTTTATGAAACAGCAGATATATATAGTATTCACCTAAAACGAAATTTTTACAAGGAAATTTGAGCAATGTAGAAGAAGCAGCCGTTATTTATTTTCAAATAAATTATTTTATTTATATTTATTCAAATAATCTCAAAAATTACAACATTTCTTCTAAAAATTCCTTAACCAAACTATTATCAGAACAATAATTTCCGTTTGCAGAAGTCTACACTGCTCTTAAAAACAGCAAATTCCGCCACCTTCGCATTTCACCACCACCAAACGAAAATAGCTAAACGGAACTTACCAATGGTAAATTTCGTCAACACGTTATTTTAGTAATAATAAGCATCGAAAAATCGTAAGGATTTTTTATATATTATCGCCTTATTCAGATTGAAACGCGGATATATACTTGGAAACAAATACTAGCAATAATCGCTATTACATTTTTAACAAAAATATAATCTAATATGGATTTTACACTACAGTCATTATTCGTAGTTCGCGCTCTCATTCGTAATTCAACCCCAATTTCATTGCGAATTACATAATTAAAATGTAAAAATGCTGCTCTGCTTCAATTTACTCTCTGTTTCTATTCACCTTATTGCAAAAAAATATTGCTAAATTTTCTACTTACAATTAGAGCTTATAGCTCAACTAAAAATAAGAGGAAATTAGTTCTATAGATCGAATAAAAAAGAGGAATTGTAATGTAAACAAACACAGTTTTTTTCTTTGGAATACCGAAGCAAAAGCAACTGTCAAATCGAATGAAGTACGCGAAGTGTAAACAGGGTTATTCGCGTAAGTAATTCAGAGAGCGAAATAGGTAATTTGAAATGTAGTGTGGACATGGCATAAGGCTTTATGCAAGCCAATAAGATTTCGTATCTTAGTAGTACTAAAACTCGTTTTGTCTGATAAGAAGAGCTGTCAAATTTGAGGCACTATCGATAGTTTTTTTTTGGTATGTGTCAATGTGTCAATTTTGTTTAAAGGGAGCAATCAATAGCTCTTGACTCAGAAGTAACATTTTTCTCAGCGTACAGCAATAAGTGTCAATTTATCAAGACATTTATCTATTCTTTTATTTGGGTTCATATGGGATAAATGAATAAATTAAAATATAGTTGAAAGACTTTTCAACCCATTTGTTAATGCAAAACTTTGCAAATATAAGATGCAAATCATTTAATTTATTATTTAATTATAAGCCTGGGTGTTTTAACGTAATTTTAAGAAACTCAAAAGTATTGACGCAACTGAATTAAAATGTATGTAACAAACAATATTTGGGAATGAATTTTTCAGAATAAAAATAATGAATTAAATAAGAAAAATATCTAGAAACTTAATGCATAGAATTAAAAAAAAAAACATTACTATTGCATTTCCTTCTATATTGCGGCTTGTATATGTGCTTTTATGTGTTTCTGTTATTAAATGAAAATAACACAGTACATCACGAAAAAAAATTACGGTGTTCTGACAATGGATTGTGAAAGAGGAGACCAAAAAAATGTGATATATCGCATCGGAGTTTCATTTAGAGGTGGTTTACGTTTTCCAGCTCTGGTCTGTTCTGGCAGCATATCGGTATATAAACATATGAAGAAAAAAACTAGCAAATAAGGCCATCGGTCAACATGTGATCTACATTTAAGAAACTGTCAAATGATAAAACAACTAATTACTCTTTGTGGAAAATAACAAAAACATCGATGTCACAATTATTGATACAGAAGGAAGTATACCGTTAATACAGATAAAGTTTAGAATGAAATTAATACGAACATGAAGTTGAAAAAATGTCCTGGTTTTGATTTCACAACGACAGAAGTACTTAACAGTTCATTTGTTTTTTTTCCTATTCTTTGTACTTTTCGCTTTTTGACAGTTCGTTCGCCAGAGTTGTCTACTGAAGCCAAAAGTTGCCTACTGTTGTTAAGTAGTAGTTACAGAATCACCTAATCGTTACTGCAAACAACAAGAGGTGTTAAAAACTTTAGCCATTCTTGTTATTGTTTAAAATTACAGAATCGCACTACAGAAAGCCAATCACAATTAGTTGTTTGCATATTTGTTTCAAACTCTTGTTTTTTCGTCTTTTTTCAACATTCCCTTCCCTTTATTACACTACTCAACAAAATAAAAAAAAATTTCATGTACTCCGGATGCGTAGATAACCTTGACATGAGCTCGAAAAACGCAATAAAAAAATTTTTTTTCGTTTGGTTTTTGTTTTTTTTTTTTTTTTAAATTTTAAAAATTTTTTTTTGGTTAATTTGTTTCGTCCGGCATAACTCGGGAACCACTAGCCCGATTTAATTGAATTAAATTTTAAAAAATTTAAAATTACAATTCCCTTAATCTGTTCATATATTGTTTTCCTATACAAGCAACAGTTTCCAAGTTAAAAATGAATATATAAAGGAAAAAACTTATTTTTTGCCTAAAGATTTAAATTTTTTTTTTTTAAAAAATCCATAAAAAATCCAAAATGAAAAAAAATGTCAAATCTTATTACTTTTACGTAAAGTCACATAACCTATGAGCAAAATGAGACAAAGATCATGAAAATCGATGCACGCGTTTCGCTTTTATTCGCAATTGAGTAAAGGTATGAATTTCAAAAATTTGCTAAAGTCATATATTTTTGTCACCCAACAAATTTTAATTTTTTTTGTAATAAAAAAGAAAAAACCTTACCATAGACAAAGTTGTGCATATGTCGAGCAAATTTTTGAAATTCATACCTTTACTCAATTGCGAATAAAAGCGAAACGCGTGCATCGATTTTCATGATCTTTGTCTCATTTTGCTCATAGGTTATGTGACTTTACGTATGGTCAAATTCCCTTAATAGCCTATGATCTAATTAGAAGATCGAACGGTAGTCTTTTGTCTTTGCTCCGAACATGTTGATTGGATGTGGTTGTGAGTGACGTCATACATACAAGAGAGACGCGGTTGCCTCAAGTACATTTAGTAGTGGTTTTGCCTTTCAGAATTTGCCGACTATCAAACACAGTGCTTTGATTCGATACTAATTGAACGGCACAGTGGCTTAGAGCATAAATTTTGCAGAAATTGTAAACTATGAAATATTAAAATTTCTTAATTGCTACTACAATTCGAGAACGACGTGGCGCTTGGAACAGAAAGTTGGAGCTAACGTTGCACAGTAAGGCGAAGGTAAAAGGTTAATTATTATGATTTTTTGGAGAAAATATTATCAGCCCAATTCTGAATACTCCCCGGGAGATAATTCCCGGGGAATTTATTTTTCCCGGGAATAAAATCCTCCTATTCTAAACAAACGGGGAGAATGGAAATAAGGGAGAGAGAATTTCGATTATTCGAAGTCAGCTGTTTTGCGTCAGCTGTTTTGTTTGGCTAACAATTTGCAAATATTTTTATGAAGTTTCAAGCGAAAAAAGTTAATAGAGTGAAGTATAAACAAAATAAAAACTTAAAAACAATATAAAAATGTTCAGTGCTGCGTTTGTAATGGTAGCTGAAGCAGAAAACGCTGAAGTGCAGCAGCAGGAGAAAAATATGCCAAATTGTGCCTTTTTTGCTCTTTAAGCTCTTCCTTCTTGCCATCGTAAAGGCGGTCAATAGAGCGATACACTTTTTTTGTAATTTGATGCTGCTCCATCATTGCTTCCAGCCTATTTTTTTGGATGGCTATCTCATCTTATAGAACATCGCGAGCGGAGACCTGTGCAGTCAAATGTTGGACACTTATTTTAATTTTTTTCGCTGGTGGCTTTTGAGGCGTGTATTGTGCTGTGTCACTCTGCACCGCAATACTTTCAGCCTCCTCATCGCTTGGTTCTAGTAACTTCAGAAATGCAGGTGGAAGGCTATCTGTGTTCTGTTTTTGTTTTGTGGAAATTGAAGTTGAAGAGCCTTACCCAAACGTGTTGGCCACACCTTCCACTGACTCCTTCATGCCAATTAAATCATATATGGCCTCTTCGTTTGCAGAAAACGTCTGCTCCATATTGGGGCCTCCACCAGTTCCTCTGGAGTATTTTAGGTTTTATGCCGCCTTGTGCCGTACATATTTCTTTTGATCGGCCCATACCTGAAAAAGGTTTCGCATTTTCGTCATTTGAGCATTGTACAAATCAAATTTTGTTGTACATACCTTCTTCCACTCGGCAAGACTTTTTAATGGTGGCCCGGCTGCATTTAATTCCGCCTCCAAATTGCGCCATACCCGGTTTATCTCCTCTTTACTTCCCTTAAACCAACCTCGAGCAATGTCTGCATGCAACTGCACTGAGGTTAGCAGAATGTTTAACTGCTTTTTGTTTGTTGTTTTTGACCTGAAAAAATAAATGTTATTTTTTTTAATTTTTCATGAAAAATTTTAAATATGTACTTACATTTTTAGCGCAACTCCCTTGCATTTTTTTGGCGGAATTATTCCCAAAAATTTTCGTCATATTCTCCCTTTAATTGACATTCGTAATACCTACTTTTTCCCGGGGAAGAGATTCCCTTTTTCGAAGTTCGTTTAGAATAAGGGAAGAGGGAAAAGTGAAAAAATTCCCCGGGAGATTTTATTTAGAATAGGGGAACAGGGAATAGGGAAAAAATTCCCGGGGAATTGTTATTTAGAATCGGGCTGTATATAATTACAAGTGGTCTCTTGGTCAGGCGGACCAATTCCCCGTAAACTAATGCTAATATCGTTCAATGTACATTGTGCACAGTGCGTCAAAACGTATTTTTTTGGAATCTTCAAATATAAGAATTTCAAAATATGTATCGCTTATCTCCTCTATATCTTCGCTCTGAATTATATTATCATTTACGATACCACACAGCAATTTTTTGTATCTGAAAGGGGAATACACATTTAAATAAGACAGCGTTATTTACTTGGAGTAACGAGAATCGTTTCGCCCTTCGTCTTCGGTTTAGTTTGGAAAACTTTTTTGTATTTTTTTTAAATTATTTTTATTTATTTATTTAAATTTGTAAATTGAATGCATTTTGTCTCGCGACTACGGGGTTGCAGTCTCTTCTAACAAATTTGTACAATAGGGTGATCCATCTAGAGGTATTTTTTCAGAACAAAATAAAATAATTCAAATCAAGTGTGGAATCTTTATTGGTATTTTGAAAGGACATTTTATGGCATTTATTTTTTGAATATAATTTCCTCCAAATGTTGGCCGCAACTACGCCTTAGGGTTTCCATTCTGAGGGTGCAATTTTGGATGACTCGTTCGAGCATATCGTCCGGTATGGCTTTAATGTTCGGTTTAATGTTGGTAATGTTGGCTTCCAAAACCGTTAGCATAGACTTTGGACTTTACGTAACCCCAAAGAAAAATGTCTAAAGGTGTGTTATCACTCGATCTAGGCGGCCAACGCACCTGTCCAAAACCTGAAAATATCTGCTTTTCAAAATGATCTCTCAATAGATCCATTGTTTGAGCTGCTGTATGGCAAGTGGCACCGTCCTGTTGAAACCAAATATCGCCAAGATTACGGGCTTCAATTTCAGGTAGCATAAAGATCGATATCATGGCGCAATAGCGAGCACCATTCACGGTTACGTTCCGGCCATCATCATTTTTAAAAAAATATGCAGCGATGATTCCACCAGCTTATAAACCGCACCAAACCGTGGTTTTCTCTGGGTATAATGGTACCTCTTGAATCTCTTCAGCCCAAATGCGGCAATTTTGTTTATTGTCTTTGCCGTTAAGCCAGAAATGGGCCTCATCACTGAACAAAATTTTGGTTGAGAACAGCGGATCTTCCTGTTTCTTACCGAACGCTCATTTCCATAATACAGTTGCCAACTTTTTAAGGAAATTATTTTCAATAAATGCCATAAAATGTCCTTTCAAATTACTAAAAAGATTCCACATTTTTGAATTTGAATTTTTTTTTGTTCTGAAAAAAACTTCTAGATGGATCACCATATACTAGGAACAATTTGAAAATCAATGCAATTGCGATGTTTAAGTGGCTCTTTTCAACTTTAAGTGCTGTTTTAACCAATAAGGGTTCATCTTTTTCACATTGAACAGGGATTAACTGGCTCAAGACCTCTTGCTTATATTTAAAAAGAAAACAAGTTTTTAACAAAATGGCAAAGTGACATTGATTTTCGTGGCTGTACACTACTTTATCATGATTTCGGGTCCGTGACAACGCTTTTCAGAAAGCTGTACTGCAATTGTTGAAAGTAAAACCGAACTCTATAAGGCCAGGCTCTCCCCAAACGAATGAGAACTACTGTTGTAGACCTTACTTTTCAAGTTTTCTTCACACAATTGCCCACGAAAATACAACTAACTCTTGCCACCTCTAAGGAGACTCCACGTCGAGAGCCATCAATAGATTTCTTTTACAACGTGTGTGTGTTGTAAAAAGAGTTTAGTTGACTATGTCAACTTGTGTGCTGTGCCGTACATGTACGTATGTTTAGCTCGTTTGTTTAATTTCGGTCTGTTGCTTTTACACATTGAACAGGGATTAACCGGCTCAAGACCTCTTGCTTCTATATTTAAAAAGAAAACAAGTTTTTCATCTTATTTTAAAAGTTTAGTACGAAATGGGTTTATTAAAAGATTTTCTGGACTATGTGACCCAGCTTAAGGGACTTCTTCACAGCAATTTATATTAATAATAAAATACTTAGCTCTATCGAAAAATTATACCATCTATTTCAAAAACAACTGGCGAAGCGAGAAAAATAAATAAAAATATCCTTAACAGCAGAGTCATCAATAGTCAGCTGTGCACTCTCTTTAATTTGCCTCAGTTCACACACGAGTCACATAAAATTAAAACACTTTTTGATCCTTGTTCTGATGATACCTTCATATGAACACAAATACAAAAGTATTTAAGGCAACCCACGCGACCTGTCTCGGCTGATATCACTGGTCTCGGCGGGGAACATTAGACGAAATGTTCATAAATAGCTTTATTTACAATTGGCTGTTCGATTAATCCTTGTTTTACTATGGAAAATAACGCATTAGTCGTGCAAAACGTGACAGGTAATGTACCCACATATTCGTTTTAGAACGTAGTAGTGGATCGTCTTCAAAGCCTAAACTTTGCAGATCCTTGTTTTTATCGAAGTGACCCTATTGATATACTTCTAGGAGGGAATGTGTATCCCTCAATTCTTCTCAATGGAATAGAACACGGAATTCTTGGCTCGCTTGCGCCCCAGGAGACAGCCTTTGGACGTATTGTAAATGGCCCAACAAGGGTTTCAATAAATGAGCAATTATTAAAGTTTTGGGAGATAGTAGTTCCGAAGGAATCTGATATCTCAGAGAAAGATAGAATTTGTGAGCAAAGCCATCAGTCCACCACGGTGGGCACAGCTGACGGACGGTACATGGTAGAATTGCCTTTTTTCCAAGTAAGCTTGCCAAATTCGACAAACGGGTCGAATCGATACATTGCACTCAGTGAACTTCTTAGAAACGAAAAGTCGTTGGTGCACAAGCCAGAATACAAAATAACGTATGATGATGTCATTAAAGAATATTTAGCCCTGGGTCATATGGAAAGAGTTGATCCTCCGGCAAATAGTTCAGAAAATTGTTTCTACTTACCTCATCATGGTATCTTAGGGCCAGAGAGCACCACAACCATGTTAAGGGTAGTATTTAACGCGTCTTGTCCAGGCTCAAACGGGAAAAGTCTCAACGACGCATTATACATTGGCCCATTGGATACTGAACTGGAGTTTTTACAGATTAGTGTGTAATGCTGATATGTATAAACAAATACTTCTCAACCCAAAACATGTCCCTAATCAAAGGATATTATTTAGATCTTCACCTGACAAAGAGGTGGTAGATTATATTACCTTTTCTTGCCCTACGGACTTTGCTGCAGTTGGCAGCAGATGAAGAGAAGCGATTATCTATTTGTTCAAAAATATTGAAAGAAAATATGTATTTCGATGACGCCTTGGTAGCATTCTATCTCGGAAAGTGTAGACGCACGGGAACAATTAATATCAATATTAGCTTTCGCTGGTTTCCAGCTCAGAAAATGGACTGCAAATGATAAGGACATTTTAAAAGATTTACCCCGAGATCATCTGTTCCATGAACAGTTCTTGAACTTCGACAAATAAAGCTCCGTTAAGACGTTAGGGATAAGGTGGAATGCAGCCACCGACTCGCTTTATTTCGTGGTGGAAAAAATTAAAGACAAAGACTGGTTCACTAAAAGTGAAGTGTTATCAGTAGTAGCTAGACTGTTTGGCCCGCTGGGCTGGCTCTTTCCTGCAATAGTTACTGCCTAAGTGTCAATGCAAAATATGTGGGTAGAAGATACGGGATGGGATGAACCAGTAAACCGTTAACCCTGCTCAAATGGAAAGAGTTCATTATTAATTATAAAGAAATTGAGCAAAGAAAAATTCCCCGGCGATAGAGTTCCATGGGTCCTGTGACTCTTCAGAAATGGCTTACGCAGCGGTAATCTACGTAAGAGTTGAAGTAGAAGGGGAAATACATGCTAAACTTCTTGTCTCATAGTCGAAACTGCGCCGATTCAGAAAATGTCAGTGCCGAGGTTAAAGCTTTGGCTGAAAAAACCATCACATAACTGACCACATTTGTAGCGAATAGGGTTTCAATTATACAGGAGAAGTTATATATATATATATATATATATATATATATATATATATATATATATATATATATATATATATATATATATATATATATATATATATATATATATATATATATATATATATATATATATATATATATATATATATATATATATATATATATATATATATATATATATATATATATATATATATATATATATATATATATATATATATATATATATATATATATATATATATATATACATATATATATGGACTGCAAATGATAAGGACATTTTAAAAGATATATATATATATATATATATATATATATATATATATATATATATATATATATATATATATATATATATATATATATATATATATATATATATATATATCGCAGCTATTCAGCATAATTATCTACCGGCATCGTTCCAAAGAATGCCCAGCCGATAATGGTTTGTTGGGTGAAGGGCATCCTTTCGGATTCTCGGGGGAGACCGAAGTAGATTGCTCCCATAACGTCTGCACCAAGTAGGACACAACAAGGGTACGGAATGTGAAACCCACTTAGTTCGCTTATGGTAAACTAGCTTCCATCGTCTGCTGAATTTCTGCGGGATAATTTTAACATTTCAGACAGAGGGTTCAATGGTCGAGGATTAAGGCATGAAAGGATCTTGGCGAATTCCTCAAACGCGACACGCACCTGACCAGACATCTTTTTAAGATGCGTTTTACAGCTTTTCTTGTCCAGGTTCCACAATCCCCCATGTGGGGAGCGGCTGCTGGGATGAAGTCCCATTCAAGCCGTTGAAGACTATATTTGGTAACCTCTTCATCTTTATGCTCGTAGATTATATAGGCAAGACTAGCTTTTCACTCACGGACAGCTCCAACAAATTTCAGACCATTGTCAGAATATATTCTGCTGAAACAACCTCGACGGGAGACGAACCTCGACCGAGCGGCTTAAAAGGTGGCGGTAGACAGATCGCTAACGGGTTCTAAGTAGATGGTCTTCGTTGCGAAGCAGATAAAAAAGCAGACGTAGACTTTTGTCAAGCGACAGCCGCGCCCGTGGAGTATCTTAAAGTTGAATGGGCCAGCGAAATCGACGCCAGTACTCGTAAAGGGTCTGCACAGACTTGTTCTTTCGATCAAAAGAGCACTTATTAGTTGAACATGGCGAAGTTTTCGGGACAGTACGAGTTCCTTGCAACGATTAATGCACGTTTTCATCAGCTTTTTTGCTCTTGTGATCCAGCACTCCAGCTGTTAGTGACATGAGTGATTTGAATACCTCCGCGCAGGGTAACTTTATGGATAAAGTCAACGTCCAAACAAGCAATCATACGCTGGTAGGCGATGATAAATATGCCTCTCGTTGTACGAAAGGTCCAGAGTGGAACCAAGACGACCATTTGCTCGAATTAGACTATCTTTATCGATATATGGAGTCAAGGTGAGAAGCGAGCTACTAGAGGGCAATTTATATTTTGTGTCTAAACAAGAGTACTCGTTCGAAAAGTAGATTCGCTGCGACATGACCGTCAACCGATAACTAGCAGTTCTGCTGCCGACAAACGGAGGCCTTTGAACAGAGAGCTTTTCTTAGAAGCCGAAAATATAGGCTACAACGTGTATTGCACGTGACAGCCAATGAACCGTTCGGAGATGTCTTCAAGGGGGGCTGATCAAGAAACACGAGCGTTTACTGGCTTGGCTTTAAGAGACGTATCGGGAATGTGAATAGTTTAGGGCCAATACTTACGTTCATTTTGGAGCCATGAGGGGCCGTTTCAACAAAGCCCCGTCATCTTCAGTTCTAAAGTGTTGTCCAGGGTACCAACGTGCTTCCAAGGGCCGCACAACTTCTCCTGTATAATTGAAACCCTATTCGCTACAAATGTGGTCAGTTATGTGATGGTTTTTTTAGCCAAAGCTTTAACCTCGGCACTGACATTTTCTGAATCGGCGCAATTTCGACTATGAGACAAGAAGTTTACCGCTGCGTAAGCCATTTCTGAAGAGTCACAGGACCCATGGAACTCTATCGCCGGGGAATTTTTCTTTGCTCAATTTCTTTATAATTAATAATGAACTCTTTCCATTTGAGCAGGGTTAACGGTTTACTGGTTCATCCCATCCTGTATCTTCTACCCACATATTTTGCATTGACACTTAAGCAGTAACTATTGCAGGAAAGAGCCAGCCCAGCGGGCCAAACAGTCTAGCTACTACTGATAACACTTCACTTTTAGTGAACCAGTCTTTGTCTTTAATTTTTTCCACCACGAAATAAAGCGAGTCGGTGGCTGCATTCCACCTTATCCCTAACGTCTTAACGGAGCTTTATTTGTCGAAGTTCAAGAACTGTTCATGGAACAGATGATCTCGGGGTAAATCTTTTAAAATGTCCTTATCATTTGCAGTCCATTTTCTGAGCTGGAAACCAGCGAAAGCTAATATTGATATTAATTGTTCCCGTGCGTCTACACTTTCCGAGATAGAATGCTACCAAGGCGTCATCGAAATACATATTTTCTTTCAATATTTTTGAACAAATAGATAATCGCTTCTCTTCATCTGCTGCCAACTGCAGCAAAGTCCGTAGGGCAAGAAAAGGTAATATAATCTACCACCTCTTTGTCAGGTGAAGATCTAAATAATATCCTTTGATTAGGGACATGTTTTGGGTTGAGAAGTATTTGTTTATACATATCAGCATTACACACGAATCTGTAAAAACTCCAGTTCAGTATCCAATGGGCCAATGTATAATGCGTCGTTGAGACTTTTCCCGTTTGAGCCTGGACAAGACGCGTTAAATACTACCCTTAACATGGTTGTGATGCTCTCTGGCCCTAAGATACCATGATGAGGTAAGTAGAAACAATTTTCTGAACTATTTGCCGGAGGATCAACTCTTTCTATATGACCCAGGGCTAAATATTCTTTAATGACATCATCATACATTATTTTGTATTCTGGCTTGTGCACCAACGACTTTTCGTTTCTAAGAAGTTGACTGAGTGCAATGTATCGATTCGACCCGTTTGTCGAATTTGGCAAGCTTACTTGGAAAAAAGGCAATTCTACCATGTACCGTCCGTCAGCTGTGTCCACCGTGGTGGACTGATGGCTTTGCTCACAAATTCTATCTTCTATCAGATTTCTTCGGAACTACTATCTCCCAAAACTTTAATAATTGCTCATTTATTGAAACCCTTGTTGGGCCATTTACAATCCGTCCAAAGGCTGTCTCCTGGGGCGCAAGCGAGCCAAGAATTCCGTGTTCTATTCCATTGAGAAGAATTGAGGGATACACATTCCCTCCTAGAAGTATATCAATAGGGTTACTTCGTTAAAAACAAGGATCTGCAAAGTTTAGGCTTTGAAGACGATCCACTACTACGTTCTAAAACGAATATGTGGGTATATTACCTGTCACGTTTTGCACGACTAATGCGTTAGTTTCCATAGTGAAACTAGGATTAATCAAACAGCCAATTGTAAATAAAGCTATTTATGAACATTTCGTCTAATGTTCCCAACCGAGACCAGTGATATCAGCCGAGACAGGTCGCGTGGGTTGCCTTAAATACTTTTGTATTTGTGTTGATATGAAGGTATCATCAGAACAAGGATCAAAAAGTGTTTTAATTTTATGTGACTCGTGTGTGAACTGAGACAAATTAAAGAGAGTGCACTGCTGACTATTGATGAGAATCAAAGCCCTCTGCTATTAAAGGGATATTTTTATTTATTTTTCTCGCTTCGCCACTTGTTTTTGAAATAGATGGTATAATTTTTCGATAGAGCCAAATATTTTATTATTAACATAAATTTCTGTGAAGAAGTCCCTTAAGCAGGGTCACATAGTCCAGAAAATCTTTTAATAAACCCATTTCGTACTAAATTTTTAAAATAAGATGAAAAACTTGTTTTCTTTTTAAATATAGAAGCAAGAGGTCTTGAGCCGGTTAATCACTGTTCAATGTGTAAAAGCAACAGACCGAAATAAAACAAACGAGCTAAACATACGTACATGCACGGCACGGCACCAAGTTGACATAGTCTAAACTCTTTTTACAACACACACACACGTTGTAAAAGAAATCTATTGATGGCTCTCGACGTGGAGTCTCCTTAGAGGTGGCAAGAGTGAGTTGTATTTTCGTGGGCAATTGTGTGAAGAAAACTTGAAAAGTAAAGTTTACAACAGTAGTTCTCATTCGTTTGGGGAGAGCCTGGCCTTATAGAGTTCGGTTTTACTTTCAACAATTGCAGCAAAGCTTTCTGAAGGTTGTCACGGACCCGAAATCATGATAAAGTAGTGTGCAGCCACGTAAATCAATGTCACTTTGCCAATTTATTAAAAACTTGTTTTCGGAATTTTGTTGGAGCTGTCCGTGAGTGAAAAGCTAGTCTTGCCTATATAATCTACGAGCATAAAGATGAAGAGGTTACCAAATATAGTCTTCAACGGCTTGAATGGGACTTTATCCCAGCAGCCGCTCCCCACATGGGGGATTGTGGAACCTGGACAAGAGAAGCTGTAAAACGCATCTTAAAAAGATGTCTGGTCAGGTGCGTGTCGCGTTTGAGGAATTCGCCAAGATCCTTTCATGCCTTAATCCTCGACCATTGACCCCTCTGTCTGAAATGTTAAAATTATCCCGCAGAAATTCAGCAGACGATGGAAGCTAGTTTACCATAAGCGACCTAAGTGGGTTTCACATTCCGTACCCTTGTTGTGTCCTACTTGGTGCAGACGTTATGGGAGCAATCTACTTCGGTCTCCCCCGAGAATACGAAAGGATGCCCTTCACCCAACAAACCATTATCGGCTGGGCATTCTTTGGAACGATGCCGGTAGATAATTACGCTGAATAGCTGCGATATATATATATACGAGGGCGATTCGGAAAGTTCTTAGCCTATCAATGAAAGAGAATAGTTAGTTTTTCAAAAATATTTTTATTTTTCAATATAATCTCATGAAACTTCAATACACTTAGTCCAACGCTTATCTAGCAATTCTATCCTTGATTAAAATAGTTTTCCTCAAGGTATTCCAAATAGTGGTTTACAACTGTAATTGCGTCTTCATTTGAGGTAAAACGCTTGCCAGCAAGGATTTTTTTTAGATTTGGGAACAGGTAAAAGTCACTGGGAGCTAAATCGGGAGAATAAGGTGGGTGGTCAAGCAACTGGTACTTTAATTCATTGATTTTAGCCATTGTTAAAACACTCTTGTGAGCTGGTGCGTTGTCTTGATGAAAAATTATTTTTTTGTGTTGTAAGCCAGGACGTTTTTCTCGAATTTGTACATTTAATTGATCTAAAAGGTTGCAATATTACTCTGAATTTATTGTTTTACCCTTTTGCAGATAGTCAATCAATAAAATACCTTTGAAGGCCCAAAAACCCGTTGCCACAACCTTACCAGCCGATTGAATTGTTTTTGCCTTCTTTGGGGCACTTCCTCCAGCTTCAGTCCATTGTTTGGTTTGTTCTTTTGTCTCTGGAGTATATCCATGTCTCATCAACAGTTATGAAACGACGCTTAAAATCCTTTTTATTTCGCTGAAAACGGTCCAAATAAGCTTGTGAAATGTTCATTCTTATGCGTTTTTGGTCGACTGTTAACAAGTTCGGCACCCATCTTGCAGAAAGCTTTTTCATCTGTAGTTCTTCATGCAAAATTAAATGGACTCGATCATTTGAGATGCCCATGATATTAGCTATTTCACGCACTTTTATTCGTCGATCAGTTAATACCATATCATGCACTTTGGCTACAATTTCTGTTGTTGTTGCTGTTTTTGGACGTCCACTACGTGGTTCATCTTCAATGCTTGTACGACCACGTTTAAATTCAGCAACCCAATTTTTTACTATTGCATATGAAGGAGCACTTTCACCTAACACATTCACCATATCATTATGAATTTCTTGTCCCGATAAACCTTTTTTATGTAAATATTTAATGACACCGCGCATTTCTAATTTTTCCATTGTAAAAAATTCGAGGATGCGTCTTTTGTGAACACCTGTTTCTATATGATGGAGTTGCCAGATCGAAACAAACTTTAACATGTTTTCATAGCAGAGATGGAAGTTTCCAAAACACTTAACTTTTTTGTATTTATACCGCGCTTTTTGTGCTAGGCTAAGAAGTTTCCGCCCTCGTATATATATACACCTAATCCTGTTTTTGCACGGTACATGTGTTCCAGAAAATATCGTGTAAAAAAAATCGTGTAAATAAAGACACTACTTAATGGAAAAATGTTAGATTGGTTCAGCAACCCAAGAAAGCCTACGAAAATTAATACATAATTCGGTAAAATAAACATAAATTTTATTCTTCAGTATACCATGCCCATTTTATTTCACATATTATATAAAGGAACTAATGTTATATAAAGGAACTAATGTTATATAAAGGAACTTAAAAATTAAATCATTTTAAAGATTTTAAGCAATAAAAATCCAATTTAAAAACAAAAAAATCTCCTATGCAAGGAACATAAAAAAGTTGTATAGAAATATAAAAAATGGTATAAGGGTAAATTCTACTCGGTATTAGTTTCTGAATGTAAGCGCATTCTTTTCTGCTGCGTTGGAGCAATATCTGTTTCGTAAGTAGAAATGTTCATTTCTACGTCCACATCTTCAACTGCGTTCATTGGTAACTGCATATCAGAACTTGTTTCAGGCACAGGTTTATTTATTTTAATAGCAAATTCAGTTATAGTACGTTGCGATCCTACTTTGGAGAGTTCTTTGTACAGTTCCTTGTATCGAGCCATACAGGATTGTAGATCTGATTGAAATTTCACAGCTCCCCTAACTATCGGTATAATTTGCAATGAAATGTCAAAATCACATTGTGTTGCCATATTTAAAAAATATACGGAAAAATAATATTTGAATGGCAGTTCCTTGTGGAAACAGTGGCAAAACTTCATTATTATCTGGCAATGCTGAAGAGAGAAAAAACTATGCATATGTAGATAAAATCACAGTTATCAAAATAGATTTTATTTCCGTCTAAAAAAACGTGTAAAAACAGGATAAGTGTTTTCCTGCTATTTAGAAAAACGTGTAAAAGCAGGATAAGTTTATTTCTGTCGACCGTGTTATTTCAAAATAGTGTAAAAAAAGACCGTGTAAAAACAGGATTAGGTATATATATATATATATATATATATATATATATATATATATATATATATATATATATATATATATATATATATATATATATATATATATATATATATATATATATATATATATATATATATATATATATATATATATATATATATATATATATATATATATATATATATATATATATATATATATATATATATATATATATATATATATATATATATATATATATATATATATATATATATATATATATATATATATATATATATATATATATATATATATATATATATATATATATATATATATATACGACGTGGTTCATCTTCAATGCTTGTACGACCACGTTTAAATTCAGCAACCCAATTTTTTACTATTGCATATGAAGGAGCACTTTCACCTAACACATTCACCATATCATTATGAATTTCTTGTCCCGATAAACCTTTTTTATGTAAATATTTAATGACACCGCGCATTTCTAATTTTTCCATTGTAAAAAATTCGCGGATGCGTCTTTTGTGAACACCTGTTTCTATATGAAGGAGTTGCCAATCGAATATATATATATATATATATATATATATATATATATATATATATATATATATATATATATATATATATATATATATATATATATATATATATATATATATATATATATATATATATATATATATATATATATATATATATATATATACGAGGGCGATTCGGAAAGTTCTTAGCCTATCAATGAAAGAGAATAGTTAGTTTTTCAAAAATATTTTTATTTTTCAATATAATCTCCTGAAACTTCAATACACTTAGTCCAACGCTTATCTAGCAATTCTATCCCTTGATTAAAATAGTTTTCCTCAAGGTCTTCAAAATAGTGGTTTACAACTGTAATTGCGTCTTCATTTGAGGTAAAACGCTTGCCAGCAAGGATTTTTTTAGATTTGGGAACAGGTAAAAGTCACTGGGAGCTAAATCGGGAGAATAAGGTGGGTGGTCAAGCAACTCGTACTTTAATTCGTTGATTTTAGCCATTGTTAAAACACTCTTGTGCGCTGGTGCGTTGTCTTGATGAAAAATGATTTTTTTGTGTTGTAAGCCAGGACGTTTTTCTCGAATTCGTACATTTAATTGATCTAAAAGGTTGCAATATTACTCTAAATTTATTGTTTTACCCTTTTGCAGATAGTCAATCAATAAAATACCTTTGAAGTCCCAAAAACCCGTTGCCACAACCTTACCAGCCGATTGAATTTTTTTTTGCCTTCTTTGCGGAACTTCCTCCAGCTTCAGTCCATTGTTTGGGTAGTTCTTTTGTCTCTGGAGTATAGTGGATCCATGTCTCATCAACAGTTATGGAACGACGCTTAAAATCCGATTTATTTCGCTGAAAACGATCCAAACAAGCTTGTGAAATGTTCATTCTTATGCGTTTTTGGTCGACTGCTAACAAGTTCGGCACCCATCTTGCAGAAAGCTTTTTCATCTGTAGTTCTTCATGCAAAATTAAATGAATGGATTTCACGCACTTTTATTCGTCGATCAGTCAGTACCATATCATGCACTTTGGCTACAATTCTGTTGTTGTTGCTGTTTTTGGACGTCCACTACGTGGTTCATCTTCAATGCTTGTACGACCACGTTTAAATTCAGCAACCCAATTTTTTACTATTGCATATGAAGGAGCACTTTCACCTAACACATTCACCATATCATTATGAATTTCTTGTCCCGATAAACCTTTTTTATGTAAATATTTAATGACACCGCGCATTTCTAATTTTTCCATTGTAAAAAATTCGCGGATGCGTCTTTTGTGAACACCTGTTTCTATATGAAGGAGTTGCCAATCGAAAATATATATATATATATATATATATATATATATATATATATATATATATATATATATATATATATATATATATATATATATATATATATATATATATATAATTATGACTTGAGCAGTTTTTTATTCTGGTTCGAGACCTTTATGTTGTTTCTTTTTCAGACATAAAGGTCTCGAACCAGAATAAAAAACTGCTCAAGTCATAATAATGATAAAAGACCGAATAAATAACAAAAAAACGAAAAAACTATTAAAAAGGATTGGTACGCCCTAATGTGCAACGCATGTATGAGTATATGTACGCACAAAAAACATGCACACTTTGATTGTGCTTTTTGCATTTGTGGTTTTCAACGAAGACCCATGCGAAACGGAATTGGTGGAAATGATATTGCGCGTTGAAGATTGCTCTACGCACAGTTCGAAGACTATACACAAAGGGTAATTCTCATTAATAAAAATGAGTCTCCCGTATAAGTCATTTGATTTGTGGCCGAAGTAATCGTTGCCAAAGACTGCTGAAGAAAAACCTTGGCGGGTTTAGAAACAGCTGTACAGTCTGCCTGGCAACCGTAGCAAATACATTTCACCAATTTCTTCTTTTTAAGTTGATTCTGAAAAAGAAACAACATAAAGGTCTCGAACCAGAATAAAAAACTGCTCAAGTCATAATAATGATAAAAGACCGAATAAATAACAAAAAAACGAAAAAACTATTAAAAAGGATTGGTACGCCCTAATGTGCAACGCATGTATGAGTATATGTACGCACAAAAAACATGCACACTTTGATTGTGCTTTTTGCATTTGTGGTTTTCAACGAAGACCCATGCGAAACGGAATTG